>JACEEZ010014447.1:37500-45000 GCA_016584305.1 Chionoecetes opilio
TTATTGTGCTTTTACTGATGGAGATCATCGAAACCTGGTCTTTGTTTGCCAATTATTAGATATAAAAGCAATGTGTTTCCTCTGTAAACCGTATTTACCCCGTATATAATGCATACCAAACAATTCACTCCATCTCCACTAATATTCATCACACTGTGAATATTCCATCTAAATAAACAAATATTTATATGTCATATAAAAATTATTAAGTTACAACATTTTTACGTATATATGTCATATTGAGTTTTTTACTTACTTTGGCTGCAAAATTCCTCAAAATTTTGGCCTCATTGGTTTTTGGTCATTTTTTCCGCATTTTAAACATGAATCTACACAGGAAAAAGGACATAAATATTTTTTGTCTAGTTGAATAGATCTACGCACTGCCTAGTCTGTTTAGTCCTAACATTTAAGTTCTTGGGATATAAGTTTTTTATAGTTTTAGAAACATGATTTGTGGCTTCATTTATGGATGAAACGTAATTACGGCGTATACCACTGGTCGCCTTTACCGAGTGCCTCTTTTATGTTTCTATACCTTGTCCTTAGTTTATGGGTACTGTGATATAAGATAATGTGATTTCAACCGAATGTTTTGTATCTGCATGTATATTACACGGTTTTTAAATTTCCCTACTCGTTATTTTCTCGGTAACGACGGGCCGGCGGAGGACACTCAGAACATATATAAACAATAGTTGGCGATCTTAGGTAGGCCCGTTGATCAACGTGTGCCATCTGAATGTTTTATTTGTAAGGTTCATTTATATTGCAATGACTATGACAAGACGAAAGATCAAAAGACACAGGAATCTCAGATAGCCCCTTTCTACTTCCTGATATCATGGTCTGTAGAAAATTAAGTATTAAAACGCCCACACACGTCTATAAATAAAAACGGAAACGTTCTGGCGACTTTACTGTATCTACGGTACCTCGATCTGCCCCTCTACACTAATCCCGAAGTTATTGAGGTGGACATACGGGACGGTCGGTGTAAAGGTACACGTCTAAAGCAACTTCCACACACACTAAACCTGATGAGTGGGCGGCGTGCGGGGCTAATACTGTACCTGTGTTAATTAATGAGGCGAGGTGTGAGGATGGGAGGCAGTGAGATGGAGGCAGAGAGGGATGGGGGGAGGCTAATGGGTGATGGTAATGGGGGAGGCAATGGTTGATGAATGGAGGAGGCAAATGGGTGTGGTAAGTGGAGGCGATGGTGATGGTAAATATGGGGAGGTAATGGTGATGGAATGGAGGATGGCAATGGGTGATGGATAATGGGGAGGCTAATGGGTGATGGTAATGGGGGGAGGGTAATGGGTAATGGTAATGGATTGAGGCAAATATGGGATGGTAATGGGGGGATGTAATGGGTGATGGTAATGGGGGGAGGGTTAATGGCGTGATGTAATGGGGGAGGGTAATGGGTGATGGTAAGGGGGGAGGCTAATGGTGATGGTAAGGGGGAGGGTAATGGGTGATTGTAATAGGGGAGGCTAAAGGGAGATGGTAAATGGGGTAGGATAATGGGGTGTGGTAGGGAGAGAGGGAAATGATGGGTGATGGTAATGGGGGAGGCTACCATGGGTGATGGTAATCGGGGAAGGTAAGGGTGATGGTAACAATGCGGGGCTAATGGGTGAATGGTAATGGGGGAGGTTAATGGGTGATGGTAATGGGGGAGGCTAAATGGGTGATGGTAATGGGGGAGGCTCATGGGTGATGGTCAGGGGGAGGTAAGGATGATGGTAATGGGGGGAGGGTAATGGTTGATGGGAATGGGGACGCTAAAGGGTGAGGTAATGGGGGAGGCCCAAGGGTAGATGGTAATGGGGCAGGGCTAATGGTAGAAGGGTAATGGGGGAGGCTAATGCGGTGATGGTAATGGGGGATGGCTGAGGGGTGAAGGTAAGGGCGCGCGGCTAATGGCGGATGTATATGGGGAGGCTAATGGGTGAAGGTAAACCATAATGGGGGAGGCTAATGGGCGTGATGGTAATGGGTGAGGCTAATAGGTGTTGGTAATGGGGGAGGCTAATGGTGATGTAAAGGGGCGAGGCTAATGGGTGAAGGTAATGGGGGGAGGTAATGGGTGATGGTAATGGGGAGGTAATAGGGTAATGGTAAAATGGGGGGCTAATGGTGAACGGTAATGGGGAGGCTAATGGGTGATAGTAATGGGGGAGGAGGAGGGGTTTTGTAGTGAAGAAGGTGTTAAACGGGAGGAGAGAGAGAGAGAGAGAGAGCAGAGGAGATGAGAAGAGAGAGAAAGGAGAGAGAGAGAGAGAGAGAGAGAGATATTGATAGTGCTATTGATATCTATATTTATTGGCATGTAGTTTTGTACATATGAACATATTACATATAGTGAGTGATAAAGCCAAGGTCCATAAGCCGAAGCTTTTATAGGACCTGAAAGCTATAATACACATAAAACATAGCACAGGACTGGTCAGGCCATTTTGAAAACTATAATATTTTATGGATGATAATATGGAAGTTAACAATAGTAACCAATCATTTAAATGCATAAAAAAAAAATCTTAATACCATCAAAAAAAAAAAACACAATATGACATTTTATGCGTTTTAAGAGTTTATAACAATTTTTGTTGTATTTGTCAAGGGCATGCTTTTTATCAAAGTTACGTTTGAAAGATTTTAATGTCTATTCCTCAGTAATAAAATGTTCTGGCAAGTTGTTCCAGCTTTTAGTCCTGCTTGACAGATATACTGTTGTGCAGTGATTGTCCCTGCTACAATGGATACGTAAATCAGTGGTTCTTCGGGTTTACATTGTAGGGTATTGCCTAAAGCAAGGTTAAAGGTACAAGAGGTATGGATTCGTAAAAAAGAATGGTTTTTGAAAGGAGTATGATATACTGGAAGCTTTAATAAATTGATAATCTCGGAAAATACTGATGGTATGGTCAATAACGAGTTTTAAAGAACATAAACACATAACAACTTTTTGACTAATAACGAGGCTGTTCAAGGAAGGTTTATAGGCACCTTCCCCATAAAAAAACAAAAAAAAAAAAGATGAACAATATAAAAGATGTGGATATATTAGGGTAAAATAAACTTTGTAGTAAACATTTTACATGCAAATTAGTGCCTTAGTCTGTAAAGTATGCCTGTTGTATAACGATATTACGAGAATTCACCATATCAATATGTTCTTTCCCTTCAACTTACGATCTAGAATAGTCCCTTAGAAATTAAATTCGAAAAAACCTCAGGTAATGAGAAGAATATTTATCTTTTATTTGTGTGAGTACTGGCTGAGTAGAAGGGGACTGGAAGAGACCATTATTAAAGCAACGTTTGTATTAATATTAAAAGTTAAATTTGGTGCTCTTAATCAATTTGAACTTTATTTAATTCTACATCAATTTAATCAGTAAATTATTTGCAAAAGATTGTGGCATTGACCCTGAATAAGATGGTTGTTATCACATCAGCGAAAAGTATGAATTAGTTTAGTATGCTACGAATGATGTCATTTATGTATATTAAAAAAGAACAGGGGACCAAAGAATTGAAACCGCTGGGAAGCAGGTTCACTCCACATGTGATGTCATTAATAAGGAGATGATGTATTATTATATGATGTTATATGTGCTGTTTATGACTTAAATACTGTAGAACCGTTGCGGAGCCTACCACGCAGTCCATAGATAGGATAATTTGTGTATGTAATATAAGTTGGTGAGAATTGTGTGCAAATGCTTTTGTAGAGGTCACAAAAAAACTGTTATGTAGCATTTTATTGTCAGTGCATTGTAAAGGTTCTGACAGTATGGTAGACTGCTAAATTCAGTGGGAAAAACTGGGGCACGGAACCCATGTTGAGTGGAAGTAAGTGGATAGTAAGTGGGAGTAGAGTAGTGGAGGTAAACCCATTCATCTCATACCATTACTGTTTCCCTCCCCCCCCAAAAACTTTACTAAGGCTTGGCAATATTGAAATTAGGTCTATAAGTGTGCATTAAAGAATTGTCACCTTTCTGAAAAACAGGGCAATTCGAGCCAATTCTCATCGATATGGAGAAGGTATACCCTCTTGAAAATGAGTTCTTTATAATGAAACTAGCAATGGTGTGGCACTTATTTCAGAGCATTTCTTTTATTATTTTCCTATTTATTCATCATGGCCCGGCGCTGTACCCCTTTCCTTCTTGTCACTCTGTTTTTATTCCGCTGGGTTTAGGGCTTCACTCCCCCCGCCACACAAAGGGAGTGGTTTGGCAGATATAGTTCAATGGCTCTGGTATCTGAATGTTAATCGGCAAGAGTTGTACCTACTGTGAAAATAGCTCCGAGCACTCCCTCGCCACCCACCGGATTGAGTCTCCGTTGCTTGTCTCGCCATTGACAAGGAACAACCGAAGGTGATCTCCTAGTTTTTATTATACCCAGGCTAGGTCCAGCATTGATTATGTCCCCTCTTTTTTCGGATCCCCCTCTTCGTCAGGTAACTGTAGCTGCTGTATCGCAGGCCGTATAGTAGAATTATCTCATCATTTCTGATTGTGTTCTTATTGTGCGCCGTCCTCAATTTATCTCCAGCTGGAGTATTTTCATACCCAGGTCCTTTTATCTGTTAACGGCCCTTTGCATCGCTTGCGTCTCCGTGAGTGGTCGTCCTATCTTCCCGTGTACGAGACCACTTTACAGTTGTTAATAATGGTTTGCGGCCCGACGCCCCCCTTTGTTTTTTGGTGTTTTCAATGGCAGTGCGTATGACATTCTCTGACATAAACCTCCTTCATATATTATCACAACGCTCATTCGAGTCACGCCACTCCCATGCATTCGCAGCATCGCAGACCACGCAACGCATCTCCTCTGCCTCATCAGCGGAGTCACGCAGGAGAAACCCACAGTGATATTTTATCACTTGGTCCTCACGCTTGTTTTTTTGTTCGATGTCACTTTGTTGGAAGATAACTATCTATTGCCTACTGGAAAAATAGCTATAAAAGGGAAATTGATTGACTTGTAAGATAGAGTCACACATGTATGAGACCACTGTTAAAATAGTAATCAAAATTATTAGTCCAGATTCCATCATAATATGATCGCAAGATTGTGGCCGAATTTCTAGTTACACTGTTGGTCTTATTGATTGGGGAAAAGACGTAGTAAACTATGGAACATATTTGATCAAAATTTGAGCATGTTTTTCATTATGATTTAAAAATATTAATATTAAAGTCTCCCATACTATAAACTAGGGGTGTCCTAGAGGTTATAAATGGTAATTATATAGTTAATAGATGCCAATAAAACATCATATTAGAATTAGGGGGTTATATATCATCGCCAATAATAAAAATTGTGTGGTGGGTAATTTCAAGGAATAATGATTCAATGTGAGCAAATTGCAAAAAAACTTCTTAATAGTATGGCCTGAAAATTGTGTTTTTTAGAGAGAGAGAGAGAGCGAGAGGAAGAACGAAGGAGAGAGAGAGACTGGAGGAGAGAGACGAGAGGGAGAGAGAGAGAGAAGAGAGAGAGAGAGAGGACGATGAGAGAGATGAGAGAGAGAGAGAGAGAGAGAGAGAGAGAGAGAGAGAGAACGAGAGAGAGAGAGGAGAGAAAGAGGAGAGGAGAGAGAGAAGAGAGAGAAGATGAGAGAAAGAGGAGATGCAAGAGAGAGAGAGAAGATGAGAGAGAGCGAGAGGAGAGAGAGGAGAGAGAGATGAGAGAGAGAGAGAGACAGAGAGAGAGAGGGGCGGGAGGAGATAGAGAGAGAGAGAGGGAGAGAGAGAGAGAGAGATAGACAATGAAGACGAGAGAGACGACCCGACAGAAGAGAGGGAGATGAGAGAAGAGAGAGAGATGAACGAGAGAGAGAGAGAGGGTGGGCAGTGTTGGGGGCTCTAGGAAGGCAAATTTAACGAAGGAAAGGAAATAGACGGATAATGCAGACAATTATTTAAAAAAATATTTTCCATGATGCAGAAGATGTTGTATACCGGGGAATATAACATTCGCTTTGGGTGTATAAAGTGTCTTGACAAGTGGGGTAATGATACGTCACGCACGCATAATACTCATACTGCCCGAAAAAACTCACACATACAATGGCATCGCCATAAAGTACATTTTTACATACAAATGACATCATCATTACATCTCTCATATTACATCATGTTATCATTACATTATGTATCATTAAATCTTATTATCACTCTATTGTCAATATACATCATTAACATCCTTTCATTCATCAGTGTTATCCATTACATAGTAATCCTATCAGTACATCATATTATCAATTACAGGCAGCGTTTCATTACATTCATATTATCAATTGAACTGCATGTGTATCTTACATATCATCCTTATCATTACATCATATTATCATTACATGCATGTTATCATTACATATTATCATCCTTATCATTACATCATATTATCATTACATGCATGTTATCATTACAGAATGATACAGTGTGTTGGAGTGTGGCGACTGAGATAGCGGCCAGGCGGGGCGAAGGCAAGACTGATAATGATTTGTTGGATAGGGCGGGACTCGAACCCATGCGCTTAGCCTCAGATGATAGGGCAGCTTGGAGTTAGATAGACCAACACTCTACCACTGAGCCACGGAGACCTGAAAACTATAGTAAGTCAAAACCTGTATTTGAACACGTCAGCCGAAGACCGTTTCCCGAACTAACTCTTTTACCGCACCAAAACTACTTCAAGTGTACCGGTAACATACAAATTATACCAATACTACTACTACTACTACTACTACTACTACTACTACTACTACTACTACTACTACTACTACTACTACTACTACTACTACTACTAGTACTACTACTACTACTACTACTATACTACTACTAGTACGACTAGTACTACTACTATTACTACTACTACCATCACACAATAACCTTCTAACCTTCACGCACCTGCGTGCGTGCGTGCGTGCGTGAGTGCGTGCGTACGTGCGTGCGTGCGTGTGTGCGTGTGTGTGTAAATATGTAACACAAACACAAATGTGTAGATGAGAAGAGTAGGGCACAGAAAGAGAGAGAGAGAGAGAGAGTTCAAATTCAAATTCAAATTCATTTATTTTCCACAGGGTAGTGGTTATTACATCAGAATACGTATAATAATAATTGGTAGACTTGTCTACATGTCAAGCTTATTTTACATGCTAAAATATAGGCAAAAAATATGAGTGAGTAAATCAATGTAGCTGACCATACGAGTGTACAACATATATATTGGAAACCAAATTCCAGGTACAGCATTGTCAATAATCTAGTAGGAGTAAAATAAATAAAATTCCAGTCAAACAGGCAAAATTCGAGTAAAACATAAGATTACAATAAAAAGAAATATGTAAAATTTGCTAAACATTATATAAACAAACAGATTTAGTAAGAACATAATCAATAAAAAGAATTCTAGTAAAAACAATAAAAAAGTAAGTAGAGAGAAGAGAGAGGGAGAGAATAAGAGAGAGCT
>JACEEZ010014449.1:0-2500 GCA_016584305.1 Chionoecetes opilio
CCCCGGTGTTAACTGTATCAAGACGGATGGCAGTAGTGGTACATGGTTGCTCATACCTGAATGGCTGAGCGACTACAATGACGTCACAGCCAATGACGACTACAATGACGTCACGTGGGCACCAAAATTAAATTTGTAACTACATTATTTGTGATTTTATGGACATTTTGGTAATTTCGAGAAAGTCAAATATTTCGCGATCGACGAAATCCAAGAAGGCCGCCATACGAACCCCATGGGACATTAGTTGACAGTGTTAACATTGATTTTTGTTTTCTAGACATATTTGTGCATCTAAAAAAGTAGGTCTCATTAGATTGTGCAGGGGGTACACGTGGGGTACACTGGACCGGTATTACCAAAACTTAATCATAGCTATGACAAATATTTATCATAACTCTTGGATATGATACATTTTTATCATACGCCATTTATCATAAGTCTGGAATCTAGCACAATTGTTTATCATAGGCGTCTGCTAATATAGCGTCATTGTTTCTTTAAAATGGCTTATATATCAGTAAATTCATCCTTTGACCACGTTTTATGGGTTGATACTTCTTCCCTTATGTTTATAACATGTTTAGGGCAGTGACACAGAGAGTAATGTAGTAATTCATTCCCGAAAATAAAGCATATAGATGTACCGTTGAGCAGTATCTGTGTAAACACGAAACAGAGTTGCCAGATGGCGATGTTTTCAATCTAAAAGCTGTTTGTACAAAGTTGGTGAGAACAATATGCCCTCACACGGTCTACTCGGTATTTCCTAATCAGCTGTGCATCACTTAGCTCACTCAACACATCCCTATGTGGGCGATATTCCTTCACAGAGGCTGTTATTGTGTCTCGGCCCTGTTAACAGCTGGAAAGTTTATCATAGACGCGAGCCGTTATCATAGTCGCGCTAGAACTCGGTGAACCCACTCTTAGCCTCCCGCGCGGTTTGTGATAGTCCCCCCACAATTTATGATATCCGCCAGCCAGTTGTGACTAAAATGGGCCATTTTGTCCAGCTATGATAAACGTTCTTAACTATGATCTCTTTGGTAATACCGGTCCTGGACTACTAGACACTCTCTCTCTCTCTCTCTCTCTCTCTCTCTCTCTCTCTCTCTCTCTCTCTCTCTCTCTCTCTCTCTCTCTCTCTCTCTCTCTTCTCTCTTCTCTCTCTCTCTCTCTCTCTCTCTCTCTCTCTCTTTTTCATCATTTCCTCACATTATTAGTTTATTTTGATTTGTTCGACGCTGATCGTGGGTCACAAACCGCCGGCTAACACCCGGTACCCATTCACTGCTGGATGGACAAGGGCTTGGGTTTTAATTAAGGAAAAGGGCACGCCACTATACCTGCAGTCTGCCACAGAGCCATGAGTGGTGCTGTCTGGCATTGCTACCCGGCCCGGCGGGTCGAGATGCCGCGCTCACTACTCTTGGCCCATCACCACAAGCGCCTGGGTTTGTTATATGGCCTAATTTCGTTTGTATACTTGCCCTGTTCAGTTCTTAATTCAGAAAACATCATATATAGAGAGAGTGACCGTTCTAATCCTTCAAATTACCGTCCTATAGCTTTGACTTCCTGCCTTTCTAAAGTTTTTGAATCTATACTTAATAAGAAGATTCTTAAGCATCTATCTGCTCACAATCTTCTATCTGATCGTCAGTACGATTTCCGCAAGGGGCGATCTACTGGCGATCTTCTAGCTTTCCTAACTGAATCTTGGTCATCTTCCTTTAGGGGTTTCGGTGAAACTTTTGCTGTTGCCCTTGACATATCAAAAGCTTTTGATAGAGTCTGGCACAAATCTTTAATTTCCAAACTACCCTCATTCGGTTTCTATCCTTCTCTCTGTACCTTCATCTTAAGTTTCCTTTCAAACCATTCTATTGCAGCTACTGTAGACGGACATTGTTCTTCTCCTAAATCTATCAATAGTGGTGTTCCCCAGGGTTCTATCCAATCACCCACTCTCTTTCTATTATTTATTAATGATCTTCTAAGTCTAACTCAAAGCCCTATCTACTCCTACGCTGATGATTCTACCCTGCATTTTTCAACGTCGTTTATTAGACGTCCAACTCAACAGGAACTAAGTGATTCACGGAGAGATGCCACCGAGCGCCTAACTTCTGATATTTCTATAATTTCTGATTGGGGCAAAGCAAACCTTGTTTTGTTCATGCCTCAAAACCCAATTTCTTCACCTATCTACTCGACAAACCTACCAGATAACTATCCCCTCTTCTACAATGACACTCAACTGTCTCCTTCTTCTACAATGAACATTCTAGGACTATCCTTTACTAAAATACTGAACTGGAAATCTCACATCTCATCTCTTGCTAAAACAGCTTCTAAGAAGTTAGGTGTCCTGTGGCGTCTGCGTCCTTTTTTTCTCCCTCCCAATTGCTTGCTTTCTACAGGGGCCTTATCCGCCCATGTATGGAGTATGTCTCACATGTTTGGGGAGGATCGACTCATACAGCTCTCCTAAACA
>JACEEZ010014449.1:7500-21895 GCA_016584305.1 Chionoecetes opilio
CAAGAAGCTGCGCAGGAGCTACTGGCTGGTCTGATATACAAGGCATTATTGTTCCTCCTTGTGGGAATTCCCAGCCATAGCTCAAGATATCATTCGCAGCAGCTGGAGGGTTATCTTTGTCTGCAGCCTTCCATAGTTTGCAATAGGCCACTACACTGAGTATTAAGATCCCGTTCCAAATGTCCATAAATCTTGATTAGATAGGCAACTTGCGGACAACTGGGTGCTAGCGACCAATATTTGAGGATATTTTAACCAAAATAAGGCAATCTTAAGTGTTCTTATGTTAAAAATCAGGTTTTCACTAATAACACAAATGGTTTTGATATACTCATGTCCATACCATGAACATTAGTTAGAAGAAATATTATTTGAAGGTATGATCTACTCATGTATGGTCCGACGGAACTTTTACGTCCAAATGTTTGGGTGAATATATTTATCCATTGATGCTGAAAGATTATAGATTGTGTGCACAAGGGTAGTATGATTTCTTATTCTATAAACACCATGATTAACGCCATGGATAATATCGCCATCCAACATTTGAACATTCACACTGGCACTGCCAAAGTACGATGTTTGTATACTGTAAACACGAGTTACGTTCGCTGACGAAGCTAGTCGCTTGTGTTTACTATCAATCAATCAATCATTAGGAGCATACGCCGGGGGCGCGTCGCCTCGCCCACCCTACGACGCCACTCCCGGGGGTCACCACGCACGAGCTCCCATGCAGGCTCCTTTCCCATACCAAGCAGCTCTCGACAAGAAACATCAACTTGCCCCAGCCACGAGCCTTGTGATCGCCCCTTTGGCCTCCTCAACGCCGTATTGTCTCTTACAGATACAACCCGATGGAAGGATCGGTTTCAGGGTAGCGCGCCACATTCCCATATAGCCGAAGTTGGCGCTGACGGATTATGTAGGTAATAGGCCTCGATTCAGTCTCACGGTGCAATGGCCGATTTGACACGTAATCATCCCAGCCATACCCCATGATTCTGCAAAGACACTTATTACCAAAGGCATTGATTCGTCTCTTCAAGTCACTATTTAGTGTCCATGTCTCACAACCATAGAGTAAGACAGGGATCACAAGCGACTTGAAGATCCGGATCTTTGTCCTTCTGCACAGGTACCGACAACGCCAAATACTCCCGCTGAGTGAGTCCATAACACCGTGGGCTATGCCAATCCGCCGTAAGACTTCTTGACGTGACCCGCCGTCATTATGGACTGCGCTACCAAGGTATGTCTTTCCAGATCTCAATGTCCTCACCACACGCATGAACAGACTGTACTGCTTCATCTAGTAAGTCTCCAAACACCTGGACCTTGGTCTTGAGCCAGGAGACCTCAAGTCCCAAAGGCTTTGCCTCCTCGTGCAGCGCCTCGAGAGCCATCACCAGGACCTCCAGCGACTCAGCAAAGATTACTGCATCATCGGCAAAAACAAGATCAGTGATCTTGGTGTTGCCGACGGATGCTCCACAATCACTTTGATCTACAACCTTGTCCAATACCCAGTCCATACAAGCGTTGAAAAGTGATGGGGCAAGGACGCACCCTTGCCTCACTCCTGTATTCACAGGAAAAGAAGCTGGATACACCTGCCCCACACTTCACAGCACTCTCAGTCCCAGAATACAGACCAGTTATCAAACCAATAGTCCTTGCAGGAATCCCTCAAAGTCGCAGAAGATCCCAAAGTGACTCACGATGCACTGAGTCAAACGCCTTCTTGAGATCAACATAGGCTGCAAGCATCCCCTGTCGAAACTCACTTCGGCGTTCCACCAGGACACGAAGCGCTAGAATACGGTCCGTTGTTGACTTACCAGGCGTGAACCCAGACTGCTGAGGTCTCTGATGCTTCACCAGATGACTGCGAATCCGTGTCAGCAATAGATGGGCAAGCACCTTGCCTGGTACGCTGAGCAGTGTAATACCGCGGTAATTGTTGCAGTCCTGACGGTCCCCTTTCCCTTTCCAGATAGGGACGACCAGCCCCCTTTTCCAGTCAGGAGGAATGGTACCTGATTGCCACACGGCAGTCAGGACAGCATGCAACCCGCGGATCATGGCCTCACCCCCAGCTTTGAGGAGCTCCGCACTGATATTACAAACACCAGCTGCCTTTCCACCCCTCAACTTTGCTACAGCCTCTCTGACTTCGTCAAGAGAGGGTGCGGTTTCGTCAATGGAGGATCGGCATCCACTGCCTGTAACTAGTGTTTACTAGGTAACTAAAATTACTAACTATAACTAGGTAACTAGCCCTGCCGCAGGAACGTCCAGGAAACCATTGAACATTTGCTGCTGCAGTTTCCACGCCTCCACTACCGCCGTGTATGGATATAGCACACTCTCAAATCCTCGCCCTGAGGACGTTACCTTCTTCTTCTTCTTGTTGTGACCTCTTACATTTTAATTCGTCGTACACCGTCGAAAATTGTCGTACACTGATCTGGCAACAAATAAAGAATATGGTAACAAGCGTTCATTAATGCATTACTCTAAAATATTACTACCATGCTATATTGACTAAATGAGACGTTTACCGAATCGAAAATTGTATGTACGAGAGTTGATTTTATGGAAAAATAATTAGTATTGAACGCATATATTTTCATTTTCTTTGCATCCTAGACATCAATGATACATTTATTAAATGAATTTTAATAATCTTTTGATTTGAAAAAAATGTATAGAAGCATGTACAAAAAATTAGCTATGAAGTCCGCGAAACATGTATATTTGAGTGAGATTCACAGGCTCTAACGGGATCATAAAACTGAGTGTAGTGGCCCATTGCAAATGCACTCTGAGGAATGAATGGTGTGTCTGTTCAGTTAGGGGAANGGGTAAAAAGTTTGAGGGCCCTTAAAAAAATTTTATTGATTTTAATTTAAAGCTTACCCCAAGAGTCGAAACCTTCACTCCAAAAAGGTTGCACGCAGTGCGGATGCTACAGCCTGTCTCCAATGCGGGGGTTTAAATCCCTTTCCCCCAAGTTGGTCCTATCCGTGGTTAGGATGTTTCTCGGCTGGTTAGTTGCGAGGCATGGGAACCATGGCTGCGAGGCACGAAGGATCTGAAAGAGTAAAGGGCCCATAGAGACATAATGAATATTGTTTATAAGTTCATAATGAAAATATATTTTGACCTTTTCAAAAACCCATAATTTGTTAGTTAGACAACCCAATAACTTATACAAGGTAATAAAACAGTATTAATACTTGTTCCATGTTAAAATTCTATTGCCTGACCAATTAATAAATTTTAGAAAAATAAAAATTCTTCTCCTAGCTCTGTGTTCTCGACCGGACAAACAAAAAATCTTCTCCTAGCTCTGTGTTCTCGACCCGGACAAACCTGTCCGAGTCGAGACCACACCACATTTTTTTTTCCGGCCACCCCACACGGCGCAAATTGGTTTAGGCACTTCGTATTTTCACTGATTTATGCCAATAGGGCTATATTCCCATAACAAAATTTACCACAAGTTGATCACGCCATATTCCGTGGTCATGGGAACAATATATCCTGATGCCGAAAATTAAATCCCGACCTCTTTAAATCGAAATTCTTACCTTGTTTTACAAGCGAAGCATCGGCGGGGAGGTTTGCAAAGGCGTCTAGTTTAGGACCGCCCTCCCTCATACGTCATAGCTTGACGTCATCCTAGGCTCGATCGTTCATTGGTTAATAAAGACTGTCCGGGTCGAGACCTTGTCCGGGTCGTGTACACCGACCCTACACGTGGGGTACACTGGACCGGTATTACCAAAACTTAATCATAGCTATGACAAATATTTATCATAACTCTTGGATATGTATACTTTTTTAATCTACGCCATTATCATAAGTCTGGAATCTAGAAACAATGTTTATCATAGGCGTCTGCTAAATATAGCGTCATTTTTTCTTTAAAATGGCTAATAATCAGTAAATTCATCCTTTGACCACGTTTTATGGGTTGATACTTCTTCCCTTATGTTTATAACATGTTTAGGGCAGTGACCCCAGAGAGTAAGTAGTAATTCATTCCCGAAAATAAAGCATATAGATGTACCTTTTGAGCAGTATCTGTGTAAACACGAAACAGAGTTGCCAGATGGCGATGTTTTCAATCTAAAAGCTGTTTGTACAAAGTTGGTGAGGAACAATATGCCCTCACACGGTCTACTCGGTTTTTCCTAATCAGCTGTGCATCACTTAGCTTCACTCAACACATCCCTATGTGGGCGAATATTCCTTCACTGAGGCTTTTATTGTGTCTGGGCCCCTGTTAACAGCTGGAAAGTTTATCATAGACGCGGAGCCGTTATCATAGTCGCGCTAGAACTCGGTGAACCCACTCTTAGCCTCCCGCGCGGTTGTGATAGTCCCCCCACAATTTATGATATCCGCCAGCCAGTTGTGACTAAAATGGGCCATTTTTTCCAGCTATGATAAACGTTCTTAACTATGATCTCTTTGGTAATACCGGTCTGGACTAATAGACACTCTCTCTCTCTCTCTCTCTCTCTCTCTCCCCTCTCTTCTCTCTCTCCCCTCCTCTTCCTCTCTCTTTTCCTCTCTCTCTCTATCTCTCTCTCTCTCTCTCTCTCTCTCTCTCTCCTCTCTCTCTCCCCTCTCTCTCTCCTCTCTCTCTCTCTTTTTCATTCCCTTCCTCACATTATTAGTTGTATTTTGATTTGTTCGACGCTGATCGTGGGTCACAAACCGCCGGCTAACACCCGGTACCCATTCACTGCTGATGGACAAGGGCTTGGGGTTTTAATTAAGGAAAAGGGACGCCACTATACCTGCAGTCTGCCACAGAGCCATGAGTGGTGCTGTCTGGCATTGCTACCCGGGGCCCGGCGGGGGGCGAGATGCCGCGCTCACTACTCTTGGCCCATCACCACAAGCGCCTGGGTTTGTTATATGGCCCAATTTCGTTTGTATACTTGCCCTGTCAGTTCTTAAAATTTAGAAAACATCATATATAGAGAGAGTGACCGTTCTAATCCTTCAAATTACCGTCCTATAGCTTTGACTTCCTGCCTTTCTAAAGTTTTTGAATCTATACTTAATAAGAAGATTCTTAAGCATCTATCTGCTCACAATCTTCTATCTGATCGTCAGTACGGTTTCCGCAAGGGGCGATCTACTGGCGATCTGTCTAGCTTTCCTAACTGAATCTGGTCATCTTCCTTTAGGTGGTTTCGGGTGAAACTTTTGCTGTTGCCCTTGACATATCAAAAGCTTTTGATAGAGTCTGGCACAAATCTTTAATTTCCAAACTACCCTCATTCGGTTTCTATCCTTCTCTCTGTACCTTCATCTTAAGTTTCCTTTCAAACCATTCTATTGCAGCTACTGTAGACGGACATTGTTCTTCTCCTAAATCTATCAATAGTGGTGTTCCCCAGGGTTCTATCCAATCACCCACTCTCTTTCTATTATTTATTAATGATCTTCTAAGTCTAACTCAAAGCCCTATCTACTCCTACGCTGATGATTACTACCCTGCATTTTTCAACGTCGTTTATTAGACGTCAACTCAACAGGAACTAAGTTGATTCACGGAGAGATGCCACCGAGCGCCTAACTTCTGATATTTCTATAATTTCTGATTGGGGCAAAGCAAACCTTGTTTTGTTCAATGCCTCAAAAACCCAATTTCTTCACCTATCTACTCGACAAAACCTACCAGATAACTATCCCCTCTTCTACAATGACACTCAACTGTCTCCTTCTTCTACAATGAACATTCTAGGACTATCCTTTACTAAAATACTGAACTGGAAATCTCACATCTCATCTCTTGCTAAAACAGCTTCTAAGAAGTTAGGTGTCCTGTGGCGTCTGCGTCCTTTTTTTCTCCTCCCAATGCTTGCTTTCTACAGGGGCCTTATCCGCCCATGTATGGAGTATGTCTCACATGTTTGGGGAGGATCGACTCATACAGCTCTCCTAAACAGGGTTGAGTCAAAAGCTTTTCGTCTCATCAACTCCTCTCCTCTGACTGACTGTCTTCTATCTTTAAATCACCGCCGCAATGTTGCTTCTCTTGCTCTCTTCTACCGTTATTTTCATGCTCACTGCTCTTCTGAATTTGCTAACTGCATGCCTCCCCCATCCCGCGGCCTCGCTGCACAGGACTTTCTACTCATTCTCATCCCTATCTGTCCATCTTCCTAATGCAAGAGTTAATCAGTATCTTACTCTTTCATCCCTTTCACTGGTAAACTCTGGAACTCTCTTCCTTTCTATTTTCCACTTTCCTATGACTTAAATCTTTTCAAAAGAAGAGTAACAAGACACCTCCCGACCTAAATTGGCTCACCCCTCTTTTTTATTTTATTCTCTTACTTTCTTCTTTATAGGGACTGGCAACTAAGCGGGCTTTGTGTTACCCATTTTTGTTGTGCCTTTGGCCAGTCCTTTGTGATTGTAGAAAAAAAGATTTTTTTTTTTATAATAATAATAATATATATATATATATACTCAATTTATGGAGTATCTTTATGTACGTAGCTTCCTTAACACAACCCTATAGGCAGTTGCCTTGTTTTAGTGTGTTAACGTCAACTCTGACGTCATCAATCTCCCGCAGAATACCAAACAGCTGATGACAGTTGTTAAGTTGTTAAGCATGGACGTTAGCGTCTCTGAATGTGCTCCCTGGGCCACATTCAGAGACGCTAACGTACATGCTTCACGACCTAGCGACTGCCATCAGCTGTTTTAGTATTCTGCGTGGAGATTGATGACGTACTAAAGACGTTGAGCTGTCAAATTACGGCGACTGCCTGTAAGGTGTTGTTGTGGACGCAATATACATAAAAAATATTCATAAATTGAGTATATATGATGTTTTCTGACTCAAGAACTGAACAGGGCAAGTATACAAACGAAATTAGGCCATAGAACTAACCCAGCCGCTTATGGTGATAATGTTTTGGGGTGACGGGATAAGAGTGGTGAGCTGTGGCATCTCACCCGCGCGGGTAGGGAGTAGCGATACCAGGTACCTCCACGCACGGATTCCGCGGCAGACTGAAGGATATTTTCCTTAATTAAAACCCAAGCTCTTGTCCATCCAGCAGTGAATGGGTACTGGGTGTAGCCGGCGGCTTGTGACCCGCCTCCCGGGGTGTTGGCTTCCCCCAACACTATAAAGGACGGCGAACTACGAATAGATAATAGCAAGCGAAAAAGATCACAAGAAGAAGAAGAAGAGCAACCCTATTACTCTGAAGGAATATTAATAGCTAGAATACAAGGAAGTACAGCCACCGGCGTGTTACCTGCGGTATGTGGAGGTAGAAACATGTCTTGAAGCGACGGAGGTGACACAGGGGATGAAAGAATGATGGAATAAGCTAGAAAATATAAATAAATACAACGACCTTGAAATGCAGGCAGCGGCTGCTGCCAATTGTGATTGGCTGACACGTTTGAGACACAATCTGATTGGTTGGCACGTTGTTTTTACACAATTGTGATTCGCTGGCGAGGCTGTGACGTCGTGTAGTCGCTCAGCCAATCAGCTATCGATGCCCATAGCAGCCATTGTACCGCCACTGCCATGTCTCGTACTGGAATACCCACGAGCTCCGGGGTGTAGAAATAGAGGAAGTTAGTTAAGCTAACCACCGTGGCCTTTAACTCTCTGAATGTCTGCCCAGGACGATTATATCAACGCTTTTGCTCGGCGTTAAGTGCACTTCCTGATTTCAAAATTTCAAAGTAAAGTGAGTCTTGTCTTGACTTGAGTGAGAGTGACTGAGGAACTCTCTTTTCTTTTACAGGAACTACCCACGTGTAGTCTTACGGCCTCTTGTAGCTTCCTTATTTTCTTATGTTCTTACTGTTTTTCCACCTCTGCTTTACTCATTTTATATTTCTATATAAATCAATAGCAATTTTCTTTATTGGGCGGAGAAGGGTGAACAGTCTTCAGTCGTGTGAAAACTACATGATCATGAAATTAAAGATTACATCCGATTACTTTAATTCAACATAATTTAACTTTGACAGAGAAAAGACAAATGCTGGAAACCTTTATCTTAGTAGAGCATCGATTTTTCACTGTGATCACTACTGTATTTTCATCTTTTCTATTCACAAGATTACTGACAAATATCCAGGGCATGCATCGAGAGAGAGAGAGAGAGGAGATGAGAGAGAGAGAGAGAGAGAGAGAGAGAGAGAGAGAGAGAGAGAGAGAGAGAAATCTGCTCCCTACTCAATGAATCACCTCGTATTTATAATAATTTAAGTCGAAAATAGTACGAGTAAGTCTCTCTCTCTCTCTCTCTCTCTCTCTCTCTCTCTCTCTCTCTCTCTCTCTCTCTCTCCTCTCTCTCTTTACTCTCTCTCTCTTTAAATTAAATTATGGTTTTCTTGAGAAAGAAACTCTAGCAGTAAGCAGTTGGCGATAAGGGAGATTAGTTATCTAATCTTATCGCGGATCATTCCTTAGAATGGTTACACTCACAGCTGTGTTCTGGGCTGCGGTCAATACTTAGCGGTGCGCAACACAGTATCTGAAGTGCGTTAAGGCTACCGAGAGCATTCCCAAAAAGACCACCAGAGTAAAAAGAGAGTCTTCCACAAGCACAAAAAAAGGGATCGATTAAAGAATTCAACTATTAAACTAGAATTTACTGAGCCAAATGACTAAGTGTTGCCATGGTAAAGTTCAGCTTTATGGAGGAAGATTTTTTTTTACAGGAAATGCAAAAGCAGGATTCGTCACACAAAAAGCAAAGAAGAACAGTAGACAAGTGTGACATCACACAATCAGCTGAGATGTCCACAGTTCAACAATTACTGGTAAGGCGCCATTAACTGGTTTTTCATGTTTCTCTGTTCGTATTAAGGTTTTGGATACAGCTCCGTGCTTGGCTCCGTGACTACTGATCTAGTATAACTGTGTTGCTGTAAAACCTCTGCATACTTACTACGTCTCTTCTCAGACCTTTGTTATTCTCAACAACAATCCTAAACTGTCTATACATTAGATACTGAATTTGTATCATATATATATATATATATATATATATATATATATAAATATATATATATATATATAATATATATATTATAATATATATGATAATAATATATATAATATATATAATATATATATATGCATATATATATATATAATATATATATATACTATATATATATAATATATATAGAAAATATATATATATATAATATATATATATATATATATATAATATATATATATATATATATTATATATATATATATATATATATATTATATATATATATACATCAATACATATATATATATATATATACTATATATTATATATAATATTATATATATAATATATATATATATATATATATATTATATATATATATGTAAACAAATGCGTATACTACTAATAAAGTAGGTGTTTAACTTTCATTGTACCACAACGTCTCTCCTTCATAATTCTATTTAGTCCAGTACCACCCTATAGTGAAACCTGGAAATGTTGTTTCCACCGAACTTTTTTGATGGAAATGTGATCTTTGTGTTTGGAGACTCGAGATCAGAATCGCAGGGGTTCTAACGAGTTGGGGAATTTGTGTAATTACATAATTAGCATGTAAATTACTGCGAAAGGATATGTGTCAATTATTCCTTAAAAATACACTCAGTATGTGTGAATTGGCGTCTAATTCCCATGTTTTCGACTCCAAGAATTCAAGTGAGCATGGTTTTAAACTCAATAACATATTCCTTATATGCATATGTGCATAATTATATGCTAAATAATCAATATATTCATTAGGCAAAAATGGATCGTTAAAAAGTTCCATATCTTTTGCTGGCTACACCCTATCTATCTAATATACTATAGCAGTAAACAGTATGTCAGTATGTCTGTTTTGGGTAGCCGAAACTTTAAATTCTTTTTTGATGAGAGTAGGCTAAAAAAAATCGCGAAAAATCGTAGGTGGTAAGCGGCTTAGTCCCATGTCGATTGAATAATTTTGAAGAAGGTTTTTGGGCCTAAAAACAATCCCCTGCGTTTGAGCAGCGGTTTAAGCTACCCCAAACTCAGCCAGCTTTCAATTTTATCGAAATTGTTTTCGACTGCCAACCGAACACCAAGCGCTCCTCCGCTACTGCGCTCCTCTATACTGCTACCGGCCCGGGCAGGACACCCGTTTTTTGCGTTAATATTTGCTTTTGACGGTGTAATTGAACTATACAACACAGCCTAAAATCCGTGATCACCCCATGGACAATTCTACGTCAGCCTGTCAAGGTTGGCTGTGCTGATGCCGTCGAATTGTTGGCGCCCCGTGGAATTACACGAAACGTGGTCTACCCCGAGACATTTTGGGACCAGTGACCAACGACAGCAACAATACGTTTGGAGTTGCACTCACTTTGTTGTCTAATATATACTACAACTACAAACTTTCCAATACATGGGTCCGAAGGGCCCACAATCACTTGTCTTTTACGCTATACCTATTTTTTTTGAGCCCAGAAATGAATTGACACGTATTTCACAAAGCTAACTACAACCCTTGTGTGGTAAATAAAATTATACTTTGTTATACATTATGTGATTACTAGGGTATGACTAAAATTTGGAAAGCTTTTTATGACTGAAACAAGTCCTAAAAGTAAATTATTTTAAATTTTGGAAAAAACCCCAACCTTCAAAATGATCAAAATTCAAATGAACGGGAAACCATAATTAAAAGACTATACCCCATTTAAACCTGCTGCCTCGTCCACCTTAGAATCTTTCTTTATCTTCAAAATCATTTTTCATCATTGTTAGTGAGTGGATTATAGCAATTTCTCCAGTTTTTCCATACAAAGTCCGTGTAATCCTAAAATAATCCTATAGTCCGTGCGCGGAAAGGGAGCAGACTTGCCTGCAGCTGCACTTGTTTTGCCTGCAAGCCTTCCCCTCTGCACTGCAACTGCAGCTGATGATGTCAAGAAGCTGCGCAGGAGCTATGGCTGGTTGATTACAAGGCATTATTTTTCTCCTTGGGGAATTCCCAGCCATAGCTCAAGATATCATTCGCAGCAGCTGGAGGGTTATCTTTGTCTGCAAACCTTCCATAGTTGCAATAGGCCACTACACTGAGTATTAAATCCCGTTCCAAATGTCCATAAATCTTGATTAGATAGGCAACTTGCGGACAACTGGGTGCTAGCGACCAATATTTGAGGATATTTAACCAAAATAAGGGAATCTTAAGGTTCTTATGTTAAAAATCAGGTTTTCACTAATAACACAAAGGTTTTGATATAACTCATGTCCATACCATGAACATTAGTTAGAAGAAATATTATTTGAAGGTATGATTATCATGTATGGTCCGACGGAACTTTTACGTCCAAATGTTTGGGTGAAATATTTATCCATGATGCTGAAAGATTATAGATTGTGTGCACAAGGGTAGTATGATTTTTTATTCTATAAACACCATGATTAACGCCATGGATAATATCGCCATCCAACATTTGAACATTCCACACTGGCACTGCCAAAGTACGATGTTTGTATACTGTAAACACGAGTTACGTTCGCTGACGAAGCTAGTCGCTTGTGTTTACTATCAATCAATCAATCATTAGGAGCAAAACGCCGGGGGGCGCGTCGCCTCGCCCACCCTACGACGCCACTCCCGGGGGTCACCACGCACGAGCTCCCATGCAGGCTCCTTTCCCATACCAAGCAGCTCTCGACAAGAAACATCAACTTGCCCCAGCCACGAGCCTTGTGGGCGACCCTTTGGCCTCCTCCACGCCGGATTGTCTCTTACAGATACAACCCGATGGGAAGGATCGGTTTCAGGGTAGCGTGCCACATGCCCATATAGCCGAAGTTGGCGCTGACGGATTATGCAGGTAATAGGCCTCGATTCAGTCTCACGGTGCAATCGCTGATTTGACACGTAATCATCCCAGCGATACCCCATGATTCTGCGAAGACACTTATTACCAAAGGCATTGATTCGTCTCTTCAAGTCACTATTTAGTGTCCATGTCTCACAACCATTAGAGTAAGACAGGGATCACAAGCGACTTGAAGATCCGGATCTTTGTCCTTCTGCACAGGTACCGACAACGCCAAATACTCCCGCTGAGTGAGTCCATAACACCGTGGGCTATGCCAATCCGCCCTAAGACTTCTTGACGTGACCCGCCGTCATTATGGACTGCGCTACCAAGGTTTTGTCTTTTCCCAAAATCTCAATGTCCTCACCACACGCATGAACAGACTGTACTGCTTCATCTAGTAAGTCTCCAAACACCTGGACCTTGGTCTTGAGCCAGGAGACCTCAAGTCCCAAAAGGCTTTGCCTCCTCGTGCAGCGCCTCGAGAGCCATCACCAGGACCTCCAGCGACTCAGCAAAGATTACTGCATCATCGGCAAAAACAAGATCAGTGATCTTGGTGTTGCCGACGGATGCTCCACAATCACTTTGATCTACAACCTTGTCCAATACCCAGTCCATACAAGCGTTGAAAAGTGATGGGGCAAGGACGCCCCTTGCCCACTCCTGTATTAAACAGGAAAGAAGCTGGATACACCTGCCCCACACTTCACAGCCCTCCAGCCCAGAATACAGACCAGTTATCAAACCAATAGTCCTTGCAGGAATCCCTCAAAGTCGCAGAAGATCCCAAAAGGACTCACAAATGCACTGAGTCAAACGCCTTCTTGGATCAACTAGGCTGCAAGCATCCCCTGTCGAAACTCACTTCGGCGTTCCACCAGGAAAACGAAGCGCTAGAATACGGTCCGTTGTGACTACCAGGCGTGAACCCAGACTGCTGAGGTCTCTGATGCTTCACCAGATGACTGCGAATCCGTGTCAGCAATAGATGGCAAGCACCTTGCCTGGTACGCTGAGCAGTGTAATACCGCGGTAATTTTTTGCAGTCCTGACGGTCCCCTTTCCCTTTCCAGATAGGACGACCACCCCCCTTTCCAGTCAGGAGGAATGGTCCCTGATTGCACACGGCAGTCAGGACAGCATGAAAACCCCGCGGATAATGGCCTCACCCCAGCTTGAGGAGCTCCCCCACTGATTTACAAACACCAGCTGCCTTCCACCCCTCAACTTTGCTACAGCCTCTCTGACTTCGTCAAGAGAGGGTGCGGTTTCGTCAATGGGAGGATCGGCATCCACTGCCTGTAACTAGTGTTTACTAGGTAACTAAAATTACTAACTATAACTAGGTAACTAGCCCTGCCGCCAGGAAACGTCCAGGAAAACCATTGAACATTTTTCTGCTGCGTTTTCCAAGCCCACTACCGCCGTGTATGGATATAGCACACTCTCAAATCCTCGCCTGAGGACGTTACCTTCTTCTTCTTTTTGTTGTGACCTCTTACATTTTTAATTCGTTGTACACCGTCGAAAATGTCGTACACTGATCTGGCAACAAATAAAGAAAATGGTAACAAGCGTTCATTAATGCATTACTCTAAAATATTACTACCATGCTATATTGACTAAATGAGACGTTTTCCGAATCGAAAATTGTATGTACGAGAGTTGATTTTATGGAGAAAATAATTAGTATTGAACGCATATATTTTCATTTTCTTTGCATCCTAGACATCAATGATACATTTATTAAATGAATTTTAATAATCTTTTGATTTGAAAAAAATGTATAGAAGCATGTACAAAAAATTAGCTATGAAGTCCGCGAAAAAATGTATAATTTTGAGTGAGTTACAAGGCTCTAACGGGATCATAAAACTGAGTGTAGGGCCCATTGCAAATGCACTCTGAGTGAATGGAGGAAGAGATTACTGTCGTAGGGGGCAAATTTTTGAGGATGGGGGCGTCTGCTCCTAAAAGATGTTTAAATCTTTCCTCATTCAGAGTATGGCCTTCTATTCTTCTGGCCATGAGAGCCAAGAAAATGTCTTTAGCAATTGTCTTGATTTCATCATGCGAGGCTCCTTCACCAAGAACGTCGTCCAAGCACGTATATCATTGTTGAGGCAAACAGCTTTAGGGCAGCTCGAGAGCTTTCCTTTCCCCACATGGAAATAAAACAGTATCACGCCAGACAGCGCATGCATCTCCAGAAGACCTTCACATTTGGTTCCAACTGCACAATTGTAGCATTGATGTAAAGGGTAGTGCCATCTCATTTTTCCAAACTGTAGGCTACACAGCCCCATGTTCAAAAGATTCGCTTTCCACAACAATTTTTCTTATTCTTCTTCTTTCTGTTTAACGTTAGTTTTTCCCATAACATTTTATGAGGTAAGATGGCCGATGATACGCTTCCTCTATCTCATCCCTTGCCCCAAACCCAACAAACCCAACTTTCAATTTTTTTACAATCCCCAAAAAACCCCCGATCTTT
>JACEEZ010014450.1:0-23857 GCA_016584305.1 Chionoecetes opilio
AATATACAAAACTTTTAACAAAAAAATCCAATGCGGAGGGGGGAAAATAACGATAAAACCCCACTACAAACAAATACTACACTTTACTACTAATAATAATTATAATAATAATAATTTAAAGAGAAAATTTGTAATAAAAATAATGATAATAAAAATAATAGTAATAATAATATAAAATATGTTTTCAAAAATTAACGGGGCCAAAAAAAAAGGCCCCGGGCCCTGAAATCGTAAGAGTAAGGGAATGGAATCGAAAGCACAGCTCTCGGGCAGTGCCCCGGAGGGAAACGTTCCCGGAATCGCCCTCGTGCTAAACGTTTCCCGGGAATCGTTTTCTATAGACTGATGGGTTCCTCCCATTTGGCGCGCAAAGGCTAGCGGCAGAGGCGGCGCGCGGAGGAAATTTTTCCCGGAATGGGATTCCACCGGTCCCCCAAACCTAAAAAATTTCAAAAATGGGGGAATTTTCCATAATAACGATTCTTCCCCCACCCCACTGAGGACTAGGGTTGGGGGGGGGGGCGAGAACCGGTTCTGGGAACCCGGTTCCGACGGTTCCCCCCACGACTGGGGGAAAACCCGGGTTCCATTCGGGAAAAAGGGTTCCGCCTTAACGGTTCCCCCTTTAATTACAATAAATTAAAACGGTAGTTTCAGGGGCGTCCCCCGAAATTTAAAAAGTGGGGGGCCCCCAAAAAAAAACAAAACGGTTATCAAAATTGGGTTTTTTTCACGGAAATAAGGCGAAAAAATTTTTTTTTTTTGGGGGATTAGGTGGGGAGGTTTTTTGAATAAACATTCAACATACTTATGCAAAAAAAAAAAATGAGTCGGACGAATATTTTTTAATTAACTAATTTTCTAAATGGCAAGGATAAAAAAAAAAAAATAAATTTTTTTTTTTCGTTCGATGAATATATTTATTTATTATTATTTATTCTTTGAAAAAGGGGGGCGGGCAGGGTTGCATGCCCCCCCTGCCTTTGCCATGAAATGTGGAAAACGGGAGAGCCTAAATGGGGACAACTGGTAAGACAAAAATTTTTGGAAAACGGGAACGGCAAGGTTTTGTGAAAAATTGGGGATATTTTTCTCATTTAAAGGGGGAAGCTTGTATTTTATTGTAACTAGCCGACAGCCGCCCTCCGGGCGGGTTTTTGGGCCCAAACCCCCCCCCCCTGCGGAGGGTTTTTGGGGGGCCCTTCGGGCCCCCAGCAAACACACTACGTAAACCTAACGTTTTGGGGAAGGAAAGCTTTTTTGGTAACTTTGGGAAAATTTTCAAAATATATCAAAATCAACGTTCACTTTAAATTATTATTTGTTTTTTATTTTGGGTTTTTTTGGTTTACGTCGTAGGGAAAAGTTTTATAACGAAATTTAAAAGGGTTTATGTAATATGTGTTTTTTTACTAATTATTACGTAGGGGTTTTTACGTTTCAATTACGTACTTAAAAAATCATGATGTAACGTGATATTTAGAGGATTCAAAACGTTATTTACCTAAGGAATACTTTTAAAACCCTATTTTAAAAGGAAAAGTTTACAAAGTATTACTTTTAATATAAAATTTGTTGTTTATTTAGGTAGTGTTTGGTTACGCGTTTACAATACTTTTTTAAACGAAAAAAAAAAAAATTAAGACTTTTTACGAAATACGTTTTTTCTTTTAATATATAGTACGTAGGGGTTTTTTACGTTTAAATTACGTACTTTATAAATCTTTAAATCAGAGTTTGGGCAGTTTTTAATTACTTTTTGTTTTTTTTTAAATATATTTAAAAAACGTTAGTATTTAGAAATGTTTTTATAAATACTTTGGGTTGTCATGTATTTAAATACAGATTTAAAATTTTTATGAGTATTTAAATAATTTGGTTTTTAAATCCTAAAAAAAAAATGTAAACTTTTTTATCAGAAAAATTTTGGGGTCTAAAACCCCCCCAACACCTGCAACGGGAGGTTACAGGGGAACCATTTTCCCTCCTTTTCCCCAAGGAAATGTCCTTCTTTTAAGGGAAAATTTAAAGGCCTAAAAAAGGGAAATTTCAAAGGGAAAACCCCAAATTTTTAAAGGAAAAACCCAATTTTTTTGGAAAGATTTTAAATTTATTTTTTGTGTTTTTTAAAATGTTTTTAAATACTTTGATGTTTTTAGTATTTATATTTAAATCTTTCAATGTTTTTTTATTTGCCCAGCCCCTGAATACACACTTTCTGAGTCATTAAAATTTAAAAAACTTAAAAATTTAAAAGTAAGCTAAAAATTGGGTTTCGGAAGGGAAAAATAGGGACTTTATGCATTTTATCTCGTTTTTTTTGTATGTCATCATGTCACAACTACAAAAACACAAAAAACACCATTTCATGAGTCAGGACTTAAAAGTCAAGCTAGAAAATTGTATTTTGGGAGAGGGGCCCAATATGACCTTATGCAGTACCCCTTTTTCCCTGTATTTCTTTCATATGTCACAACTACATAAACACACCACAAAAACACACACACACACAAACACACACACACACCCCACACCCACCCCCCACACCCCACCACAGAACTTATTTTTTTTTTTAAAATGCTTACAAAAACCCTACCCAAATCTTTTCCCCCATTTAAAAAAAAACCAAAAAAATACTAAAACCCCTAAAACCCCCCCTTAAAAAAAAAACTTTTAAAAACTGGGCCAACCCCCTTCTATGCTTACTAAATTATTTAATTATTTTAAATTTAATTTTTTAATAGCTCTTTTTAAACCCCCTTTCCGCCCAGATTTTTCCTTTTGGCCACATAAAATCGTTTTGTTAGCTAAAAAATTACGAAAAAGTAATGATTTTTCCCAAAAATTGTTAGTGGAAAAGGATACAAAACAGGCATAGCTCAAAAAATATTGCTTACATTCCCCAAAAAATTTGGGTCTAAGGGTAGTCATTTTTACAAAAAAAATTAGGGTTCTGGGCCTAAAGGGGGTTAAATTTTAATTTTTAATTTACTCAAAATTCCACTCCCTTCTAGGGCTTACTAAACCCTGGGCCAATTATTTTTCCCCCCTTTTAAAAAACCAAAAAAAATAATAAAACTCCGAAATCCTTAAAAAACAGTTTAAAAAACCTACCAAAACCCCCCTTTCCCCACCTTACAAAACCTTTAAAACCCCTAGCCCCCCCTTCCATGCTTAAAAACCTTTTAAACCTACCCAATTTCCCTCTTCCATGCTTACAAAAATCTTTTAAAAACCCTACCCAAACCCTTTCCTTTCTTAAAAAACTCTATTAAACCCTACCACCCTTTTCCATGCTTACTAAACTCTAAAAAAACCCCTTAACCCAAATTTCCCCTTCCATCCCCTTACTAAACTCTAAAAAACCCCCTACCCAAAATCCTCTTCCATGCTTACTAAACTATTAAACCCTAGCCAATCCTCTTCCGTTTTACAAAACTTAAAAAACCCTAGCCAACCCTTTCTTCCCGCTTACAAAAACTCTTTTAAAAACCCAGCCAATCCCTTCCATGTTTAACTAAACTCTTTTAAAACCCCTAGCCAATCTTTTTCCTGCTTAAAAAACCTTTTTAAAAACCCCTACCCACCCCTTTTTCCAAATGCTTACAAAACCCCTATTAAACCTTACCCAATCCTCTTCCAGCTTACAAACAAATTTTAAAACCCCCTAGCCAAATTCCTCCCCCCCCCTTTAAAAAAAACTAAAAAAAATCCAAAAAAAACTTCAAAACCCTTTAAAAATAAACCCTAAAAATTTAAGGTGTTGTGTGTGTGTTTTGTGGGGTGTTGTGTTGGGGTGTGTGTTTGTTTTTGGGGTTGTCATTTATTTCAATCCAATTTTTGGGAATTTTTGTTTCATATACAAAATACAAAACCCTTTTTCATAACTACAAATACAAAAAATATCCAAAAAATACAAAAAAAAATTTAAAAATATTTAAAATAATTATATGGTATTTTTAAATACATTGAAATTTAAAATTTACTCAAAATATAAAAATGTAAAAACATTTTTACCCATTTAAATTTTGGCCTTTAAACCCCCCCCACTATCTGGCAACCCTGATGTTAAAACTGAACCATTTTTTCCCTTTTTGGGAAAGGGAAAATTTTTCCTTATTTAAAGGGAAAAATTTAAAGGCCTGAAAAGGGAAAATTTCAAAAGGAAAACTCAAAATCAAAGGGAAAATCCTAAGGAAACCCTTTTTTTTTTTTTGGGACATGTTAAAATTTGGTGTATTTGAAATTATTTAAAAATATTCAAAATACAGCGATGTTTTTAGTATTTAGTTTTTAAAATACTTTCATAAAAGGTTTTTGTTTTTAAATTTCCCATTTCCCCCATGTATTTGTTTTTATTTTTTTAAATACATTCAATGTTTTAGTCCCCAGCTTGATCATGATGTAACGTGATATTAGAGGGATTCAAAAGGGGTTAAAAATCCCTAATAATTACGTGGATACTTTATGTTAAAGATACGTAATTTATTACTTTAACCCTTTCCCCGCACGAAAGTTTTTTAAGGGTTTTTTCCGCCCCATTTGGCGCCCCAAAATTTTGGGGCCCTTCTCAAAGGGTTCCCCCGGGGAATGGCCTGATTTGTGCGGGGGAATTTTTTTGTTTTGTTATAAATTTTAAACCACGTTTAATTCTTTTTTGGGGGCATTATTATATATCTTTGGGTTTTCGCAAGAAAATTATTCTGCCTTATGAAAGACAAAAATAACAAGAAAGCAAATATATGGGCGGATTTTAAACGATTTAAAAAAAAACATTGAGAAAAAGGAAATAGAAATATTTACGTTCCCCATTTCGTAGCTCGATATTTCCTTAGTCGATTTTTATGGTTTATATGCCAATAAAAGCGGACTTTTTTGAGGGGTTCCAACGCTACCATTATAAATTTTTATGGGGGGGGGCCAAATAGATTATGGGGAAAAAGGAGGAAAACTGAAACACAGTTGGAAGCGGAGGTAAGAAGGGGGGCCAACCGCTGCCTGCTGAGGTGAACAAGACCGGGCCCTTATCACTTCAAATCCATTCGCCCCGAGCGAGTTGACAAGTATTTTTTTTTTTATAGGGCCTATAATTTTTAGCTTGGGTTTTTACGCAGAAAGTTTTGACGCGATTCTGATAAATACTTTATTTTTTTGGGGAATTTTTTTTAAGTTTTTTTACGCAATTCGCGTCAAAAGTAGATGTACACGGGGGCCCTTTTTACGGGGATCGCGTTCCCCCGTGCGTGAAAAAGGGGTTTTATGACAAAACCCCTTATCCACGTGAATTCCAAATTTGGATTTTTGGTGAAAATCAGGTGAAATTTTAATTTAGGTAGATCTATTAAAACGAAATAACCCCCTTTTTTTTAAAAATAAAGGAGCATTCACGTGACAAAAATCCCCTTTTTGCACGTTTTAATAGCACCTTTTAATTTTTTTTTTTTTTTTACGATTTTTTGACGGGAAAAACTAAAGGTTTAAAATTCAAAATCCCGGGTTTTTTTTGGGTGAAGAAAATTTAATTTGGGGTAAAGAGTAAATTTTAGGTTATTTGCTTTATTTTTTTATTATAGTTTTAGTAGAAACCTTTTCCCATTTGGGGTTTATATTAAGAAAAGTTTTAAATTAAAAGGTTAATTAAAAAAAGTTCTAGTAAAAAAAAAAACAAATTTTATTATTTGTTTTTGCTTTTATAAACAAATTTTAATGATTTCAAAATTTTAAACCCGGGAAACTTTAAAAAATTTTTCAAAATATAACAAAAAAAAAAATTTCCTTAAAATGATATTATGGGGATATTGGGGAAAAAAATTAGATTTTTCCCTTTTAGGATTCAAATATATCCCGAAGGACCCATATATTTTCACATTGGGCACGAGGTCCGGGGGCAGGCATCAAAGGGGCCCTTCGCGTGGCCAAAAGTATTCCCCCCGCGCGTGGAGGGCGTGGCGCAGAGGAGGGCTCCCGGGTGGGCCCTGACGCAGGGCATCCGAGTGTCCCGCGCGGAACCCGGGCTCATCAAAACCTCGCTAGCCACCCACAGCCTCATTCAAGCGGGGATCACCGGGCCCCGGGGGGGAGGCCCATGTCCCCCCCCCCCAAACCCACAATGCTCCGCCACCCCTGGGGGGGGGCCCCCCCCCAGAGTTCCCCCGCCACGCAGTTTCCTGCCTTGGAAAAAACCATGTGCCCCACCCGGGAGCTGCGGGGCACGCGCTGATGGGCCCTTGGGGCCCCGGGGCGCCGGGGGACGCCCTGTATACTTCACTGACGGCTCGGTCGACCCCGGGTAGTGGCCCGAACAGGGGGCCCCGTTCGTCACCCCGGGTTACAGAGCCCGTCTTGGCGGCCCTCTAACAAAATGTCCACACTCCCCAAATGACTGGTGGCCCTCCAGGGACGCCCCCCCAAAATTTCCCTCACCCCCCGGGAGGGAACTGTGGTAATAAAACCCCCCGACTCCTGGACGGGGGGGGCAGGCCCTCCAACAACCGAAACCCAAAGGAAAAAAGTGAGGCTCATCAACCCCCTCCCAGGCAGCCACAGAGCCTTGTCGCGCAGGGAAGGCCCTTTCAGGCTCAACTGGTCCCCACCCCGTAAAGGGGGGCCCGGTAACGGGGCGGCGGAAAAGCCCGGGCCCCCAAACGGCCCCCAGCGGCCCCCAAACGGGCCCCCAGCGGGCCCCCCGCGGCCCCCATGCACGTGCCTTTCCCCCGCCTACAGCAGCTTCCCAAGGGGGCAGGCCCAGACGGGCCCCAGCGCCTGCGCTCAACCCGACAACACCCCGGGGCTTTGGGGGCCAGGAAAGGCAGGCGGCCTGGTTTCGCTGCAGCCCAACCCACTACCCCCACTGGACGCCCCCAGCAACAACCCCCGGGCAATGGCGGCCACTACTGCCCGCGTGTGCGCTGGGCTACTGCACCAGAGGGGGAGTTTCAGGAAGACTTCGAGGGGGAAAATGTGCGAAAACCCCTGGGGAGATGCCCCACCCGTCCGCCCACTGGTGCACCCACCTCCTGTTCCTGCCCCGCCACCGCCCCCCTGAGGCCCGGGGCCCCGGCCCCCCGCCGCCCACCTGCAGGTTGGGGGGGGTTTCTGAGTGGGCGGGGAAGGCCCAAAAGGGGCCCCCCTCAGGTCCGCCACAACCCCCAGAGACCCGGGTGTTTTTGGGGGTGCTGGCGCAGCGCCCCCTCCCCCCTGATTACATAAAGGGACCCCCCCCCTGGCGCGCCCGGCAGGGTGACCCAAATGGGCGTAGGTTTACCCCCAAACCCCACCACGTCTCCCCCGCGACCCCCCGTAGCCTGCGGGAAAACCCCCCTCATGGCGGGTGATGCCCGCTTTGGAAAAATTTTTTGTTTTTTTAAAATTTTTGGTTGGGTTCCTTTCCCCCCCCCCCCAAAACCCCCCTTTCCCCCTTTTCCCCCTTTGGGGCCCAAAATTCCCTTTCGGGCCACTTGGGGGGGTTTTTTGGGGGGTGGGCCGTTTGCCTTAGTTTTAAATTTTTTACAAATATCATCCCAATCAAAAAGTTAAAACCAACCACTGTTGGGAAGGGAAATTACCCCAAAATGGGTCGGGCCGGGAAGGTTTTTTGGCTGTGCCGCTTTTTAAAATTTTTGTATAATTTTGCAAAAAAATTTATGGGGGTGGGGTAGAAAAAGTGTTTGAAAAAAAGGGAAGGGGGGAAAAGGAAAGTGGGGTTTTAAAAATTTTTAAGGGATAAAAAACAAAACAAAAACGTTTTGGGGAATTGCAAATGGTTAAAAGTTTTAAAAGGTTTTGGAAAGTGTTAAAAATTGGGCCCAGTACAAAACGTTTTTAAAAGAAATTTTTTCCCCCCCAAAGTTTTAAAAAGGTTTTATTTCGTTTTGGGAAAAAGTATTTAACGGCCAAAAAATTTCCACACCCCAAATTATCCCCCTTTTTACCCCCCCCTTTTTTACTAATTTTCCCCCCCCCCCACCCTTTTAAATACCCAAAATTTTGTATTAACCCCAACCCCCCTTAACTCACCCCCCAACCCCTTTACCCCCCAAATTTTCCCTTAAATCAAACCCACAAACCCCCCCCCTTTTACTCACCCATACCCCCCCCCCAACCCCCCACCCAATTTACTCCCCAAATTTTCCCACACCCCCAATTCCTCAATTACCAAACCCCACAATTTCCCAAAAGGGCCCTAAAAAAAAAAAATAACCCCCCCCCTAAAAAACTTCAACCCTTCCCCCCGCCCCCAAAAGTCCCAAAAAACCCCACCCAAAACACCACCCAAACCCCACCCACACAACCCACCAAACCAATTTTTTCAATTTCGCTTAAAATTTTAAAAAAAAAAAAAAGTGGCGGTACCCAAAATACTTAAAATTATTGGGGTTTAAATTATATAATTAATAATATAAAAAAACAAAAAAAAAAAAAAAATTTTTATATTATTATAGATAATTATAATTTAAAAAAAACTAAATTTTATAATTTTAAAATTTATTATATATTTTATAATTTTAAAAAAATAAAATTTTAAATTATACATAAATAATATATATGTAGATATATATTATATATATATATATATTATATTATATTATATATTATATATTATATATATATAATACTATATATTTATATATATAGAGAGAGAGAGATTTTTTTTATATTTTTTTTATCTAATTTATATTTTTTTATTTCATATTTATATATGTACTTATTTTTCATATATATATTTATTGATGTTTTTTATTTACTGATTTTTTTTTTTTTTTTTTTTTTATTTATATATATTTTTTAATCATAAGTTTTTTGTATTTTTTTTTATTTGCTATATTTTTTTTTTTTTTTTTTTTTTTAAATTACGGGAACCCGGTTCCGGACCGGTTCCAACGATTCCGAGAGTCTATGGAACCGGAACCTGCGGTTCCAAAATTAACGGTTCCTGCCAGCCCTACTGAGGACTCGAGTGAGGATTCGTGAGCAGGGCATGTAGTACGGTACGGTACGGTAATATTTTCGTAATTCGTACCTCAGATAAATACAGTACCGTAATTCCGTAACGTACCTGAATTTTGTATCGTACCGTACTGGTACGATTAATTTTCGTACCGTAATTTCGAACAATTTTTCGTACCCAAAAATATTTGACTTATAAACAAAATCAAAAATTGACAAAATTACTAATCATTTTCCATTGTGCCCTAATATACACATACTTTTGCAGTAGTTACATACAACACATAATAATTTCTACCCATTTATCTCTATATACTACATACATTTCATAGTTACCTCCTATACAAAGGAGACTTACAAAGACTTACAATCATTACTTATATATATATATATATATATATAATATATATTAATATAATATATTTATATATACCTTATTTAGGGTTTATTTAGTTATGTATTACATCGTAAAATCATGATGGCATCAACAATATCTTCCTTCAATCCTAACCTTAGATCGTTTAGGATGTAGCGCAACCCAGAGAATGTTCTTTCAACACTGGCCTTCACAGGCAGAGCAATAGCCACTTCAGCCAGTCTTTTGATCGCACTATTCTGCTGATGGTGCCGCTGTAGCGGTCTGGAGGTTTGGTTATCCAGAAGGTTTGTGTTTTCGGATGCCATGTAGCGCGCCAGAGTACGATGTTTACTTTTCATTTCATCCCGCCGCGCGGAAAGGCAACAGCTTGCTCCCGGCTCCTGCCTCACCCCAGCCGACCCCACGGCCGAGGTTTTCCGTGGCGGATTAATTCGCCGTAGGATACTCTGGGTGGATTTAACCACTCATCTTCATCATTTATACATTTTTTCTCATTTTCACTGTCTTTCTTAAGTATATCTTTTGCGTCGTATTACCCAGTAATGTGAATATATATAAGCACACTCGATGAGAGACGAATCTTCTTGTAAATCAAGGAAGCGTAGCTTTGCTTGTTACGGTTGCATGTATACAGGGCGTGGCGTTCTGTCAGGAGGTCCTTGCCTTGCATCCCTCTGTCACCGGGCCCAGCGCGGTATCTCAACATGTAACGCAGCATGTTATTTCTCCGTCAGGAGGCCGCCTGACACACCTCAGTCACGGGGAAGCGAGATCAGCTGAGGCAGCGGCCTCTCTCAACTGCCTGTTGTTCTTCGTCAGGTGGCAGCCTGTCCCTCCACAATATCGGTTTTAATGCATCTCACCATGTAGCGACATGATTTGTTCTCCGTCAGGAAGCAGCCTAGCTGCCATTTCCAGTCAGGCATTCCTCAGTCAGGCAGCTCGGCATATCTCACCATGTAGCGACCTCATTTTTGTTCTCATTATTTATACATTATTTCTCACCTTCACTGTCTTTTTACGTATTCTTTGCGTCTCGTTACACAGTAATGTGAATTAATATAAGCGCACTCGATGAGATACAATTACTGTACGAATCCTATAGTTGTAAATAAAGGTAGCGTAGCTTTGCTGTTAAAAATTTGGCCTTCCTTGTCTACCTACTAGTACATGTAGCTATAGGTGGCAGGGCATGACAGGTTCTGGCTTTCCGTTTTTTCCCCTTTCTGAATGAAGTTTTAATTTTCAGTGATTGCATTTGTTTATATATTTTTCTTCCTCTTATCTTAGGAAATCTTCGTATTGAAGTCGTCATCGGTTATAGCTGGTATTTCATAGTAGCCTACTATATAGGCTATAATTAACTTGAGCTTATCTAGAATGGAAATTCATTCTCACACAAAATGCACCATGGTGAGCAGCTAGTTGGTGGAAGTAAAAAAATCTGCTCTAGCTCTTGTAACAATTAATTTTTAGTCTACTACGGTAGCCGTCCCTATAGCCCTATAGGGGAAAATGGAACTGTTGAGTACAGTAAGGTTTTATGCTTGAAATGTAATGTACACATCCTAAGGATGCAGAAACTGCTGGATGCTAATTTGCATTGTTGAGCAATTTGCATAATTGACCTAATTAGCATATCGTATTATCTTCCTTATTAAACCGCCTATAGAGCTCCTATGGGTGCCTAGACCTAAGTTTTAAGTTCTCAATGATGTAAAACTGATCCTAAGTCCTAAGCTAACCTAACTAAATCTAACCTAAGCTAACCAAAGCTAACCTAACCTAACCAAATCTACCTAACCTAACCAAATCTAACCTAACCTACCCAAAAATAACCTACCCTAATCTAACCAAATCTAACCTAACCTAAACAAATCTAACCTAACCTCCTATAGCGGGGGTTGAGGGGGTTCTCGACACTTCGGTCATCATTATGTGAGATCGTCAAGGTCACACGTTTTGGTTAGGTTAGATTAGATTTGGTTAGGATAGGTTAGATTTGGTTAGGTTAAGTTAGCTTAGTTAGATTTAGTTTAGGTTAGCTTAGGTTAGATTTGGTTAGGTTAGCTTATCGGTGGGTCAAGACCCCCGCTAGGTTAGGTAATTTTGGTTAGGCAAAATTTCTTAGATTTAAGGAAATTACTCTAGATCTAGGGAATTTTACCCCCCTCCCTACACAACTCTTAAATTAAAGCGTTTCCGACGCATAATTTGTTCCCCACCTGAAAACCCCGCATTCCCACAGGTCCCCAAACTTTTGGGGGAAGTGGGAGAGTATGGGCAAACACTAGAATTTTAAACCGTTAAGTATCCTGAACGTTTCGTTCTCATCGCTAAGGAGTATTTATAACCCATACAAAAAATAAAAAACAAGGTGGTCTGGGGGGGTGAAACCCCCCTAGTGAGGTAAGGTTGCGTAATCAATGCCCAGGTTAGGTTAGTTAACTAATGGGGGGTTCTGGGGGAGAGCAGCTCTCCCAGTTATGCCAGGAGAGTATTGGTTGAAACTGCACATTTACCGCCGGCAGGAATAAAAAAAAAAATAACAAGGGGGATCTGGTGGTGAGCGAAACCCCCGGCCTCAGTGAGCTAAGGTTATGTAATCAATGCCCAGGTTAGAGCTAGGTTAGTTTAGGTCTGGATGGTGGAGCCCCGCCAGTTATTTCAGAAGAGTATTGGTCAATAGGGAGTATTGGTTGAAAATGCATATTTACCATTTCTTTTGCTGTGATTTCAATTATTTATACCTTTCATTATACAGAAATACTTTATACCCTTTACTCTTAAATACCCTTTTTCACCCACCAGTTAGGGTAGTTAGGTTATTAGGTAAGAATGATTTTATTGTTATATTTTTACTAGTTAGGATACATATACAGGCCCGGGCGAAGGTGGCGAGGGTATTCAGCTCGATGTGTAATATGTGCAGCATGATATGTGTAATACGATTGAAACACTGGTACAAAATCAACTTTTTTTCACACACAGACATAATAAGCTTTCTGAACGTATTTGAGCTGATTCCAAATCTGGTTACAGTTTTTTTCTACACGTTAGTTTTTTTTTTTTGTATTTATTTTATGAAATCTCGTAATTTTATGAAATCTACGGGCGTAAAAATTCATTCATGCAAATATTTACTTGTAAGAACTAAATATACATCATCACTAAATTAATACACGCATGATGTAAGCACAAATTTACATCCAAGGCTTGACATACTTGTGAGTAGAATATACACAGTCAAGTTAAAAGGTGAGAGTACGCTTTCTTTTAAATTTGGTCGGATTTCACGATACAACATCCAACATGGTCCCATCAGCTTTCGTTCCAAAATCCTTTGGTAGGGGAACTTCCATGTCTGAATGTCTTGGTGAAAGCGTTTGCCCTTGCTCGTCACTCACTGCACCAAGGTTTCGGAAAGAATCTAAATGGGAATGCAGGAAGTGCATTTTTAAAGACATTCGACACTCCTTTTCTTTATAAGCATCGAAGAGTTTCTCAACTCCATCCTTATATGCATGAGACTTGTTATTCCCCCAGAAAGTTTGCGAATAATCCATTTGAAAGCCAGCCAAGCTTTCAATCCAGCGGACGGGGGCCCGTTGAAATTTCCATATCCAGTATAAACCTCCTGATGTGGCCCAACAAAAATTCCCCCCTTCAATTTTGACTGAAACTAACTTTCGGAAATTTCTTAGAAAGGTATTGGAACCTTGTGAATTGACTTTACCCATTGCTTTAACAAAATTCTCATTAAAACAAGTTTAATGGGGAGAGGGGTAGGAAGATCTTTTGGGGATCAACTAAAGGGACAGACTGGACAACTGCTTTTCCTGGGACATATGTGGACCTTTGTGGCCAGTCACTTTGTTGTAGTGTTCCGTGTGACACGATTGTCCCAGGCAAAGGAAAAACAATTTTTGTAAATCCTGTTGCATACATTAACATACCTATAACTTAAAGATTCCGCAAAGGTTTCCATTTGATAAACTGTCGTATTGATTGCTTTAAGTAGTATATCCATATTGTCATGTCTCTTTTAGAGGGAAACAGAATGGGCAATAGGGATGGATGGCTTTACATTTCCATTATGCAAAAAAACGCTTTCAGGCTTCTCTCGATGATCATGAAGAGACGCCAGTCTATTCCCACATACTTTCTGAGACAACGTCTGTGAATAGTCCATGTTATCATGGCAATAGAGGGACCATCTACTGTAAAAAATGTTGCTAAATTAAAGTTCCCGATTTTCCCGTAGTAACTAAACACGAACATTTTTTTCAAAGTAAATTTCTCCTGAAAGTCTTGAAGCTAGAAGCTTGCTTTCTCTTTAGAAAAGTGACAGTCTCTAACAAGATCATTCAATGTCCTTGGGGTGAATAGTTTTTGGCTCGAAATTTCTACCTTCGATGTGTAACTGGATCTGCAGACGGTCCGGGAACGCCACCAATTGCACCTTCATCCATCCATGTCATCTTCGATAGAATCCTACACCATCATCTGGGGAATTGGAATGGGCAATTCTTCACCATGTTGAAACTGGTCTACGTGCTGAATCCATGTTGGATAAACAATCTTGTTTTGGTTCTTTGTAGAAAACCCTATTATGTTTACCTACAAAAATAACAGTCTTCATGATGATCTCTCGACTCCTCCATATCATGGTAGGGCAAACGGCATTGAAGCTTTCTTTTGTTCACCCCAATCGCGTAATCCGTTTGAACAAAAACAAATTTGATGTGGCGCCCATGGCTTATCTTAAGTCACCTAGGTGGCAATCAAAAGTATAGCTTTATATTTTCTTAAGGTCGGTTGTAATAGTTCGTCGTTGTAGTTTAGTGTGAAATTACCTACATAACCAAAAACTTGTCTGGGTGATTTTTAAATTCTCGAGGCATGCTTGATTGATTGAGCAAATGATTCGAACGAATTAACATCAGCACACATTCACACACAGTAGCCAGAGGCAGAATGTGCACGCTGTCTGAGAGACGGGAGGTATCAATTGCGCATGTTGCCAGACGTACGATAAGATCCCTGAATAAATAGAGAAATAAACAGATAAAATAAATAGATAATTTTATACATAACCAGAATAGACAAGATAAACCCATCTAAAAATATTTAAAACATATAACCTTTTTGCCCACAATCCGCGTAAAACCTAAGAAACAAAAGATAACCCAATAAATGTTGAAAAGTAGTACTTTGCCTATATAAATTGGGTAAATCTGGGGTATTCATATATGCCTTATATATCAACTATACGTGGCTAGAGAAAATCCAATTGCAGTTTTGGAATCAGCTAAAAAATGCAAATCCAAGCCACACAAAATTATCTCTGTTTGAAAAAACTTTGTTGGCCAGTGTAAGTTAAATAGACAGCTACTAAACAATCCAGATTCATTAGTTAGAAACGTAGGTTACAATTGATTGTTTAGGTAAATTTGAATTTAAAGTTAAGTTGAAAACAATAATGTTGACAAATCAAAAATATAAAGAATGGGGAGTTCTTCTGTTTCAGAATGTCCTGTTGCTGCAAAAATATGCTTCAGATATCTCTATAAGTGGCAGGTAGCTATATAATGTGTACATAACTCTATGAGGTAGAGGAGAAAACAACCTGCATAATACATAACAGCATTATTATCACGTATCTGACATTATAAGCCAACATGAAGCATTTAGTCAAATCATATTAACACAAAATTTTCATTTCATTTATTTCATCTGCCTATTTTCGTCGACTGTTCCAGTTCTTGATTTTGAAACTACTTCCAACACACTAAAACTTATCCAACACTAATACTCCAATACACTAACACTTACTCCAATACAATTAACACTACTCCAACACACTAACATCTCCAACACACTAACACTACCCCAATACACTAACACTCTCCAATACTAACACTACTCCATACACTAACACTACTTCAACACAAACACTACTCCAATACACTAACACTACTCCATACACAAACACTACTTCAACACACTAACACTACTCCAATACACTAACACTACTCCAATACCTAATCACTCCAATACACAAACCGTCCAACACCTAACACTACTCCAATACACTAACACTACTCCAATACACTAACACTACTTCAACACACTAACACTACTCCAATACACTAACACTACTCCAATACACTAACACTACTCAACACACTAACACTACTCCAATACACTAACACTACTCCAACACTAACACTACTCAATACACTAACACTACTCCAAACACTAACACTACTCCAATACACTAACACTACTCCAACACACTAACACTACTCCAATACACTAACACTACTCAACACACTAACACTACTCCAATACACTAACCTACTCCAACACACTAACACTACTCCAATACACTAACACTACTCAAATACACTAACACTACCCCAAACACACTAACACTACTCCACACACTAACACTACTTCAACACACTAACACTACTCCAACACACTAACACTACTCCAATACACTAACACTACTCCAATACACTAACACTACTTCAACACACTAACACTACTCCAACACACTAACACTACTCCAATACACTAACACTACTCCAATACACTAACACTACTCTAACACACTAACACTACTCCAATACACTAACACTACTCCAATACACTAATACTACTCCAACACACTAACACTACTCCAATACACTAACACTACTCCAATACACTAACACTACTCCAACACACTAACACTACTCCAATACACTAACACTACTCCAATACACTAATACTACTCCAATACACTAACACTACTCCAATACACTAACACTACTCCAATACACTAACACTACTCCAATACACTAACACTACTCCAACACACTAACACTACTCCAATACACTAACACTACTCCAATACACTAACACTACTCCAATACACTAACACTACTCCACACACTAACACTACTTGTAGTTGACCAGACGATGTTTCATTATTGACTCCAGTCAGACCATTTCCACGACAACTCCATTGTGCACAGTGCTAATTGTTGATTTAAAGAACAAATATGTTGATTTAGAATATTAAATTCAAAACTGATTTTTGCTTTGATTTAGAACATAAGCTATGTCAAATAGGGAATATATTCGTAATTTCGTAACATACCTAATCAATATGCTAATTCACAATTTATGGACAAAATAAAAATATACACAGTAGCATCTTGCAGTTTTACATCATTGAGAACTTAAAACTTAGGTCTAGACACCCATAGGAACTCTATAGGCGGTTTAATAAGGAAGATAATACGAATATGCTAATTAGGTCAATAATGCAAATTTCTCAACAAATGCAAATTAGCATCCAGCAGTTTCTGCATCCTTAGGATGTGTACATTACATTTCAAGCATAAAACCTTACTGTACTCAGTAGTAGACTAAAAATTAAGTGACAAGAGTCAGCTAGAGCAGATTTTTTTTACTTCCACCAACTAGCTGCTCACCATGGTGCATTTTGTGTGAGAATGAATTTCCATTCTAGATAAGCTCAAGTTAATTATAGCCTATATAGTAGGCTACTATGAAATACCAGCTATACCGATAACGACTTCAATACGAAGATTTCCTCAGATAAGAGGAAGCAAATATATAAACAAATGCAATCACTGGAAATTAAAACTTCATTCAGTAAGGGGAAAAAACCGGAAAGCCAGAACCTGTCATGCCCTGCCACCTATAGCTACATGTACTAGGTAGAAAAGGAAGGCCAAATTTTAACAGCAAAGCTACGCTACCTTTATTTACAACTATAGGATTCGTACAGTAATTGTATTTCATCGAGTGCGCTTGTATTAATTCACATTACTGTGTAACGAGACGCAAAAGATATACGTAAAAAGACAGTGTAGGTGAGAAATAATGTATAAATAATGAGAACAAAATGAGGTCGCTACATGGTGAGATATGCCGAGCTGCCTCTTGACTGAGGAATGGCAGCTAGGCTGCTTCCTGACGGAGAACAAATCATGTCGCTACATGGTGAGATGCATTACACCGATATTGTGGAGGGACAGGCTGCCACCTGACGAAGAACAACAGGCAGTTGAGAGAGGCCGCTGCCTCAGCTGTGGTCTCGCTTCCCCGTGATTGAGTAACAAGCAAAGCTACGCTTCCTTGATTTACAAGAAGATTCGTCTCTCATCGAGTGTGCTTATATATATTCACATTACTGGGTAATATGACGCCAAAGATATACTTAAGAAAGACAGTGAAGATGAGAAAAAATGTATAAATGATGAAGATGAGTGGTTAAATCCACCCAGAGTATCCTACGGCGAATTAATCCGCCACGGAAATCTCCGGCCGTGGGGTCGGCTGGGGTGAGGCAGGAGCCGGGAGCAAGCTGTTGCCTCTCCGCGCGGCGGGATGAAATGAAAAGTAATCATCGTACCTCTGGCGCGCTACATGGCATCCGAAAACACAACCTTCTGGATAACCAAACCTCCCAGACCGCTACACCACCACTGGAAAATGTCTTCACTCTTATTTAAACGTGATGTGTTAGCGAACATTTTGATGCTTTCAGCCACCTCACTCCCTTGCTTAGCAACGGCAGTCTTTATCTTTATATCAATTACAATCAGTAGGTGCTCGACAATATTTATAGACTCACTGTCTCCTTCATCGCCATCATCACTCGTGAAGGAATTTTCCATGGTCAACGAAATAGAAGTTTCCATTGCAGAAATCTTCCTCCATAGTCCGAGGAGATGAGTTGTGCTTGTTTGTTTCTGTTCTTCAGTAAGTAGGACGCTGTACCTTTTATCGACATGTACAGCCGAGAGGAAGGCAGGGTTGGTTAGCAGAGAGGGTTCTCGTCTTTCCATGGCCTGCAGGAACAACGATGAGATGGCTGCAGCACTTCTTGTGAGTCTTAAATTGCATTTTAACCACTCAACAAAAAATTCCCCAGCAATGAGATTTTTCAGTTGCAACGTTAATGTCGCATCACGAAGGGGCTTTAAAGTTTCCGTCACCTCGCTTATTTTTTCCCAATCTTCTTCCAGAAGTAGTAGGGATTCATTTGCCAAACCAAATTGATTCAAAAATGATTTCTTATCAGCCATACTCTCAAGCATATCGTATGTTGGTCCCCACCTCGTTTCACAGTCAAGTTTTGGGAGTGACACAGAGCTATTTTTGAAAATCAGGCGCATATTTTGCGTGTGTGTCTTGTTAACTATTTTGCGGACTTTGTTGAGTAGGCTCTTGATATTTTTGTCTGTTTTAAGAACATCATGCACACACAGTTGCAGGGTATGCAAAGCGCACCTTCCTGATGCGACACTATTCGCTTCTAAGTGAACATCATTAACAACTTCTTCTAGCGAATTGTGAGCAGCTTCTTCTCCCTCGAGTTCTTCCTCGCTGTTTTCTTCCCGGTCACACTCGGCTCCTGAACTGTTCCCCGCGGTCATCTGTGCATTATCCTGAATGAGTTTACCTACTTTTATTACATTAGAGCCATAATCAGTTAATGAATAAATTTGCCTTTCGTGTATTCCAAGTTTCTCCAAACAATTGATTAATTTTGACGTAATCTCCGCTCCCGTTGCCTTTTCTGTCCTTTTTTTTACGGAAGCTGTGACTACTTTCAGCTTGCCGCGGATTACTGCCTGAACATTCACTCCAAGAAAGTGACGTCCACGGCGGGTACAGAGATCTAGTTTCACACACACCATGCGCTCACTGAACTTACTTCGTATCTCAAGCTTCTTTTTATCGGCAGCCTCAAGTGTTAATGATCGAACAGCCCTTTGACTAAGGGACATACCCAGTTTGTTCGCAATTGGCGACACGATTTTTGAAATAGCTGTTTTTTCAAAAGCCGATAAGGGCAACCCATTGACGGTAACTGCTTCAACAAGAAGCTCCTGCATTCTTTCCTTACTCATTTCATATTCGATCACCTCTGTTTTCTTTCTTTTCGCACACGAATCGTTACCACACGCACTGGCAAAATAGTTGGAAATATTTTTTCTCTCTCTTTTTCGAGTTGCATTGGTACTTGCATCATCCAGGAGTTTCTTGTCTTCTTCTGCATGTCTTCTTTTCAGGTGGTCACATAAAGGTTTTGAGTGTAGCTCTGAACCACTTTTTGGCGTGTATGAATAAGCACATTCCATGACGAGGCATCTGGCGGAGTTCTTCGTAATAGAGAAGAGTTCAACGCCAATAAACTCTCGATGACGTCCCATGACGAATTTCTGTGAAAAGACAACAAATTTTAGAATCAAAAATAAGAAAAGGGATGTAACACACACACAAAAACAAACAAACAGACACGCACAAACACAAACAAACAGACACGCGCACACACACACACACCAAACAAACAAACAGACACGCACGCACACACAAACACAAACAAACAGACACACACACAAACAAACAAACAGACACGCACGCACACACAAACGCAAACAAACAGACACACACACAAACAAACAAACAGACACGCACGCACACACAAACGCAAACAAACAGACACGCGCACACACACACACAAAAACATACAAACAAACAGACATGCACGCAAACACAAACAAACAGACACGCACGCACACAAACACAAACAAACAGACACGCGCACACACACAAACAAACAAACAAATAGACACGCACGCACAGACACGCACACACGTTTGTTTGTGTGTACACACACAAACAAACAAACAAATAGACACGCACGCACAGACACGCACACACGTTTGTTTGTGTGTACACACACAACAAAACAAAAAAAACAGACACGCACACACACACAAACAAACAGACACGCACACACACACACACCAAACACAAAGACTCGCACGCACACAAACAAACAAACAGACACGCACACACACACACACAAACACAAAGACACGCACGCACACACACACAAACAAATAGACACGCATCCACACCAAACAAACAAACAGACCACGCACGCAAGCACACACAAACAAATAGACACGCACACACACACAAACGCAAAGACACGCACGCACACAAACAAACAAACAGACACGCACGCACGCAAACACAAGTAGACACGCACGCACGCACACACAAACAAACAGACACGCACACACACACAAACACAAAGACACGCACGCACACAAACAAACAAACAGACACGCACGCACGCACACACACAGACCACGCACGCACAACACAAACAAACAGACACGCACACACACACACACACAAACACAAGACACGCACACACACCAACAAACAGACACGCACACACACAAACCAACAAACAGACACGCCACACACACAAACCAACAAACAGACACGCACGCACGCACGCACACACAAACAGACACGCACGCACGCACGCACGCAACACAAACAAACAAACAAACACACGCACGCACACACAAACAGACACGCACGCACGCACGCACACACAAACAGACACGCACGCACGCACACACAAACAAACAGACACGCACACACGCACACAAACACAAAGACACGCACGCACATACACACAAACAAACAGATACGCACGCACGGACACACAAACAAACAGACACGCACACACACACAAACAAAGACACGCACGCACGCACACACACACACACAAACAAACACGCACGCCACACACAACCCAAACAGACACCACGCACCAAACAGACACACACACACACACAACAAACAAACACGCACGCACACACACACAAACAAACAGACACGCACACACACAAACAAACAGGTACGCACGCACGCACACACAAACAAACACATGCACACACACACAAACAAACAGACATGCACGCACGCACACACAAACAAACAGACACGCACGCACGCACGCCACACAAACAAACAACACGCACGCACGCACGCACCCCACAAACAAACAGACACGCACACACACACACACCACGCAAAGACACGCACACAAATAAACAGACACGCACCAAAACACCACAAACAAACAAACAAACAGACACGCACACACAAACAAACAGACACGCACGCACACACAAAAAACAAACAGACACACGCACACACACAAAACAGACACGCACAAACAAAACCAAAAACACACACACACACAAACAGACACGCACACACACACACAAACAAACAGACACACACACACAACAAAACAGAACACGCACACACAACACAAACAAAACAACACGTACGCACACACACAAAACAACAAACAGAAACGCATACACACACACAGACAAACAGACACACACACACACACAACACCAAACAAACAGACACGCACACACACACAAACCAAACAAACAGACACGCACGCACACACACAGACACGACAACACCACACACACACACACACACAAACAAACAACACGCACGCACATACACCAAAGAAACAGACACCCCACCACACACACAAACAAAACAAACAGACACGACGCACATACACACAAACCCAAACAACAACAAACAGACCCACACACACACAATATATATATTATATATATATAAAATATATATATATTATATATATATATATATTATATATATATAATATATATATATATATATATATTTTATATATATATATATATATATATATATATATATATATATATATATATAGTATGTATGTATGTATATATATTAAAATAATATATATATATATATTTTATATATATATATATATATATATATAATATATAATGCACATACATACACACATAAATACATACACACACACCCCACACACACAAACCACACACACACACACACAACACACACACACACCACACACACACACACACACACACACACACACACAGAATATCAATTAACTCTTACCGTGTGATCACGTTGCTGAGTATCTAAGAAAATTTCCGGTGCAGCCTGCAGGCCCGCCAGCAGGAGCAGGAGTTGTCGTGTAGGCAATGACTTGCTATGGTGAACTGAGGAGATCCCGAGATGGAGCTGTGTCAGCGGAAGAGGTCTTGAGAAGACTTATTTTAATTAAATGCAGTTGGGTATGTGAGTAATGGGGCCGACGCCCCACGCCACCTGACTTATCTCCTTGACCTGATCGAGGAGGTCAGGAGGCTGAGGGATAATCCCCATGCCACGTTCACACCCAGGCAGCTTGGCAGAAATTCTACCTAGCTAATGAAGTCACGCGGTGGTGTTAATTAATGGGGTAAAATCTCGCTCACTCATTCCCCTATCCGCCCATCCACCGCCCAATGGGCGGCGGCAGTATGGGCGCTGGGTACGAAAATGGTTCGATATAAGTACGGAAATAAAAATCGAACTTTCGTACCGTACCGAACTTGAAGAAATATATCAAACCGTAATATCGAACCGTACTTTTAGCCCTTAAATAACCGTACCGTACCGTAATTTCGTACCGTACCGTACCGTACTACATGCCCTGCTCGTGAGTCGCTCAGCATGCCCATACAACCGGGCTGGCTGGATTACCTCAACACGACGCATGGTGGTGTTGAAAACCTCGATTTTCAACACCACCACTAACATAGCGCGCGTCATGAAGCACAGTGTGCACGGGCTTATAAGCAAGCCTCTATCCTGACACACGCTCCACTCCGTCGTCCAGTATTGCTTGCAGTCGTATCGAAACTCATTCCCACGGTCCTTCCATCAAGGGACCAGTCCTTTAGCGTTTTGGTGACTGCGTTTGCTTGTTCCTCGCCTGTACTGGCTGAGATCCTAGGAACACCTAACAGCTGAGAGTTTTCTCCCGGACGGGAAACATATTTCCCTGACACAAGGATTGCCACCCTGTTTACCTTCTCACTTCCAGTCAATGCAGGCAGAAGCTTCGAATCCCAATGAACGATGAGCTGCCCAAACCCCGATTTTGTGGCGACTTGCTCCATTATCGAAGCAGCTGCTCTGCTCCGATACTTCCTCCTCGACGACCGGAAAGTGTTGGAGGACAGAGCAAACTGAAAAACATTGTGACCAAGACTATCAGCAGCTGCAGCAATGATGTGACTCATTTTTGTCGCTTGTATTAGTGCGATCAAAGGCGGCTGCGATGTCAGGAGTGATGTTCCTCCCACGGTGTTTGCTGGTCGTCGGTGTCGTAAGCTGAAGGTCAGGATCTGGATGTACTCCCACCCGTCTTTTTATGTGGTGAGGCGTCTCCATCAGTTGACGTTGTTGAAGATGAATCTTTCAGCTCAACGGCGACTGTTCTTTCCTCCATTTTGCGATGTTCCTTTTGCTTCAATTGAGTTTCTCGTTGATATCTTTTTTTTAGCCTGTTGCTCTCTACGGGCTAGGACGATATCCACAGACCCTATCGTGGGTTTCCGATAAATTTCTTGATCTTGTAAGAATAGGTGATCTTCTATCTTGATTATAGACTCGGCCTTGTGATGCTTAATGTTGAAAAGCTAGTCCAGTTTATCTCTGTGAATGCTCCTTCGTTTTGTGATTGTCTTTCTGAGCTTCGTCCCTTGTTTTTCTTAAGGTTTTCCCACATTTTTAGAATCCTTTCAAGAGACTCGATGACAC
>JACEEZ010014451.1:0-5000 GCA_016584305.1 Chionoecetes opilio
GGGAGAGAGAAGAGAGAGAGAGAGAGGAGAGAGAGAGAAGAGGAGAAGAGAGGGGAAGAGGGAGGAGAGAGGAACGAAGAGAGAGAGAGAGAGAGAGAGAGAGAGAGAGAGAGAGGAGAGAGAGAGAGAGAGAGGAAGGGGAGAGAGGAGAGAGAGAGAGAGAGAGAGAGAAAGAAGAGGAGAAGGGGGGATGAGGAGAGGAGAAAAGGAGAGGAGAGAGAGAGGGAGGGAGGGGGGAGAAAAAAGAGAGGGAGAGAGAGAGAGAGAGAGAGAGGAGAAAAACAAAAAATACAAAGGAAAAAAAACCTTTGGGGCCCAAAAAGGAGAGGAAAGAGGCAGTGACAACGTAACAGATTTGAAAATAACATTGCTGAAACTTTACTTGGGAACTTGACGATGAGGCAGCAGAGGAAGTGATACGGGGGGAGTAGAGTAGTAGTAGAGAGTAGTAGTAGGAGTAGTAGTAGTGTAGTAGTTTGTAGTAGAGGGAGGTAGTGTAGTAGAGTAGAGTGTAGTGGAGAAAATAGTAGTGGTGTAGTAGAAGTATGTTTGATTAGTATTAGTATGGTAAAATATAGTAGTAGTAGTAGAGTAGTAGTGTAGTAGTAGTAGTTTTAGAGTAGTAGTATAGTGTAGTAGTAGATTTGGGGTAGTAGTAGTAGAGTAGGGGTAGTATAGTAGAGGGGTAGTATAGTAGATTTGTATTAGTGTGTAGTAGTATAGTAAGAGTGTAGTAAATATAGTGTGGTTGTGTAATAGTAAGTAGTAGTAGTGTTGTGTAGAGTAGTATTTAAATATTTGTAGTAGGTAGTAGTAGAGAGTAGTGGGGGTTGTTGTAATAGTAGTATAAAGTGTAGTAGTAGATTTTGTTGTATAGTAGAGTAGTTTGAGTTTTGTGTAATAGTATAGTAGTATAGTATAGTAGTAGAGTAGTGGGGTGGGTTTTTAATAGTAGTAGTATAGAGTGTGGTGGTGGTTTTTGTAATAGTAGTAGTAGGTAGTAGTAGTAGTGTAGTGTTAAGCAAATAGTAAGTAGTAGAGTAGTGTGTGGTGGTTGTAAGATAGAGTGGTAGTAATAGTATACAGCTTAGAACAATATTTTGATAGATACTGACCGACACAATTGCTTTTTAGAACTACAATCTCCTAAAAAATTAATACAAGACTTCTTAACAACAAAGCTATTGATAACTTCCTTGAATTAGCTGCGTGACTCTTCTGACTAAGCAATGAAGGGTTTTAGGGAGCCATTGAATAAGAAATGATTCCTTTCAGTAACATTATCAAGACCTGAATAGGAATTTAAGTTCTTGGGAATAGAAAAAGAAACATTGAGTATCGTTGAGGTGTTGTTGTTGTCGACGCTTTGATTACTCCTTCGACGATTCTTGCGGCTTAAAACGCGAAGGTATGCATAATGAAATGAAGAAGAACTTGTACATTGATTATTCTCCTGCTATACCTCTCTCCCTCTCTCTCTCTCTCTCTCTCTGTCTCTGTCTCTGTCTCTCTCTCTCTCTCTCTCTCTCCCTCTCTCTCTCTTCTCTCTCTCTCTCTCTCTCTCTCTCTCTCTCTCTCTCCTTCAAAAACTAGGAGGCTCAGAAATTAAAAAAAAATATTTTTGATGTAACATTGCCATGTATAAATTTCTCTGAACGGCATGTATCCCGACTGGCCCCCACTCATTCCCAACAGCCACAGCACAACAAGTAGCATGACGAGACAACAAAGTAACCTTGTTTCCTAGAGTTAAAAACAATCACCGGTGCTAAAAATTTTTAAAAGTAAATGGACCAAAAAAATGGAACTCCCTACCAGCCAACGTCAGGAAGGCAAATACACTTTCTGTATTTTAAAACTAGACTAGTCAACTATATTTGCAGGACCAAAATGATTTTAGTAAAGTAGTTTTAGCAGATTCTACATATTATCTTTTTTTGTAATCTAGGTTTTACTGCAATTTTACTTGTCTTACTGAATTTTTAGCAGATTTTAGATTTTTCTTTTATTGTAAATTTTTTGTTTTACTAGAATTCTGCTTGTCTTACTATAATGTTTAGCAAAATTTTACAATTTCTTTTTATTGTAATCTTTGTTTTACTGGAATTTTGCCCGTTTGACTGGAATTTTATTATTTTACTCTTTTCTAGATTTGACAATGCTGTACCTGGAATTTGGTGCCCAAAAATATGTTGTACACTCGTATGGTCAGCTACAGTGACTTACTCACTCATATTTTTTCCTATATTTTAGCATGTAAAATAAGCTTGACATTAGACAAGTCTACCAATTATTATAGTATTCTGATGTAATAACCATCCCTGTGGAAAATAAATGAATTTTAATTTGAATGAACTCTCTTTCTCTCTCTCTCTCTCTCCTTCTCTCCCGATGCGTATACTGTTAACATAAATTAGTATTTCTCTTTATTTTCTTTACCCCTAATTCTCTCTCTCTCTCTGTTCTCTCTCTCTCCCTCTCTGTTTGAATTTTTTTTTGGACTCTCTCCTCTCTTCTCTCCTCCTCTCTCTCTTTCTCTCTCTCTCTCTCTCTCTTTTCTCATCTCTCTCTCTCTCCTCCTTTTCTCTCCCCTCTCTTCTCTCTCTCTTTCTTTTTCTCTCCTTGATGTCACACTTAGACTGTTTAACACAAATTACTGTTTTTCTCTTTATTTTCTTTAACCCTAATTCTCTCTCTCTCTCTCTCTCTCTCTCCTTTTCTCTCTCTCTCCCTCTCTCTCTCTCTCTCTCTCTCTCCCCCTCTCTCCTCTCGCTCTCCGCTCTCTCTCTCTCTCTCCAATTGACATTCCTTCTCTTATCGTATGCTCTTCTTCCTCATTATCATTCCTCCTCCTCCTTCTTCTTCCTTCACATTCTTCCTTATTATACATACATACAGACACGCTTGATAAATTAAGAAGGAAGAAAGGAAAGTAGAATTGCAGATACGAGTGATAAATTGAAAAAAAAGGAAAATATTGAGTAAAAAAACCGTAAAAAAACCATAAAAAAAGCGCGAAGAAAAAAATGTAGGGAAAAAAAATCCTTAAAATAGCAAGAAGAAAAATAAAAGAGTAAATAAACCGTAAAAAAGTAGTAGTAGTAGTAGTAGTAGTAGTAGTAGTAGTAGTAGTAGTATAGTAGTAGTGAGTGAGTGGGTAGTGTAGTAAGTAGTAGTAGTGAAGTAGTAGTAAGTAGTAGTATTTAGTAGTAGTAGTGTAGTGGTATAGTGGTAGTAGTAGTAGTAGTAGTAGTAGTGGTAGTAGTAGTGTCGTAGTAGTGGTATTTAGTAGTAGTAGGTAGTAGTGTAGTAGTAGTAGTAGGGGTGGTATATTATATAGTATTATTATATTATTATTATTATTATTATATTAGTATATTATTATTATTATTATATATAGTAGTAGTAGTAGTAGTAGTAGTAGTAGTAGTAGTAGTAGTGGTAGTAGTAGTAGTAGTGGTAGTAGTAGTAGTAGTAGTAGTAGAAGCAGTGGTATTATTATTATTATTATTATTATTATTATTATTATTATTATTATTATTATTATTATTATTATTATTATTATTATTATTATTATTATTATTATTATTATTAGTAGTAGTAGTAGTAGTAGTAGTAGTAGTAGTAGATGAAGAAAAATAGAAGTAAAAAAAGTCAAGAAAACATGTGGCTTCATTTTGTTGTTCTGGAGGCGTATAAGAACAGAGATACATTTAGACCCAATGGAGGAACTACTACGTGTATATAAGTCTCGCGGCCTCTTGTAGCTTCCTTATTTTCTTATGTTCTTATGTATATAGGTCTCGCGGCCTCTTGTAGCTTCCTTATTTCTTATGGTCTTATTGAGTTCTTCAGGAAAATTGGTGCTGTTAATAATTTCATGGTAATGGTGGAATTATCGACGAGGAGGTGGCGGCGCGCAAGGCATCATGGGTAATGTATAACCCCGGTAGTCTGCATAATATAGTCGTTTGCTGTATAGATGTATTATACTTTTCATATGTTAATTTGTATTCGTGTGTTTGAAAGGTTTTTATATATGAGGAAGTCGAGGTACACGCACGCACACACACACAGACAGACACACACACACACACACACACACGCACACATACACACACACACAGACACACACACACACACACAAGTCCTCGAGTCGCCTGCAGGATATGAAGAAAATGAAGAAAAATTGGTCGTTTTTGGGGAAGTAAAGATGGGCTTGAAATTCCTTGCGTTCCCTCCCGCCTATTCTCTCTCTCTCTCTCTCTCTTCTCTCCTCTCTCTCTCTTCTCTCTCTCTCTCTCTCTCTTCTCTCTCTCCTTCTTCTCCCCTCTCTCTCTCTCTCTCCTCTCCCCCCCTCCTCCTCCACGACACCTCCGCTCAAAAATTAAAATTATTATTTCCAAAGTATCGCCATGTTATTAGTGCCATCTGCTGGTGACGACAGCGCGTGTGGACCAATTAATGGCCTCCTTTTTGGCGCCAAATTGTCACTGTGGGGCGCCCTCGGCTACAAAGGGCGGCAGGGAGCAGAGTGGTGGATGCTCGTCGCCCTGTGTTTGATGCGTCGCCCCCTGGAGCCTATATATGCCGCCTCGACTGTATTTTCCATTTTGTCAACGAGCGGAGGGTGCGTCGCTTGGAGGGCGCGGCGTGCAATGACTTATCGTGATGATGTGGTGATAAGATAAAGGAAAAAATAGCCCAATAAAGCTAGTTGAAAAGAGTAAAATAAAATAGCCCAACAAAGCTAGTTGAAAAGAGGAAAATAAAATAGCCCAACAAAGCTAGTTGAAAAGAGTAAAATAAAATAGCCCAATAAAGCTAGTTGAAAAAAGTAAAATAAAATAGCCCAACAAAGCTAGTTGAAAAGAGTAAAATAAAATAGCCCAATAAAGCTAGTTGAAAAAAGTAAAATAAAATAGCCCAACAAAGCTAGTTGAAAAGAGGAAAATAAAATAGCCCAACAAAGCTACTACTACGTATATAAACATTGAAAA
>JACEEZ010014451.1:10000-22500 GCA_016584305.1 Chionoecetes opilio
AAAACCTGGGATTACTATAGCCCTGTGGGCCTTCTAAGCCCTCCCAGGGACCCCGGGCGGATGCGTAAAAGGAGCAAAAGGGGCCCCGTGAAGGACTGTGAAAATTGTACACAAAGGAAGGATACTTATAAAAAATTTTTTTCCCCCTTTTTCTTCCCCTCCTTCCTCCTTCCTCCCCCCTCCTCTCCCCCCTTCCCTTGCCCCACCTTCCTCCTTCTCCCCCCCCTCTCCCCCCCTTTCCTCCCCCCGGGTTTCCCCTTCCCCTTTCCCCTTTCCTCCTCCTCCCCTCTTCTTCCCCTCCCCCTCCCCCCTTTCCCCCCCTCCGCCAAAATCGTATTTATACGATATTATAAATAAATTCATATATCAGCCAACGCGGGGCAGCCCGCGGCACGACCGCATGGGGGGGTCGGACCCCCACTTGTAAGGTAAGGATAATTAAAACTTGCTCAAATTATGGAAAGTTTTTGAAAAATTTGAAGGGGACTGAAACGGTCAAATTTTATCCGAAGTTTAAATTATCCGGGTTCGATTTAAGGGGGGGGTTTTTACTGTACACGCAAAGACCCCAACACACACACCACACCCACAAAACACAAAAACCCAAAACACACCCACAAACAAAAAAACACACCCACCCCCACACCCCCAACCCCACCCACACACACATACACACACCCACACACACACCACACAACACACACCACACACAAAACCACCCCCAAAACCCCACCACACAACAACACACACACAAAAACAAAACACACAAGGGGGATCTCTCGTTTTGTTTTAGAATAAGAAAAATTTATAAATAAAAAACATGAGTAATAAAAACCCTGTAGTTCGGGGTTTGGCAAGCTTTTGTGTACAGGAGCTTTTTTCTTTTTGGGCCTTTTGGGGCACTTGCTTCCTAGGGGTTGGTTTTTACCAGCTTTTTATTGGTGTTTAAATGTTAGCTTTGGTGGGCGGGTGGGCGGGTGGGTGGGTGGGTGTGTGGGAGGCCAGGGTGAAAGGACGGGTGTAGGGGGTTTAAAGAGGGGGGAGGGGGGAAGGGGAAAGGGAATTATAGTGGTTTTTGAAAAGGATAAAAATATGTTTTTTTTATTTTTTTTACTTCTTTTGTCTTTCTAAATTTCTTTTATCCTGTTGAAAACCCCTTTTTAAAACCCTTCAACCCCCTTCCCTATCCCTTCTTGCGTTTAATACTTAACGTTTCAATTTGACGTTTTCCATAATATCAATATTTCCCGATACCCACCTTTCTTAATTCCATCCTTCTCATAATCACCAAAACCTCTTCACCGAACACACCCTTCCTTTTGCCTCACTAAACATTTGCTTTTCCCCTTTTTTGCAGTCAAAAGGGAAATCTTAAAGGGACAGACCCCATCAGTCCCCGGGCCCCATAGGTGGGTTGGGGGCGGGGGGGTGGGCGGGGGGGCCCTTTAACAGGGTGTTGGGGGGCGGGGGAAAGGGGGGGTTTAGGGGCCCGCCCAAATTTAAATTTCCAGACTGGGGGGTGAAGGACGCAAGGTTAGGTGTGGGTGGGTGGGTGTGCTGGGGGTTAGGGTGGGTGTGGTGGGTGGGGGGGGTTTGGGGGGGTGGGGGGGATCTGGTTCAGGGGGGGGAAGGGGTTGGGGGTTCATTGTGGGGGGGGTTGTTTGGAGGGGGAAAGGGGGGGTTTGTGAGGGGAGGAAAGGGAGGAAAAGTGGGGAGAAGAGGGGGATGGAGAAAAGTGGAAGGTAAAGGGTGATTTTTTGAAGGAGGGTGGAAGAAGAGGATATCGTCTGAGAAGAATAGGTGTGATTGATTGATTGATTGAGGTGAGGTGAGAGGAGGAGAGTGGAGAAGGGTAAAGAGTGTGATATGGAAGGTAAATGTTATGTGGAAGAAGAGGAGGAGGAGGAAGAGGAGGAGGAGGAGGAGGAGGAGGAGGAGGAAAGGAGGGGGAGGGAGGAGGGGGAGGGGGAGGGGGAGGAGGGAGGGGGAGGGGGAAAGGAGGAGGGAGGAAGAGGAAGGGAAGAGGAGGAGGAAAGAAAGAAGAAAAGGGAAAAATACATTTTACAAATTTGAAAACAAAAAACCGAGAAAATGGATGCAAGAATATTAGATGGGTATCATAATCGAGTAAACATACCCCCCTTCTTTACCCCTCTGTCTCCCCTCACCCCTGCCTCTCTCTCTATACCCTCACCTCACCCCCTAAACACCCCCTACCCCCCAAACCCCCTCCCCTCCCCCCCTAACCCCCCTTCCCGGGCCCGACTTTTCACCCCAACACTCGAAACCCGAGTCAAGGTCAAAAATGGCGGGGTTCCTGTCTCAAAAAAAGTTTTAATTTTTTTTTTGGTCATGACACTGCTTTTTTAAGATTTCCCCGGGACTTATTTCCCCCTCCCCCCCCCCCTTCCCCCCCCCCCCCAAAAACCCCAACAGCAAGGGGAAAAAACAACCCCCTTTGCCCCCCTCCTTCCCCCCTTTCCCCCTTCCCCCCTCCCCAACATGTTAAATTAAGAATCCTTGTTGCTCTTATTAGTACCCCCAATTTTTTTTCCCCCCCCTTTTGCCTGCCTTTTTTGCCCATTTCTTGCTTTTTTGTTTTTTTTAAACCTGAATTGATTTTTGCCTCTATAGTTTTTGGGTTTTTAACTAATTAAAAATAGGGTATTTTTTAAGTTTTAAAGGGAAAAAGTTAATTTTTTAGAGTGGGGATGAAGGAAAAGGGTTCTGATTTTTTAAAAAACAATTGATTTTTTTAAATATTTGTGTAAAGAGAGAGAGAGAGAGAGAGAGAGAGAGAAGAGAGAGAGAGAAAAGAGAGAAAAGGGGAGAGAGGGGAAGAGAGAGAGAGAGAGGAGAGAGAGAGAGAGAGAGGGGGAGAGGGGAGGGGAAAAGAGAGAGAAAAGAGAGAGAGAGAGAGGAGGAAGGAGAGGAGAGAGAGAGAAAGAGGAGAAAAAGAGAGAGATAGGAGAGAGGGGAGGAAAAAAAAAAAAGAGAGAGAGAGAACAAAACACCAAGGTAAACAAAAATGAAGGGGGGGGGAAAAAAATTTTAAGTACTGGAGCCCAAAAAGGGGTTTGGGGGCAAGGAGGGGGAGGTTTAAAACCCAATAGGTTTACTGGGAATAACAACCCCAGGAGCCCCTTTGGGTCATAAACGAGGGTATTCCCTGCATACAACTATAACTTTTCAACACTTGTAAGAAAACTTTGGAAAAAAATGTACCATGTCCTTAAAAGAAGAAGGAACATGGAATTTGTAGTGCAGAAAAATGGGAAATATAAAAATATACAAAATTTTACAACTCCCAAACCCCAATAAAAACTAATCGTTTAGGGGGGGGACTAAATATAAATTTCGCAGGGCACTATAAAACCCCATTTACTTTACAGTGCGCGTAAGTATTTTTTAAAATGTTTTATTGTGCGGGTTTTGGAAAACATTTGCTGGTAATTTTTTTCCCATCGATAAACGATTCTCACATTAAAATATTTTTTTAAACGGAGATCAGTGATGCAACGTTTTTACCTTTTTTTTTTAAAAACCCTTTTTCTTGTTGTCACTTGATTTTAAAAACTCGAAAAGGTTCTCTTTATTAAAGACATAAATCCTTTTAAGGGCTTAAAGGTTTCATCAAATCCCCCCGGGTTCTACGATCCTTTTAAAGGGAAAACAATTAAATTTCCGCAGTCTCTATTTTTAAGATGAAATTTCCGCAGAATGGCAAATTTTTTTGGTTGCCTTCTTTTTCACTGATTTTTCCCAATTTTCTTGTTTTTTTAAAGAAACCCGGGGGACCAAATTGAACGGCCTATTCCAAGTGGGGGCCTAACCAGGAAAGTTTATTTGTGGGCATTACTTTCGGGGGTTTTGTTTCAAAAATTGCGTTTAAAAAAGCCCCAAAATCATATTCGCCCTTTTTTCTGGCAGCTAGCAAATTTCGGACTTTTTTTAAGTTTATTTTGATGATGACACCCAAATCTTTTTTTCCCGCTGTACTTTAGTTTTAAAGATTTATTTTTTTGCATTTTTATTTAAAATTTATTAATTTTTTTTAGGTTCTTTTGCCTTTTTATTTTCTTTTCATTTTTTTCGGAATTAACTTTTAAAAGCCATTTTTCACTCCAATCTGAAGTTTTTCGGATCACTTTTTATGATTCGCCGTTTTCTCTAGATATGCTTTACCCCCTAATTTGGTGTCATCGCAAAAAAGTTTATATTTAGAACAAATCCGCATCCAGATCGTTGATAAACCCCCGGGGAAAAAAAGGGATCCAAGAAACCCAGCCCCCAGGCACCCCAATAGTAAAATCTTTAAACCCAAACAGATGCCTGCCAAATTTTTTATACCCCTTTTTTTCGATTGAAAAACCAAACGCCAAACGATGGAAAATAATTGCCCCTCCTAAGCCCCTGGCCCTTTTGCTTTGGGCAAAAGGGCGCTTTATGGGGAACTGTTTTCGAAGGGTTTCTGAAAATCAAGGGGAAATTTCATCCCAGGGAACTTTAGTGGGCCCAAATTTGAATAAAAGAAATTAAAAAAAACCAGTGGTTTTTTTAAGCAGGATTCTTATTTCGAAATCCATGCTGCGAGTTTAATATTGGGGTTTTTTTTCATCGAGAAAAGACAAATATTTTTTCCCCCAAAAATTTTCAAATAGTTTAAAAATCACAGCGTTAGACTAAATTTTGCGTAATGACTTGCGAAAGGGTTTTTACCCCCCTTTCTTTAAAATCGGGGGTACATTTGTAATTTCCCACATCCCAAGGAACATTTTTTTTCCATTAGGTTTTTGAGGAAATCTTTTGGGAAGCGAAAGTTTACTTGACTTTCGCGAAGAATCGCGGGGGAAATTTTTGTCCCCCCCACGGGGTTTTGCGGGTCAAGTTTTGAAAAAAACTTTGAAAATTTCGTTACTGTTTCTTCCATTTCCAATTTTATCACTTTCGAGTCCCCCATACGGTTTTCGGGGTTTTGGTAATGGAGCTTTGTTTTTTTAAAAAACCGGAAATTAAAAATAAGCATTTAGTACGAACGCCATGCTCTTATTATCATTTTCCAAGATGTTTTTTATCTTTCAGTGGCCCAATACTTGTTTGACGTTTTTTCTTACTTCGAACGTATTGAAAGAACCTTTTCGGGTTTGATTTGGTTCTTTTGCAATTTTTTCTTCATACTCACGCTTTTTAGACTTAATTAATCCCTTGCAACGTCGTTTTTACGTCATTGTATTCTCTAGAATCGCAGTCCGCATTTGATCGCTTGTAAACTTCATACGCTCGGCGCTTTCTGCCAATGATTTGTTGAATCTCATTATTCATCCAACTGGGTCTGTTTATGTTATTCAGACGTTTTCTTACCATGGGAACATGTTTTTTCAACCACCGATTGGAGTTTATTTGTGAATAAATTACACAGGAGGAGGAGGAGGAGGAGAGGAGGAGGAGGAGGAGAGGAGGAGGAGGAGAGAGGAGGAGGAAGGAGGAGGAAGAAGAGGAGGAGGAAGAAGAGAAGGAGGAGAGGTAGTGGTCATCAGGTGATCTCAGCTTGTGTGATTACAATAATGGCCAAGCTAATCACAGCTCCCTAAATGCACTGCGAAACTTTGATGAACTAAACTGCATGCCAAATGACCTCCTCCTCCTCCTCCTCCTCCTCCTCCTCCTCCTCCTCCTCCTCCTCCTCCTCCTCCTCCTCCTCCTCCCTCCTTTACCCCCATCTTCTACCCCCTCTTCTTCCTCTTCCTCTTCCTCCTCCTCCTAAGTCAATTATGTCCCTGCGTGCTAAACCCATCATTAATATTCACAACTCTTTACACTCGCCTTGAAAAGAATAATATAACAAGGAAAAAAACACAGATTTCGTGATTTGGTCTAAGCGCGTTGAACAGAAGTTAATAATAATATCTATTCACTGTGACATCGATCTAATAACTGCTACGATTATTTCTTTTCATTCACTTCTCACTTTTTATTCATTTAAACGACTGTGACCCTTCAACCACTACCACAAAAGGCGTGAATGGTAGATAAAAAAATAAGGAATTTAAAAATATCCTTCGTGTTCTTGCTATGTAATTTTTTGGGGTGGTAAAAGGGTTGAAATCTCTTTTATATGCGCGAGAAATCTTATATATGCATCTTTGATAATTAATTTAGTGATGAGAATGTTGACTCGATCGACCGCAGCGGCTCACCACAAAGCCTTCATCACACGCACTGCCTAAATAACTCGACAGTCGACAGGCAGACCCAATTTCTTAACCCCCCCCACTGCCCCCTCCCCTTCCCCTTCCCTTCCCCTACCCCCCAAACCCCCTCCTTCCCCTTCCCCTTCCCTTCCCCTACCCCCCAAACCCCCTCCTTCCCCTTCCCCTTCCCTTCCCCTACCCCCCAAACCCCCCTCCTTCCCTTCCCCTTCCCTTCCCCTACCCCCCAAACCCCTCTCCTTCCTCTCCCCCTTCTCCTTCCCCAACTACCCCTCCCTCCTTCCTTCCCCAACCTCCCTCTCTTCCCTTCCCCTTCTTCTCCTCCTTCCCCTCCTTCCCCTTCCCCTTCTTCCCCAACACGCCTCCCCAACCCCTTCCCCTTCTTCCCCAACCCCCTGCAACCCCTCCTCAACCCCCTCCAACCACATGCTCTAAACGCACCAGTCAAGAATGTCGACGAAGATTTGATTTTATGATGACTCTTTTTTCTTCCATAAAGACTTCAAATATTTTCCTCACACTTCCTCATAAACGCTGCAGGAGGAGGAGGAGGAGGAGGAGGAGGAGGAGGAGGAGGAGGAGGAGGAGGAGGACAAAGGGCTTTCAAGGCTTCATTGGCTTCGCTTTGGAGGTTGACCTGAAGTCGTAAAGATAAAGCATAAAAAAACAACACCCTCAAATCACGTCACACCAACACATGCACGCGAAATATTTGACATCTTCCATTATTACGGGTGAAAGATTTGTGTAAAGTATCTGGAAAGTGTTGTCGATACGAGGAGGAGGAGAGGAGGAGGAGGAGGAGGAGGAGGAAGAGGAGGAGGAGGAGGAGGAGGAGGAGGAGGGGGAGAGAAGGAGGAGGAGGGGGAGGAGGAGGAGGGGAAGCGATGATGGAAGAGGAGCGTTCGTGAGGCTAAGATAGATGAATGAATAACAAATGAGGAATGAAAACAGAATGAAGAAACATGAAGAATTGGATGAAGATGGAAAATAGAATGAATAAGAGAATAAGAGAATAAGAGAATAAGAGAATAAGAGAATAAGAGAATAAGAGAAAGAGAGAATAAGAGAAAGAGAGAATAAGAGAATAAGAGAATAAGAGAATCAGAGAATAAGAGAATCAGAGAATAAGAGAATAAGAGAATAAGAGAATCAGAGAATAAGAGAATAAGAGAATAAGAAAATAGGATAAGATGAAGATGAGAATTAAAGAACCTGTAAATATATATGATGTAAAATAAAGATGGAATGGAACAGGTATGGAAACATGGACAATGAAGTGCAAATACGAAGCATAAATCTCTCTCTCTCTCTCTCTCTCTCTCTCTCTCTCTCTCTCTCTCTCTCTCTCTCTCTCTCTCTCTCTCTCTCTCTCTCTCTCTCTCTAAATACAAAATGCGAAACACGAATCTGTCTCTTTATCTCTCTATTTCTTTCTTTCCTTCATCATACATCTCTCTTTATTCCTCTTTTTATTTCTCTCTCTCTCTCTCTCTCTCTCTCTCTCTCTCTCTCTCTCTCTCTCTCTCTCTCTCTCTCTCTCTCTCTCTCTTTATCTCTATTCCCTCCTTCCCTTCATTATATCTATCTCTCTTTACCCCTAATTCTCTCTCTCTCTCTCTCTCTCTCTCTCTTCTCTCTCTCTCTCTCTCTCTCTCTCTCTCTCTCTCTCTCTCTCTCTCTCTCTCTCTCTCTCTACAATATTCACAGTAATCCGGTCATAACATTTATCTTGCGTCACCGAGTCTTGTAGGGACGGAGGGGGGGCAAAGGCGGGAGGGGGGGGGGGCGGAAGGGGGGGGGCAGGCAAGACCACCTTTATACCTTCAAGTCATTAGGGGACAGGTGACCCCCCCCCCCCCCCTACCCCTAAAGGTCCCTGATTTGTGTCCGATAATGTGGCGGGGCGGCTTAGGGTGACATGAGACCCTGATGACGGATGACTCCCTTAAGTGTTAGCTAATTACAGTCTAGTGTGAATGGTTACCTATATTCGATCCATGAGTGAGATTTTGATGTATCTATTGAGTCGCTTATACTTGTGAGGTTATAAGAAGGTGGTGTATAGTATTTAATGGTGTTTTCTAAGGGCATTATTGTCTGGTGAGGTTACAGTATACTTAGGTTAGGTTAGGTTAGATACTTGTGATATTTGTGATACTTGATATACTTAGATACTTGTGAGGTTATAAGAAGGTGGTGTATAGTATATTTAGTGGTGCTTATAAGAGTATTAGTGTCTGGTAAGGTTACATTATACTTAGGTTAGGTTAGGTTAGGTTAGGTTAGGTTAGATACTTGTGATACTTAATACTTGATATACTTAGATACTTGTGAGGTTATAAGAAGGTGGTGTATAGTATATTTAGTGGTGCTTATAAGAGTATTAGTGTCTGGTAAGGTTACATTATACTTAGGTTAGGTTAGGTTAGGTTAGGTTAGGTTAGATACTTGTGATACTTAATACTTGATATACTTAGATACTTGTGAGGTTATAAGAAGGTGGTGTATAGTATATTTAGTGGTGTTTCTAAGAGTATTAGTGTCTGGTGAGGTTACACTATACTTAGGTTAGGTTAGGTCAGTATGTATTCCCTTGTAGTAGATAATCCCTTGCTTACGTATATTCGATCCATTAATTGAGAGAGATCTTGATGTATCTATTAAGTCATTCATACCCAATGTATATATTATCTCTGTATTTTATTAGTCCCCTATTTTAGCATTACTTTATCTTAGCTTTTATTTTATTTGTACTTAAGTTAATTTCCAAATGTGTTAGTATATTACGTGTAATTTATTTTTTGTTATCTATTGCCTACAGGGGAAATTAAATGATTATTATTATTATTATCGTACCTTTGACGTGAGTGTGTGTGTCAGAGAGAGAGAGAGAGAGAGAGAGAGAGAGAGAGAGAGAGAGAGAGGGGAGAGAGAGAGAGAGAGAGAGAGAGGAGAGAGAGAGAGAGAGAGAGAGAGAGAGAGAGAGAGAGAGAGAGAACTAGTACTGTATACCCAGGGTGCATGACTCCTTTATACCACACAAAAGCGCCAATTTGCATTTTGGAAACACACATATCGACGCGCTTACCAAATGACACCACCAAACGCAGGAGCTGTGTGTGATCCCCCCCTTCCCCTTCCCCCCACCCTCCCCAGCACCCCTCCCCCTCAACACCCCAACACCCCTCCCCCACCACACCCACCCGCCCGCCCGCCCGTTATGCCGCCCAGACATGCCAAACGGTATCGAACGGACGCCCAAACGGGAATCAATTATCAGTTAGTAATTTATCGTCGTTTCTGGTAATGGGGAGTTTGGGCGATGAAATACGGCGAGGCACGATGAGGCGCAACTGCAAACTTCTGACAGTCGATTGTTAACAGCATGTGTGTGTGTGTGTGTGTGTGTGTGTGTGTGTGTGTGTGTGTGTGTGTGTGTGTGTGTGTGTGTGTGTGTGTGTGTGTGTGTGTGTGTGTGTGTGGGTGTGTGTGAGGCTAAAGTTACCATAATGCACTCCGGCTGCTGTGTGGTGTGTGTGTGTGTGTGTGTGTGTGTGTGTGTGTGTGTGTGTGTGTGTGTGTGTGTGTGTGTGTGTGTGTGTGTGTGTGGTGTGTGTGTGTGTGTGTGTGTGTGTGGTGTGTGTGTGTGTGTGTGTGTGTGTGTGTGTGTGTGTGTGTGTGTGTAACAGTAACTAAAGCAAATCTAGTTTACGCAAAGGATATAGAAAACGAATGGCGCACAGTCAAAAAGGTTGCACACACACACACACACACACACACACACACACACACTGCCCCCCCCCCCCCCACAGTATAATTCACTAAGGTAATGGTCTGCCTCTAAAACCCCTCCCCGATGCCTCCTTCCCCCTTCAACAACCACAAGCACTTCCATCCCCCGTGCCGCCTCGATACCCGCGGGAACGAGGAAGGCGGCGCGAGCACTTGCCGCAGATTTATACCTTAACGGAGCCACACAGAGGGCCGCTCCGTTACGCCGTGTGGGCAAAGTGTCTGTCTTCGTGCTATCATCCACTTTGCTACTCCTTGCTTCACTTATGTTACTTTACGCTGCTTTCCTCCACTTCTTCCTTGTGATATATGTCCCTACGAAGTGACTGGGTGGTCCAAAAAGCAGTATTTTATCAAGTTATTGTAGTTATACATGAGACAGGATCAGTTTTCTGTTACGCTATGTATTTTTATTTTTATTTTTTACTATTATTTTTGGTTACGATTGTGCTGGAGTTGGAGTGACAATGTTTCGTTATAAATAACATCTATATCAGGATAATATATATACGTAGGAGTTAGAACAGGACGATTCTTTTTTTATTTGTTCGATATTTTACTTATTAAGGGTTGAAACGAAGGGTATTATCATTATTAGTATTATTTTTTTTATTAGTTTAGATTCGTTTTATATTTTACCTACGAAAGGTTGAAACGAAGAGAAAGAGAGGGAGAAAAGGCCTTTAAAAATCCTCCATTTAAAGAACTTCCCTTTAAAAATCATCCTTGTAATTTTAAGATGACAAGGCCTATAGTATAATTGATCTGAATTCTACCAAAAACAAGACTTGATTACCCACATGAATCCACGTAATTAAACATGTATAATACTATAGCCGTATGTATGAAAGTGCAAATATACATCATAGGTATATGTAATATTATGTATATATATATGCTTATGTATGTATTCATTTATGCATATATGTATGTATGTATGTATTAATATGAATGAATGGAAGGATGAATACATGAATACCTACACTATACAAAAAGTCTTCACACAACACCCATAATAAAAATGTATAAAATGTAAATATATAAAAAAAAATCCACTCTCACTTCATCTGCACCGCTTCGCTAAAACACATCATATTATTTCCCTCCCGTAAATTTCCCCGTAAATGACGCGGACTTTCCCTACATCGCCCCGCTCTTGATGTTGTTTTAGCGTGAGTGTTTGGCCATCGCCCGTCACGCACTCCTATGGAACAGAGCCGACTAGTTCCAGCTCTCTATAGGCACCAGCTCATCCCCTTGTGGTGGTGGTGGTGGTAGTGGTGGTGGTGGTGGTGGTGGTGGTGGTGGTGGTGGTGGTGGTGGTGGTGGTGGTGGTGGTGTGTGGTGGTGGTGGTAGTGGTGGTGGTGGTGGTGGTGGTGGTGGTGGTGGGTGGTGGTAGAGGTGGTGGTGGTGGTGGTGGGGTGGTGGGTTTGGGGGTGGTGGTGGTGGTGGTAGAGGTTGGTGGTGGTGGTGGTGGTGGTGGTGGTGGTGGTGGTAGTGGTGGTGGTGGTGGTAGTGGTGGTGGTGGTGGTGGTGGTGGTGGTGGTGGTGGTGGTAGAGTGGTGGTGGTGGTGGTGGTAGAGGTGGTGGTGGTGGTGGTTGCAGCGAAGATAAAAAAAATTACTGACACAGACTCCAGTAACACTATCATATGTATGTTCAGTGTGTGTGTGTATGTGTGTGTGTGTGTGTGTGTGTGTGTGTGTGTGTGTGTGTGTGTGTGTGTGTGTGTGTGTGTGTGTGTGTGTGTGTGTGTGTGCGTAAACATCCTGCTCAGCATCCGCCACTCTCCTTCCCCTCCCCCTCCCCCTTCTTCCCCCCCCCCCCCCCACACACACACACGTAAGAGGCAGCTAATCACTCTGGTAAACTCTACGCCCAATTATCCCCCCGTTTTGGGTTGCCGCAGGTAAATACCTCATTATTTCCCCAACCCCCACCCCACCCCTTCCCCAGCTCCCCAACCTCCCCTCATCTCATTCCCTAACCCCACACCCCCCTCTTCCCTCTTCACTCCCCCTAACCCTCCCTTCTTCTCTTCCCCTCTCTCTAACTATTCCCCTTTCCCTAACTCTTCCCCTCCCCCTAACCCTCCCCTCTTTCTTCACCCCATCCCTCTAACACTCCCCAACCTCCCCTCAGCCCACTCCCTAACCCCACACCCCCCTCTCCCCCTTCTCTCCACCCCCTAACCCCCCCTCCCCCCCCTCCCCCCCCCCCCTCCCCAACATCCCCTCCCCCAAGTCCCCTCACTAATGACCTCTACAACTTGGTCTCAGAATTACCGGCAAAAAGGAAAACATAGAATGCACGCCATAAAATACTTTGACCTAATTTAACCTTTACTTGTGTTGTAGTTCGTGTTGTGAATTTTCTCAATGTGTTTTTTAAGGAACACTAGTGACCTGCTTTGTAATATACGTGCTCATTACGTGATAGGAACATGGCGTTTACGATACACATACTACGTTGTTTTTGAGGATATACAACATAAA
>JACEEZ010014451.1:27500-32500 GCA_016584305.1 Chionoecetes opilio
AGAGAAAGATAAAGAGTAGAAGGTGATGATAGAAGATAGAAGAATATAGAAGATAGAAGGCGAGTTAGAGATATATAAAGAGTAGAAGGTGATGATAGAAGATAGAAGAAGAGAGGAGAAGATAGCAGGCGAGTTAGAGGAAGATAAAGAGTAGAAGGTGATGACAGAAGATAGAAGATAGAAGAATATAGAAGATAGAAGGCGAGTTAGAGAAAAATAAAGAGTAGACGGTGATGATAGAAGATAGAAGATAGAAGAATATAGAAGATAGAAGGCGAGTTAGAGAAAAATAAAGAGTAGGTGATGATAGAAGATAGAAGATAGAAGAATATAGAAGATAGCAGGCGAGTTAGAGAAAAATAAAGAGTAGACGGTGATGTCAGGGTGTGATACAAGATTTATGAAGGGAAAGTCAGGCCAGGGCAAGGCTCCTAGCGCGCCATGCTTATGCAAACACTGGACGAGTAATTTCAGAAAACATCCTTGAAATATTCATGTTAGGAGGAAGGGGGAAGGAGCGACCTCCGAAAAGTGTTGGGGAAATGGGTGGGGAAGAGGGGGAGTGTTACTGGTGTATTGTTGTGAGGGCGTGACAGGATGGGGGTGGAAGGGGGAGGGGAAGGGGAAGAGGAAGGTGTGAGGGGTTTTAGATAAGGGGAGGGGAAGAGGAAGGGGGAGAGAGGATGGGAAAGAAGGGGAAGAGGAAGTAGAGGAAGAGTAAGGGAAGGGGAAGAAGAAAGGGGAGGAAAGATGGTAAAAAGAAGGGAAGGAGGAAGAGAGAAGGAAGCTATGAATGAAGGGCAAAAGGAAGGGAAGGGGAGGGAAGAGAGAGGGAAGTTAAGAATGAAGGGGAAGGGAGGATGGTAAGAAGGGAAGGAGGAAGAGAGAGGGAAGCTAAAAATGAAGGGTTAGGAAGGAGAAGTGAAGATGCGGATAATGTGGAGGAGGAAGGGAAGAAGAGGGAGAAAGGGAGGAGGGGGAGAAGAAAGGGAGAAGGAAGGAGAACAGAAAATTCCTATATACTCATAACATCTTTTTCTTGAGTATATTTCGTGCTTTTCCCTTTTTATATTATCAGTATTATTATTTCGGTGCATATCTTTGAACTATATTTTTCGCATTTATGTTCTTACTCATACACACACACACACACACACACACACGAAGACACACACACACACACGCACAAACAGTACTCCCCCCTCACACACACACAGACACACACACACACACACTCACACACAGTCACACACACATACACACTGAACCCCCCCAACACACACACACACACACTCATACACACACACACACACACACACGAAGACATACACACACACGCACAAACAGTACCCCCCCTCACACACACACACACACACACACACACACTCACACACAGTCACACACACATACACACTGAACCCCCCCAACACACACACACACACACACACGAAGACACACACACACACACATACACACTGAACCCCCCCCAACACACACACACACACACACACACCCTCCACACACTTCACACACGCATCGATCCAGGGCTCCATAATAACGCCATAATCCAGTAAGATAATAAAATCACACACTATCAGGTAACTTTGCCCATTTGCATACGGCGTCTCTAACTCACTTACGAGCTACTTCAGCAAATGAATTTTTACACCATGCCCGCCCAGACCTGCATAGCTTGACGCCCCTGGGGAAATACTTGAAGTAGAATCTTAAAAGTTCCCTTCCTTCCCTTCCCTTCCCTTTCTCTCCCTTCCCTTCCCTTCCCTTCCCTTCCCTTCCCTTCCCTTCCCTTCCCTTCCCTTCCTTCACTTCCCTTCCCTTCCTCTTGCTTTGCTTTGCCTTGCCTATCATCATCATCATCTTCTCCCTCCCTCCCTCCCTCCCTCCCTCCCTCCCTCTCCTCCCTTCCCTTCCCTTCTCCCTCCCTCCCTCCCTCCCTTCCTCCCTCCCTTCCTTCCTTCCTTCCTTCCTTCCTTCCTTCCTTCCTTCCTTCCTTCCTTCCTTCCTTCATTCATTCATTCCTTCCTTCATTCATTCATTCCTTCCCTGTCTGTCTTAGGTAAAGGAAATTTTGACACGTATTTGGATGAGATTGTGTGTGTGTGTGTGTGTGTGTGTGTGTGTGTGTGTGTGTGTGTGTGTGTGTGTGTGTGTGTGTGTGTGGTGTGTGTGTGTGTGTGTGTGTGTGTGTGTGTGTGTGTGTGTGTGTGTGTAATAATGTAGATGTCAAACCAATGTCACTCCTTACTCACACACACACACACACACACACACACACACACACACACACACACACATACACACACACACACACACACATATTCCATTTACATATGCAAAGCTAAAACGGATATTTATTTCCTTCGCCTATTGACTCATGGCCTCGAAATATTCCTGGAATCCTCCATTACTATTTTTCCCTTTTTTCAGTAAGAGTAAGAACGCCGCAGTTGGGATCGCGTTATAAATGAACAGTTCTTCGATACAGAAAAGATAAAATTTAAAGAGAAAATTCTGTGTTGTACGAAATGAACGTTCTATCACGAAATAATTTTTTTACACAAACTTGAGACACGAATACTTCTTATTGAACTATGACAAGATAGGAAACTAAAACAGAAAATAAAGGGATAAAGACTCTAAATAATAAGCTTAAATATCATACCATTACGCCTGGAAACTCTAAGACGAATGAACATAATAATAAGAAAATAATAAGAAATAATAAAAATAGTAAGAAAAACATAAACTCGTAGAAGTCAAACAAACACCAAAAAATTATAACCAGCCAGACAAAAAATATCGAAAAACAAAACAGAAGTAAACCATAACGTCACGAAAAGAAAAATCTGATCTACGAAATATTCTGAACTCATTAAGAGCAATATTTCCAGGTGTTTGGGTGAACAGTATACCTGAGGGGGGGCGTGGGGGGGTGAAGTGAGGGTAGGTGATCAGTGGGGGGGGGAGGGGGGGATCAGTAAGGAGGGGTGAGGTTGTGGAGGGGAGAGGGGGAGGGATGGTGGAGGGGAAGGAAGAATGGAGAGGTTATGGGATCTAGGAAATGCAAGAGTAGGTTTGAAGGCAAAAAAAAAAAAAGAGAGAGAGAGAGAGAGAGAGAGAGAGAGAGGAGAGAGAGAGAGACGAGAGAGAGAGAGAGGAGAGAGAGAGAGAGAGGAGAGAGAGAGAGAGAGAGAGAGAGAAGGAGAGAGAGAGAGAGAGAGAGAGAGAGAGAGAGAGAGAGAGAGAGAGAGAGAGAGAGAGAGGAGAGAGAGAGAGAGGAGAGAGAGAGAGAGAGAGAGAGAGAGAGAGAGAGAGAGAGAGAGAGAGAGAGAGAGAGAGAGAGAGAGAGGAGAGAGAGAGAGAGAGAGAGAGAGAGAGAGAGAGAGAGAGAGAGAGAGAGAGAGAGAGAGAGAGAGAGAGAGAGGGAGGAGAGAGGAGAGGGATGAGGAGAGAAGGAGAGAGAGCGAAAGATGATAGAGACGACTAGAGAGAGAGACGAGGAGAGAGAAGGACCGAGTAGAAGAGAGAGAGAGAGAGAGAGGGTTCATAAGGGCAAAGGAGAGGCGTATAAGCACCTCCTTATACGCCACACTCACTTACGCGTATTTACCGTTGCCTTTTGAGCGTTAAACCCGCGTACACATACAGACAGAGAGATAATGAACCCTTAATTCCTTATGTCTCTTTCCCAACCCTTAGAATGTTCACTTTCCCTGTGCTTAAGTTTATTGTCTCTTAATGAACCCCTTGAGGCCCAGAACGTATTTTCCATTGTAATTTGGGTACCATTTAGGTTTAGGACATAAGAAATGTTTTATAGCTATGACCGTTAGTATCCTGCCCACTAATAATTGGGTTTAAAATCAGTGACTTTTCGTAATTTTATGGCTGACAACAGATGATTTTATATAGCAATGGAAAGATCTGGGCGTGAAGGGGTTAAGTGCATTGCATATATAGTATCTAGTTCCTACACATAAGGACATAGATAATTAACCTTTCCCTATCTCTCTTTTCCCACCCTAAGAACCTTTAGTTTACCTGTTGAAGTTTATTGTCTCTAAGTATAATAATAATAATAACATGATCATATACCTTTATTTAGTCAATTCGTGTATGCAAAATGAAACTCTTTGTGGTTCCAGAGCAGAGTTACATCCTAATATCTAAAACTATATACAGATTAAACTAAAAATTCGTTCGTTAAAATATACATAGAAATTACAGTCAGATTAAAGTTATTGTTTGAATCAATTTGCCAACATTTATCGATAGAGAAGGACAAAATTGTTTAAAACCCCTTGAGGCCCAGAACGTAATTTCCATTGTAATTTGGGTTTCCATGACGATTCTAAGTTATTAAGCAATATTTTATAGATATGACCTGTTTAGTATTCTTGTCGACTAACTTATTTGGTATATTAAGCTACTTTTCGTAATTTTATGGCTAACAACAGACGATTTTATTATTGCAAAGGAAGGATCTGGGTCTCAAGGGGTTAAAGTATTATCTAGTTCCTCCCTTCTGTCCCTTACTAGAACACTATGACCTCACTACGTACTATCTAACGCTAGTATAATTTACAAAGCCAAAGCACGAACTCCAGGAATAATATAGAAGGACGAAACAAAAAATAGGAGTCAAAATTGAGTGATCTTTTTTTTCCTCATACACTGGTGGCTGCGGTGATGGCGGTGTAGGGGGAGGGGTGGGGGGTAGGGGGGAGGTATAGAAGGTGGTAGAGTAGGGGTGGGAGGGACAGGTATAGGAGGGGTATAGGAGGGATAGGTATGTAGGGGAGTAGTGGAGGGGGTAGGTATGTAGAGTAGATAGTGCGGGGGTAGGTAGTGGAGTGGGTAGGTATGTAGTAGGTAGGTATTGGTGGGGTAGGTATGTAGGGGGTCTCTCTGCCCACCTGTTTTAATGATGTAGTCCCCGTCTAAAGGTAGTAAACGAAGCGTGAAACCCCATCTAGTGA
>JACEEZ010014451.1:42500-50000 GCA_016584305.1 Chionoecetes opilio
GGGTGAGGGCCTGACTCCGCCCACCGCCGCCCGCTCCGCCCCGCGACGCGCCGGAGATGAGCGCAAGACGTTTCTTCTGCCGAGATTCATTCGCGGCCGGGACCTGCGAGGACGCGGCGACTGTCCTTCCGTGTCCTGTATACCCCTAGCCCCGCCTCCCTCCGGCCTGACTCCTCGCCGCCGGGAGGAGACCCACTGAGGGCCTCGCCGCCACCCGCATAACACCGGACTCGTGCAGTGCCGCGATAAACCTTGACTAGGATAGTGGATGTGAGTGCCAAGGCAGTGCCAGTGACAATAACACTTTCCGGGCAGCAGCAACAGCGACATCAGTGACACAGAGGGAACGCTTCGGCCATGACTTCCCTTCTCTTCCCTCCTCCCCAAGACAATTTAGGTGAGTACCCCTTGACCCTCCTGCCCCTCCATTCCTCAGCCTGACTCCCTCATAAGTGTACCGTGTTCCTTCACATGTAATACTGTGTACTGGCCGATGAATTTATGCGTTTGTAGTTATCAACACGACGGTAACTTGTTTTTACACAAAGAGTTACTACGACTAGAATTATTCAGAGATACCTTTGTGGGCACCAGACACTACCGCGCTGGTGACATGGTCGTTGAGGCTCACATCGCAGCCTCACGCGGGCACGCAATGACCCCGTCGGAGACAGGTCATGCGCTTTGACCTGCTAAGGAGAACCTCGAACTTATTATCGAATCGATGGTGTTCAGCTTTGTGTCCACTTCTGTTGGTTTGATTGAATGAACTCATAGAATATGTTGCTGTCAAAGTCTATCGTCCTTATATGGAGAGGCAGGATCACGCAAACCTATTACAACGCGGACAGTTCTCACCGCCGGCGGGAGGGAGGCACAGGAAGCGGACACGGGACGGGACGTTCGTGTCACGGGAACCTCGACGCCCCGCGGGACTCAGCCTCGCGGGGTGTCGATCGCCATTCGTCAGAGCGAGTCGACAGCGGTGTAATTGCCGCGTAATTTTGTTACTTCCCGAGAATCGATCCTAAGCCGGTAATGATCATCGGGATTAGAGCTCAGGGCGCCTGGTGGCCACTTAACGCTCCTCCGGTCTGCCTGCCGCGGCCACGTCCTCGCTAACGCCCTCATACGTGTGCCGGGGTGGGCGGCGCCGCTGTCCTCACGCCACACACCTACAACAACCAGAGTAATAACCCCTTCACACCACACACCTATACTACAACCAAAGTAATAACCCCTTCACGCCACACACCTATACAACAACCAGAGTAATAACCCCTTCACGCCACACACATATACAACAACCAGAGTAATAACCCCTTCACACCACACACCTACTACAACAACCAGAGTAATAACCCCTTCACGCCACACACCTACTACAACCAAAGTAATAACCCCTTCACGCCACACACCTATACAACAACCAGAGTAATAACCCCTTCACGCCACACACCTACTACAACCAAAGTAATAACCCCTTCACGCCCAGATCTTTCCATTGCTATATAAAATCGTCTGTTGTAGCCATAAAATTACGAAAAGTAACTAAATATACCAAATTAGATAGTGGTCAAGGATACTAAACAGGTCATAGCTATAAAATTATTGCTTATATTCACTAAAATCGTCTAATGGTAGTCATATTACAATGAAAATTATGTGAATGAGAATGAGATGAATGTTTACGAGTGAACGAGTGTATGGATTATCTCTTGTGTGGCTCGATTGTGAAGGATTCTGTTTCATAGCATCGTGAGTTCCTGAGTTCTCATCATATCACGTAGCTTTAGTTTGTATCCTGCCACACCGCCGTACTAACCTAACCTAACCTAACTTACATACCTTCTCATAGTACATACCTCCCCAGTAAACAGCACCCTCCAGATTTGTTTCTCTACACCGTCGGGATAGAACGCGGCCCTCACGCCACATACCTGCAACCAAAGTAATAAATATATCAGTAACTTTGCCTACAAGAAACGAATAATAATAATAATAGCATTTTATTTTCACCCAAAGGCATACAGTATAAGTAAAAATAAAAGTAGTAAATAAATATATCAGTATCTTTCCCTGCAACATAAAAATACTACTAATAATAACATTTCATTTTCACCCGAAGGCATACAGTATAACTACAAATAAAAGTAGTAAATAAATATATCAGCTACTTTACTTGCAACATAAAAATAACTATACTAATAATAACATAATTTTAACCCAAAGGCATACATTACAACTAAAAATATAACATAGGAAATAAGAAGATAAGAAAATAAGGAATCTACAAGACGCCGCAATACTACACATGGTAGTTCCTGTATGTAAATGTCTGTAATAGTAGTACATGAGTCTCCTGAATGGCAGTATTACGAGCATGATTCACCCTCAGCGCCTTCTACTGCGTCGCGCCTTGAGTTGCGTCCTTGGCACACGATGAGAGGGATCAACAGTGCAGCGACAGTCGTGCTTGCAAACCGCACACCCCGTGACTCGGTTATATCTTACTTTCCTGACGATCATGCTGTCATCTCTCTCCTTCTCCGTCCCTCGCGACTGCTAACTAGTAATGTACAACGACATAAGAACATAAGAAAATAAGGAAGCTACAAGGCCGCGAGACCTACACGTGGTAGTTCCTGTAGAGATGCGGCCTAATCTATATCAATTATGACTCTGAATCTATTAACGCCAGTGCTGTGACGGCTTCGTGATGACAACAAAAAAGTGTATTGTACTAAAATATCATAATGTGACTCCAGTTTTTCCCTTGAGGTCTTTTGTTTTAAGGAGGCCAATCTTAACCCTTTTTTCCCATCGCTGATTGTTTCCCCATGAAAAAAAGAACAAGGTCTTATTATTCGGGTTATAAAGGCTTGGCTAGTAATTTTATGGACCATCGAACTCTACATTGAATATTTCCTAAAATATTAACACTATATTTCAATTCATAACATTTATCAGTCACAAAATTATACTTATATTTCGTTACTCATCAAGTTTATTAGTATTAGTCATCAATTTTATATGAATTAATTTATATGGTGGCTTGAAAATAATAGTAATGCGACGTTCTCTTTTTCTCAATTAGTTAAAGCGTTTTTTTGCGTTATTATTATCTTTTTCAATCAATTTGTTCAAGTACTTAAAATAATAAATAATGCGAAAGGCTCCTAATGTTCCTAATGTTCCTAAAAATAATAGTAATGCGACAATATTTTTTTCTCAATTAAGTAAAACATTTTATTCTTTTTTTTCCACTTCTCTTCGTTTTTTCCAATCCTTTCATTCCTGTTCTTAATTAATAATAAATAATGCTAAATGTTCCTAATGCTCCTAAAATAATAATAATAAGGTGACAATATCTTTTTCTCTATTAAGTAAAGCATTTTATTCTCTTTTTTCCACTTCTCTTCGTTTTTTCCAATCCTTTCGTTCCAGTTCGTAAAATAATAAATAATACTAAATGTTCCTAATGTTCCTAAAATAATAATAATAATGCGACAATATCTTTTTCTCTATTAAGTAAATCATTTTATTATCTTTTTTCCACTTCTCTTCGTTTTTTCCAATCCTATCGTTCCAGTTCGTAAAATAATAAATAATACTAAATGTTCCTAATGTTCCTAAAATAATAATAATGTAACAATATCTTTTTCTCGATTAATCAAAGCGATTTTTACGTTTTATTCTCTGTTTGCAATCCATTTCTTCCTATTCTTAAAATCAATCAATAACGCAAAATATTTCTAATGTTCCTGAAATAAGACAATCTCTACTTCCCTATCAACTACAGCGGTTTTTTTTTTATAATAATGCGACATTCTATTTATCTCAATGAATTAAAACGTTTTATTGCGTGTTTTCTCTCTGTTTTCAATGCTTTGTTTGTGTTCTTGTGTTTCATCGGCGCGGCGGTCGATGTGATCCGCGGCCTTTGTTCCGCCTCGCCTCTCGCCTCCTCTGATCTTTGCTCTCCACGGTATTCCTATTTTTAGCAGTATTTCATCTCTGTGTATCCACATACCTACAACAATACACACCACTTTCTCCCTCTCTACTCTCTCTCTCTTCTCTCCTCCTCTCTTTCTCTCTCTCTCACATAGTATCCTCTCTCTCTCTCACTTTCAACCTAATCCCACTCTCACTTTCTCAATTCACCTTCTCTCTCTCTCTCTCCCCATCTCTCTCTCTCATCTCCCCTCCTCTCTCCTCTCCTCTCTCCTCTCTCTCTCTCTCTCTCTCTTCATTCTCCTTCTTTCGTGTCCTTTCTTCAACATTTTACCTCTCTCTTCTCTCTCTCTCTCTCTCTCTCCTCTCTTCTCTCCTCTCTTTTAACTCTTCTCTTCCTCCATTTACTTCAACGTGTTCTACCTCTCTCTCTCTCTCTCTCTCTCTCTCTCTCTCTCTCTGTTTGTGCTTCCGGTATCTGGTCTCGTCTGTCTCGCGTTGTGTACGAGAAGCGATCTAGTTTATCGCCTAGTAAGTCTCGAGGCCAACCATCGCACGCATCCCGCCCACAAAATATTCATGTCTCCCAGAATTGTGTCGCGACTGCTCACTTGTGTCAACTATTGGGCTTGACTTAGCTAGCATACTGTCTCTCTCTCTCTCTCTCTCTCTCTCTCTCTCTCTCTCTCTCTCTCTCTCTCTCTCTCTCTCTCTCTCCACTACTACTACTACTACTCTACTACTGTCTCACTACTACTACTACTACCATCTTACTACTATACTACCGCAATACCTTTACGAATAAAATATTAACCACTACAATATACCACTACTACTATACTACTACTACTATTACTACTATACTACACATATACTACTACTACCACTACATAAAAAAAACAACTACTACTACTACTACTACTACTACCACTATCTACTACTACTACTACTACTACACTATACCATCCTACCACAAAAAAAAGCAAATCGCCGAATTATAAAAAGGAAACATTTCTACGATATCAAAATTCCACCTTATCATCGATCTGACGCAAGAAATGGGGGAAAAATAGGGAGAAAAAATAGGGAAAAGAAATCAATCCCTTCCCTAACACTTGTATCACATGAAGTATTACAGGAAAATGTATGATAGATGATCGAGCATAATTTTGAGCAGTTTTTACACGGATAGAAAAACTTAAAATGGAGGTATTAAGAATGACATAAATTTTCGTCTGTTTAACTGGTCGATAAATCACTTCTATTTTTCTTCTTCTAGTAGAGATGTTAAAGTAGTAATCTAGTAGTAATGTTTTTCTATTATATTTGTTTACTAGTCATTTTGGTATGATATATATATTTATTTAATCGTATATCTATTCACATATTTATTTACTTGTGTGTGTGTGGGTGTGTGTGTGTGTGTGTGTGTGGGTGTGTGTGTGTGTGTGGGTATAAAAACATATTTACTGCCCTTCATACAACATAAGATATGACTGAAAATATTGAATATAAATCGAAATAAAAAACCTCTTAGATTATTATAAAATGAATAATAACAACAATGAAGGACACAATAATAACGAAGAATATAATACATAAGTAAATTAATATTAAAACTACAAAACATGATTAATCGTAATAAAATAACAATATTAATTTAATAAACCTTATCCTATGACTAATGTTAGAATTATTATTAATGAACAACCACAGAACCATGTAATAGCACTTGTTAGGAATATTAGTTTGTAGATATGAAGTTTAAGTACAAAGTAAAAGAAAAATATCAGGTAATAGTAAAACAGTAGTAAGTAGTAGTAAGTTAGTAGTAGTAGTATAATTTTAGTAGTAGTAGTAGTATAGTAGTAGCATAGTAGTAGTAGTAGTAGTAGTAGATGTAGTAGTAGTACTAGTAGTAGTAGTAGTAGTAGTAGTAGTAGTAGTAGTAGTAGTATAGTAGTAGTAGTAGTAGTAGTAATAGTAGTAGTAGTAGTAGTAGTAGTAGTAGTGGTAGTAGTGGTAGTAGTAGTAGTAGTGGTAGTATTTAGGTGTTGCTTTTCTTGATTTTTTATTTTATTTATTATTTTTTTATAGATTATTTTTTGTCTTAGGAAAATGTAAAGGGTCGTGAAAAACAATGAAAGTTCAAGAAAATCTGTATTGTGTGCGTGTGCGTGTGCGTGTGTGTGCTTGTGTGCGTTATACTTGAGGGGTAAAAATACATGAGTGGATGTGAGTGGTAATGATCGTGTTTTCCCCTCTTTTTTTCCCCTCGCAGAACACTGAAGGTCACACGATCAATAACTTGAGTCTCACAACACACACACACACACACACACACACACACACACACACTGCCCTACACCCGCACTAAATTAGAAAAAAAGAAATTAATAAAAGCTTTTTGCAATACGAATGAAATAGAAATAATGATGTGATAAAAATATAAATCTCACAGACTTTCATAATAATAATGATAATGATGATGATGATAATAATAATAACTGACTTATGTTGGAGAGTATGTTCTGTTTATGTGTTTATGAATATTCTTTTCACTAATATATATTTATTCGTTTTCTTGAAATCAAAATATCACTGCTTGTTTATTTATATTTTAAAAGGTGTTTTTTTTGCAATTATTTTCAATGATTTTTTTCAACTATTTTCAACTATTTTTCAAACTATATTTTTCAACCACTTCAAGTTTTTATCTTATCAGTTTCTAAAATTTATTCTAACCTCAATTCTAATTTCTTTTATCTCTCCTCATTCGGTTTTTCTGTTATCAATACAATTTTTTTTAAAGATATGATGAGTTATTTTTTTCCTTCCCTCAATCCTCCTGTTAATCCTGACCATTTATTTACTTCAAGACGCATTTTTAACGCCTCTCTCTCTCTCTCTCTCTCTCTCTCTCTCTCTCTCTCTCTCTCTCTCTCTCTCTCTCTCTCTCTCTCTCTCTCTCTCTCTCTCTCTCTCTCTCTTCCATCTCCCTTGAGAAGAGTGAAGAGAAATGTGCTCCTGTGCCAGGTAAGTATGCCCAGACAGACGGACATTCAGTGAAGTAAGAAACTCTGCGGTAACGCCTTGCCGCGTTTCACTAACTCTGTAGACTTTTATGCAATAGTATTATCACTTTATTATTAATTATTATCATCATCATTATTATTATTATTATTATTGTTCTTGTTATTACTATTACTATTATTATCAACAAAAACATAGAAACAAGAAATTGACATCTAAATTACCCATCCACACCCACACACACCCAACCACCCACACACATCCACACCCACACACATCCACACCCACACCCACCCACACCCACACACACCCAACCACCCATACACATCAACACCCAACCATCCACCCACACTCATACACACCCACACACATCCACACCCACACACACCCAACCACCCACACACATCCACAAACACCCACCCACACCCAACCACCCCTATACCCCCACCCATCCACCCCTCCACACCCACACCCATATGCACCCATACACACCCATTCTCCCCTAACCCC
>JACEEZ010014451.1:55000-65000 GCA_016584305.1 Chionoecetes opilio
GTGGCAGTGGTGTGAATGGTGGTAAGGGTGTGATGGTGGTGGTGGTGATGGTGGTAGTGGTGGTGATGGTGATAGTAGTGGTGATGGTGGTAGTGGTGGTGATGGTGGTGATGGTGGTAGTGGTGGTGATAGTGGTGATGATGATGGTAGTAGTGTTGGTAATAGTGTGATGGATTAGGGGTCAGGCACAGCGGGTCGCCCATTCATTCCGTCCACACAAGCCAATCCCAGAAGCAGAGACGAGCGGGGGGGGGGAGGGGGAGGAATCGTCGCCGTAATTATTGAGCAACAAGTGGAGAGTGTTTCGTGGTGGATGGCGGGCTCGAGATCACGCTCTAAGTAAGATGAAATAATGGATGTCCGTCAAGGAGAGACTGACTAAGGGAAGACAATACAACGACTCAATCTTAGAGGAAAAAATCGAAACTTAACGTGGCGAAACAAAGACGAGTTGAAACGCAAAAAAAAAGTTCACAAGGCAAACAGAAACACACTTTTTGTATTTGTGTGAGAGAGAGAGAGAGAGAGAGAGAGAGAGAGAGAGAGAGAGAGAGAGAGAGAGAGAGAGAGAGAGAGAGAGAGAGAGAGAGAGAGAGAGAGAGACATAGACACAGAGAAAGACAGACACAGACACACAGAGAGACACACATAGAAAGAGACAAGAGAGACACACAGATAGAGAGAGACACACACACACATACAGAGACACAGAGATAATGAGAGAGACAGAGAGAGAGACACACACACACACACATACAGAGACACAGAGATAATGAGAGAGACAGAGAGAGAGACCCAGACCCAGAGAGAGAGACACAGACACACAGAGAGAGAGACAGACACACATACAGAGACACAGAGACAGAGACACAGAGATAATGAGAGAGACAGAGAGAGAGACACAGACCCAGAGAGAGAGACACAGACACACAGAGAGAGAGACAGACACACATACAGAGACACAGAGATAATGAGAGAGACAGAGAGAGAGACACAGACACACAGAGAGAGACACAGACACACAGAGAGAGACAGACACACATACAGAGACACAGAGACAGAGACACAGAGATAATGAGAGAGACAGAGAGAGAGACACAGACACACAGAGAGAGAGACAGACACACAGAGAGAGAGACAGACACACAGAGAGAGAGACAGACACACATACAGAGACACAGAGAGACAGAGAGAGAGACACAGACACACAGAGAGAGAGACACAGACACACAGAGAGAGAGACACAGACACACAGAGAGAGACACAGACACACAGAGAGAGAGACAGACACACATCAGAGACACAGAGAGAAAGAAAGGAAGGGCCCCGGTGATGAGGGATAGTGAGCCAACAAGCCCGCGAAAGACGTGTATATATGTAAGTCAAGCGACGATGCGGCCTGACTTCACTCTGTCAACAGCCCTGTCTTCTTCGGGCACGTACACACTGGACCCTTAAACCCCCCCTGGCCCTGGACCCTTAACCCCCCCCTGGCCCTGGACACTAGACCCTTAACCCCCTATTGGCCCTAAGGGGGGTAAGGGTCTGGCTGTCTCCTTCTATTTATCCCTTAATCACGCCATTTTAAACCCCTACCTCACTCCTGCCACTTCAAAATCATCCCTTAAACATCACCAAAAGGCAAATTAAGACGAATAAGCCCTACCTTACTCCTGCCACTTCAAAATCATCCCTTAAACATCACAAAAAAGCGAATTAAGACGAATAAACACTACCTTACTCTTGCCTCTTCAAAAACAACCCTTAAACATCACAAAAAGGCAAATTAAGACGAATAAGCCCTACCTTACTCTTGCCTCTTCAAAAACAACCCTTAAACATCACAAAAAGGCAAATTAAGACGAATAAGCCCTACCTTACTCTTGCCTCTTCAAAAACAACCCTTAAACATCACAAAAAGGCAAATTAAGACGAATAAACACTACCTAACTCTTGCCTCTTCAAAAACAACCCTTCCTGAACATAAAATAAGGCAAATTAAGATGATAAGTAGTATATTGTAGTAGTAGTAGTATATAGTAGTGATGTAAGGGTTTGTGTATAGTAAGGGAGAGTGAAAGGGAGGTTTATGGAATGGGTCTCAAGGGACTGATGGGATGGGATGGGACGGGATGGGCTCGCGTGGATGGCGGGCAAAGACACGTTCAGATACACACCCTGAGGCCACACGTGTAAACAGGTAGGGAGAGAGTGAGTGCTCTTGCCTAAATACCACCACCACCACCACCACCACCACCACCTTAGTACCACCACCACCTTCAGTACTACCACCATCACCACCACCACCTTAGTACCACCACCACCTTCTTCAGTACTACCACCATCACCACCACCAGTACTACCACCACCACCACCACCACCACCACCTTAGTACCACCACCACCTTCTTCAGTACTACCACCATCACCACCACCACCACCACCACCTTCAGTACTACCACCTTCAGTACTACCACTATTATTATTAAGATCTTGAGTACTACCATCCTCACCAATACAACCATCATTATTAAGAATTTTAGTATTAACACCACCACTACTACCATTACTACTAAACTACTATTCTCTACTATAGTCATCATCATCACTACTCACCATCATTTAACATCACTCATCACCGTTAACTAATTTCCCTACATTACCGTCACCACCACCACCACCACCACCATAGTACCACCACCACCTTCAGTATACTACCACCACCACCACTACTGCTGTTATTAATGTCATTAGTACTACAACCACCATCACCACTAATAATTAAGGCCCTAGTACTACCATTACTACCACCACCACAACTAGTACAACCATCATCACCATCACCATTACCACTAGGCCACTACTTTCTACCATAGTCATCATCATCACTACTCATCACTATAAACATCACCCATCACCATTAATAGTTTGCCTAAATTACTGTCACCATCATCACCATCATCACCATCATCATCCCATTAACTTAACATCCAGTTAAACAAAACGAAAACGAGAATAAGAAATTAGGAACATCACTTGTGTTAATGACCTACTTTCGGATGTGTGTGTGTGTGTGTGTGTGTGTGTGTGTGCGCGTGTGTACCAGAAAACCTCCAGAAAAATCACCAATCTATCCATTAAGAAATCGACCTATCTATCTATTTATAAATCTACCCATCTATCCATCTATCTCAAAAGCACCACACATCCCTAATATCCATCCTCAAATCCCCCTACATTAATACCCCATCCCTATGCCCTCCCATTATCCCATCAACATCACGAGAAGGGGACGCCACTGCTTGTATGGTGAGGGGGTGGAGGAGGGGGGAAGGGGGGGAGGAGAAGGGGAGCGGGGAGCGAGGCAGACTGATTAGGGAAACATAAGATGAGCAATGATCTGAATACGAACCATAATGCTGTGCCTCCCTCCCTTTCTCCTCTCTCTCCTCTCCCCTCTCTCTCTCCATCCCTTCCCTTCCTGCCCTCCTCCCCATCCTCCCCTCTTCCTACCCTCTCCCTCCCCCCCTCCCTCTCCCCCCCTCCCCTCCACGTACTCCTCAGCCCCAAACACACACGCGTACATAAGTAAACACAAGTAAAAAGGAGGTCAAATGTAAACATGTAAAGCGCAAGCTGGGAAACAAATACACACACACACACACACACGCACACACACACACACACACACGCACACACACACACACACGCACACACACACACACACACACACACACACACACACACACACACACACACACACACACACACACACACACACACGCACACACACACACACACACACACACAGCACACACACACACGTCGACGGAGGAACCATAACACACACTTAAGCTACAGATACATTTTTTTAAACTCCAAAAATCTTTCTGAACGAGATAAACAAATCTGACGTATCACAGCACGACAAATTACTGCACGTGTAACTCCGCTGTGCTTGCTGTGTCTGGTCACTTCCTGCTGTGAAATGCTACGTCGCTATGTAAACAAAGCACTGTATACTGTAACCCTTATCTTTACCGTGCTGTGCTGTGTTATGCTGTGCTGATAAATGTCATCTTCTTGGTGCTGTTCGCTGTAAATCATGTTCAGAATTATCATATACAAGTTTTACAAGTATGTTAAAGAAAATGAACTACCACGTGTCGGTCTCACGGCCTCTTGTAGCTTCCTAATTTTCTTATGTGCTTATGTAAAAAGGGGGATAGTACATAGAAGGGGGGGGGGGGCTGTACAAGAGTAAAAGAGTTATCATATAGATCGCCACGTGCTGTGTTGAGGCGAGGGTTGAGGGCATGACGAGACACAGACAGGGCAGGGACATATTATTACCCCGGCGAGGCGAGAAGCGAACATAATAGCCTGAGACAAAGGCCGCGGGAGGAGAGCTGGTGATGACAATGGTTGGGCGCGTCGGGTAGATCTCTGGGTATCTTAACAACCCATCTATTCTACTCTACCAGTATACAGACCGAGATGAATCATGATCCAGAGGGTTTTAGTGAGGGAAGTGACACCTGTGTGAGTGGTCAACGCTGGCTTGGTTGTGGGGTCAGGTCAGTACTGTAGGCAGCTCAAAGAAGAACTAGCGAGGAAGACAAGTTTTTTTATATTTTTTTTACGTTGGAGCCTAAGTAAGAGCCTTTAGAATTAGGTTAAAGGTTCTAATTCTATAGGCTTTGAGTAGGAGTGTCTGTTTTGGGAAGCCGACAGTTCTCCTAAACACCAATATGGTCAACGAAACAACTGTGATGGTCAACACCAATATGGTCAACAAACATGTGACGAGTTCAATATTTCGTAGTATAAACACTAAGTCACCGTAGACATGGTAGGGGTATATGAGAGCAGTAGTACATGTAGAACAGGGCGTCTATGATTGAAATTAGTACATCATAATGAAATGGACTTGTACTTTGTTTATATAGTGATTTAGAAGATTGCTTGATTGATTTAATGCCAAAAAAAGGGGGGAATGTGCCAGACTAGGGCTTTGGAAGGAGAAGTCAGCAATATTTCACGAAGCACTGATATCATATTCAAGGCAGGTACAGCATATGTAGATGTACTGAACAAATGAGTGTACATGCAGGTAAGGCTGTACGTACGTATGTATGTACCAGCCATGACACAGCTCTCAATGCTTGCGTCAGCGGAACACGGGTGATCGCGGAGCCTCGCCACCACCACGGCTCACGCAGCTCATCCGGGATTGTAGGAAAAATAAAGGACAGTTTTACCCTCGGCCAAGAGTCATGATGGCGGTCATTTTCCCTGTGTTTATTTGCGTCACACCGATAGGAGTGTCTTGTCGATCCTGTCAGCCTTTGGGAAGCACGGACGGGACGGGACGGGAAGGGACGGGACGGGACGGGACGGGACGGTTCTGAGCAAGATTAATAGACATGCTATCTATTATACTATAGACTATACACTCTTAGAAAAAAAGGGTAGGAAAAGGGTAGAAAAGGGTGTTTATAGTGATGAAATACTGCTACCCTTACAAATATACCCTTTTGCAACCCTAAATATACCCTTTTCAAACCCCAAATGTACCCTTTCTCAACCCTCTCGTCTAAAAAGGGTAGATAAAGGGTAGATGAAGGGTATAATCAGCAGCATCTACCCTCCAGCCTGGACATAGGGTATAAAAAGGGTAGTGATGGTGCGATGTAACAATTCTACCCTTAATATACCCCCCATTTCTGAGAGTGTACTATTAAAAGTCTATTGATCTTGGTCTAGGGACGTCTTGATGAGCCTCGGTGGACCCTTGTTAGGACCTTGTTAGACTGTGGTTAGGACCCTTGTTAGGACCTTATTAGACTGTGGTTAGGACCCTTGTTAGGACCTTGTTAGACTGTGGTTAGGACCCTTGTTAGGACCTTGTTAGACTGTGGTTAGGACCCTTGTTAGGACCTTATTAGACTGTGGTTAGGACCCTTGTTAGGACCTTATTAGACTGTGGTTAGGACCCTTGTTAGGACCTTATTAGACTGTGGTTAGGACCCTTGTTAGGACCTTGTTAGACTGTGGTTAGGACAAAGCAGTCATAACGGACCAAGAAGGCTCGTGTATCGCCTCCGGCCCGCCATATGACGCGCATTAAGCAGCCTCCAGCAGACATTATAAGGAGGTTATAATTGCTGGATGATTTTCTGTAGAGCGTGTTAATTGGTGTGATGGTGAGTTGTGAGGGTGTGGGAGGGCGTCAGGGAAGGTGTCGCGTGTTGGGCGTGGGTGTGAGGCGGCGGTGGTGCATCTGGTGCCTCGGGCCTCCTTTGTGCCTGCAGCCGGGCCGTCACTCATTAGCTCCAGGATGAAAGGAGATACGGAGGCGCGTCTCTCGGCGGAGGGCCATGCGCGTAGGGCGGGGCGGGCGGGGCGGGGCGGGCGGCCTGGCGAGGTGTTGGCTGTTAGCGCCGCCTCTAATAATCTATTCTTTGTTTGACCTTTCCAGTCCCGGGCGAGGAAGGCGACCGCTCCTTCCGTGATCTCTGTGACCTGAGCGAGGCGGACTCTGAGGGCGGGTCCGTGTCACCTCGAGGGCCCCTGTCTTCTCCTCACGCCCCTCGAGGCTCACCCACGCCCACCATCACGCCCGACACCCACGACCTCAACATGAACGCTGCTGGTGCCGCCGCTGAGCTGAGTGCCGCTGCGGAGAGGTTCATCACGCAGCAGCTGTCTGCCGTGCCGATGGAGCTCGAGCTGCGGCCCTCCAGCACGGGCGTGGGCGTGGGCGTGTGGTCCAAGCACAACATCTCCCGCGGCACCCGCTACGGACCCTTCCTCGGCAAATGGGCCGCCAACGCCAAGGACCCTAGTCTGGCATGGGAGGTGAGTACTGTCTAAAATTAAGCCCAACGTATTATAGGCCAACGTATTATAGGCCAAGTATAGTATCCGCCGCCGCCACACAGCCCTGACGCGTGTGGCGGCTTCCCTGCGGCGGCGGCTCTTCGTGGGGTCTTCTAAGCACTGATTTTCTAAAGAGAAGAGCGGACAATAAACGCTCTTTAAGCTCTCAAATCTCCAAATTACACAATCAGACTAAAAAGGGTTTTGGAAAGTAGAAGATTATGTTTGTGGTGAGTAGGGGGAGGTTAAGGGGGGGGGGGTGAGACAGAGAGAAGGAGGGTAAGGGGGCCGTCCCACCAGAGGCTCTTGTCATTATGTGTCATCGTCAGACCTTAAGTGGCCAAGAATCGAAACTGGAGTCCTTTTGTAGCCGGGGTCTTGGGGGCAGGTCGTCCATTGTCTGCGGGAGGCATTAAGCTTTCCAGGAAGCGCCACCCATTAGCGGCGGGTCACACTTCTGCCACCACTATACAACACACTCACTTTCCAAAAAAAAAAAAAAAAAAAAAAAAAAAAAAAAAAAAAATCTCGGTGCCAGATGGAATAATGATGCCAGACGAGGCGACGGCGATGCATTGTTCGCCGCCGTATTCGCACCGCAGTCGCCTTGATGTCGCCACCTGAAAAGACTCGCCGTTTGTGATGTGTCGGCGACGTGCACGACTCGAAACTCCAAATATTTCAAAAAACCTCGAAGTGCAAGTAATAAAAAGAGGCAATTCGGCCATTCTTCGTTAATGCAATATTCACTTTTTTCTCTTTCTACATGACAATTTCCTTCCCGCTTCCCATGAGCGGTTATTTCTTTCCTACATTTTTCATCCTTATTTTTTCCTTCCCTGCGGTGAAACTTTACTCCTCCTTCGTCCTTCACTCCTTCACTCCTTCACTCCTCGCCACTCCCATCAGCATTTAACTTCTTTTGTCTGCAGCCGCGCACACTCCTCGCGTTCTCTTTTAAACCCACATTCATTCCTTTCACGATTCCATTTTCTTTACCACCTTCATATCTCTCTCTCTCTCTCTCTCTCTCTCTCTCTCTCTCTCTCTCTCTCTCTCTCTCTCTCTTCTCTCTCTCTCTCTCTCTCTCTCTCTCTCTCCCTTCTTCCATAAAGGTGCATTCGCGTTTTCCTGAAACTCTTATTTCTGACGAGATTCTTCGTGTGTTTCGTGTGTGGGGTGTGTGTCGTGTGATATGTGTGGTTGGTGGGTGCGTTTGCTGAGTTTTGTGTTGGTGGGGTGTGTGTGTGTGTGTGTGTGGGTGTGGGTGTGGGTGTGGGTGTGTGTGTGTGTGTGTGTGTGTGTGTGTGTCAGCCATCTTCTTTTCCGTAATACACAATTCAAAGCTCATTTTCTTCATCATATGCGTTCGTATGTTGGTGTTGTGTCACTTATGTTTACGTTCAAGGCAGTTTGTTTCTTTGTTTATCGAGTATTGATGTGGGTGTGTCTCTACATTTATTTATTTTATCAATGTGTGTCTGTTTTGCCTCACTGTTTACTCGTTTGCTTAGTTATCGATTCATTTGTCTATCTTATTCTTATTATTCTTATTATTCTATTCTTAATATCTTATTCTTATTCTTTAGTATCCTGATTAACCACAAAAGCTATCAGTTATAATGTTTATCTGTTTTTTATTTTTATCTTCGTGTATGTTTATCAGTCTGTCTTCTGTCAATAGATAAGATAAGATAAGATTTTCATCCTATCTAGACACTTTGCAAGTACCAACTACAAGGTTATTGACTATACAAAGCGCCACCACGTCAGCACGAACTAGGCGAACTCGAACCGCTGACCGAATGCGCAGGGACGCTACACATTGCGATCTGTCAATAGAGATGAGAAAATTGGTCTTCTCTGTCCATATGCTGTCTGTGTGTATGTCTGCTTAGATGAGTGGCTGAGTATAAATGCCTCTAAGGATGATCGAATGACTGGCTGAGTGGCTGACTGACAGAGTGGCTGAGTGGTTGGCTGGCTGGCTGGCTACCTGAGTGGCTAACTGGCTGACTGAGTGGCTGGCTGAGTGACTGGCTGAGTGGCTGGCCGAGTGGCTGGCTGGTTGAGTGACTGCCTGCTTGGCTGGCTGAGTAACTGGCTGGCTGGTTGGCTAAGTGGCTGGCTGGCTGAGTGACTGACTGGTTGGCTGGCTGAGTGACTGAGTGACTGGTTGGCTGGCTGAGTGGCTGGCGGCTGGCTGAGTGAATGACTGGCTGAGTGATTGGCTGAGTGGTTGCCTGACTGACTGAGTGACTGACTGGCTGACTGACTGAGTGTCTGGTTGGCTGACTAACTGGCTGGCTGGCTGGCTGGCTACCTGACCTGACTAACTTGCTGGCTGGCCTTGATTGAAGTTATTGGCTTCCGGGCCATTAAAGAATTTTGGAACAGATTGCGGGAGCGAGGGAGCGCGAGGTCTTACAAAGAGGGTGATTTTCCCCAAGTGTGAGCAGGCGTGAGATGCGGGGCGAGGGGAGGGGAGGCGAGGGGAAGGCAGGTGGGAGGAGGAAGGTGGAGAGTCGAAGGGAGAGCAGGGGAGGTAGGTGAGGGAAGAACTGGTGGGGAGGTGAGGGGAGGCAGGTTGGAGGTGAGGGGAGTGAGTATTTGTGTCAAGATGGATTGAGGGAGTGGATTAGTTTGGAAGTTGAGGGAATGGATGTGGATTGGTACGTCAGCGTGAAACTATGAGGGAGTTGTGTTAATGTTACACGAAATAGGTGTAGGAAAGGAGTAAATTGAGGACGCTGGAGTGAGAGAAAGAGAGAAAGAGTGATGAATGGGGAGATGAAGAAAAAATCAGATATCAAGTGAACAAAGGTTTATGATGAAGCCAAAAAAAGGAGAGATAAAAAAGAGGGGGCAAAATGATGAGTTGGGGTGAGGGTGAGAGTCAGGTGGGGATGTGGAGGGGATGTCAGGGTAGGGGAGGGTATGGATGGTGGGGAAGAAGGGGGAGGGAGGGGGGGTTAAGGCCGTCATTGCCAGCTGTGGGGTTTTCTGCCATGCCTCGCTGGATCGCCCCCACACGCGTTGCCGTAACAGCTGATATTTTCCTCCGCCATCAAGAGGAAAGAAGAAAAAAATTAGGAACGTAAAAAATATTCCTCTTTCTA
>JACEEZ010014451.1:72500-77500 GCA_016584305.1 Chionoecetes opilio
ATCTATTAAATGTTTACATAAAAGCAGAAAAAATGGATCTAAAATAAAATAGAATATAAAAAGTGGAGGGTGACCTTCACGAGACACTTCTTAAGGCGGGAGGTCAAAGGAATTCTCACATAATTACATCCCTAGTTTTCTTTTGCATTCAGTGGGGAACTTTCTGAAAAGCTAACGCCTCCAGATGTCTCTAGCGCTGTCACTTCTTTTGCACTTTGAGCCTGAATGATCTATCAACTACCGTAAATTCAGGACATATCATAATTATAATTCAATACAAAGTGAAACAGTTCTTAATAAAAATGTAGTTTAGTGTTTAGTGTAGTTTAGTCAAAGTGCAAAAGAAGGGACAGCGCTAGAGACATCTGGTGGCGTTGGCTTTGAAAGTTTCCCATTGACTGAAAACTGTCTCGCGAAACATTCACGCCAAAAAAAAAAAAAAAAAAAAAAAATAAAAAGTATTATCACGTAATTACGAGCGAGCGCGAAGCGCTCGTGAGTCCTCACTGATACGGGATTTTTCCGGGATAAGCGGCCGACCCGACCCAACCGACCATCCCGCTTTTGCAGGAGCTTATATCTTTGGAATCCCGCTTCCGATTGACAAGCGGTCTTCGCCATCTGATAGCCCCATTCAATCCCTACAGTTTCAGCGTAAAAAGTAAAGGTAAATGGAGTTTAGATGACAGCAGACAATTTCCTTGCTATCGAGAGTCCGGGTGACGCCGCACGTGCGCACGTACGGCGGGTTTCAACGGGCTCGCTCGTCCTTCGCCGATTAAGGCGTCTTACTGGTTACATAGTTTTCTTACGCATTCAAATGACTGAAAACTGTCTCGCGAAACATTTATGCCAAAAAAATACTAAAACAAGTGGATAATTCAGTGCGTCATTTTTGCGCAGGCTACATATTCGTTCCTTAAGGCTGTATGAGAGGGAAAAGATCATCCAGTAACTACACTAAGCCTCACACACGCATTATTTTTGTATTATATTTTATTGTAATGTCAGCTCCTCGGTCCTGACGATACGCGGGAAGGACTGACTTATCAACCCGAAAGGTGCAAATTTTTTCTATTCCAACAGTTATTACACACACACACAAATAATAAGCACATATAATAACACACATAAAGTTAAACCCACATGTTGTGAAATTAAGTTAAATTAAGCACACCTATAGTTTAAAAGGATATAGATCAATTAAGGCAGAAACAATAATTAACTATCAATTTCATGCTAACGATCAATTCGCCTTTCATCTTTTTAACCCAATTCATCATCCCGTTTTAGACAGATTTCCTCTTTTTTCACCTCTTTCTAAGCATATAAGGTAGAAAAAAAAATCACACGTGTTTTTATATATATGCATTTTTTCTATATTTGCATTTAAATTTAAAAGGTAAATAGTTATAGTCAATTTTTTTTAAAGAGGCAAAAAATCCTGCCTTCTTGCTGCTTACTGACTGATATTTGATGCCAGGAAAAGGGAATACTACGCTTCTTCTAAATTTCAGCTGTATTTTATCATAGTTAACCCTATTATTAAGTAAACATAGGCATCATTTTAAGCATGAGACCTTAAGATAACATGAAATTTTTGCCTTGTTAAAAAAAATAGACTATAGGCAGTAAATGTTTAGACTGATTCCCAATGAACTATAAGATTCACGTACTTTCAAAACAAAGAGAATAATAACATGAGGAGGAGGAGGAGAGAGGAGGAGGAGGAGGAGGAGGAGGAGGAGGAGGAGGAGGAGGAGGAGGAAGAGGAGGAGGAGGAGGAGGAGGAGGAGGAGGTAGGATGATTAGGAGAGTAACTTGAGTAGGAGAGAAAAAAATTAGGGGTACTACAGGAAGGATGTAAAATAATCATAAAGGAAGAAATATGTATGCAATATGAATAGGAATTATAGATAAGAAGAAAGGTAGAAAGGGAGAATAAAGGAGTAATAGGAAAAGGAAAAACAAAGTAGGAGATAAGAGAAACTACAAGGCTACTAAAAAACCGTGAAATTCTAAAAGGAATGAAAAGAAACAAAGAAACTCGAGTATCGGAAACAGAATAGAGACATTTGGACACGATTAGGAGGCGTTTGGGAGGTGGTGATGTGAGGTGAGGAGGAGGAGGAGGAGGAGGAGGAGGAGGAGGAGGAGAAGAAGGAGGAGGAGGAGGTGGAGGAAGAGACAACAGAGAAGTAGCTGTGCAAAGGATATGTATTGGAGGAAGGAGGAGGAGGTTTGGAGGTTTCTAGGGGTGGGAATAGGTGTTGGGGGATGTTGGGGGGGAGGTGGGGGTGTGGAGGGTGTTGGGGGGAGGTGGGGTGTGAGGGGGTGTTGGGGGGAGGTGGAGGCGTCAGGAGGGGGTAACAAAGGGCGCCCATCGTTTACTGGCGTCCGAGGCTCACAAACAGTGTAAATGGTGGGCAGTTGGGCGTCAATAGGCTGGTTTAGGCCCACTATAGGCTCAGGTAGTGGTGGTGGTGGTGGTGGTGGTGGTGGTGGTGGTGGTGGTGGTAGTGGTGGTGATTGTGGTGGTGGTGGTGGTGGTATGGTGGTGGTGGTGGTGGTGGTGGTGGTGGTGGTGTGGTGGTGAGGAAGGAAGGGGATCAGGAGAATGGTGATGATGATGGCGATGATGATGATGATGATGAAGAAGGTAGTGAATGGAGAAAAATGAAGGTGAAAATGAGATGAAATGAAGAAAAATTATGAAAAATGTATGAAAAATGATGGTGGTTGATGGAGTGATAATGATGATGATGATGATAATGATGATGATAATGATGATGATGATGATGGGTGGTAGGGTACGGCTCATACACTCATATTACGTCAAACGCCTGCCTATGTATTCACTGCCTATTCATCGCTTACTTGAAAATGAAAAAAAAAAAAAAAAAAAAAAAAAAAAAAATGATATTAATTTTATTTTCACTCCAAGGCATACAGTAAAAAAATAATGGCACGTCGCTGTTTCCCTTATTTTTTATACATGTTTATTATTGCAGCTTTATGTTTTTCCTTCATTTATTCAGGGTTGTTAATTTATCATTTATTAGTATTAGTATTATTTTATTTTGACATTATCATTTTTATTCATCAGATCTAAAACAGCTTTTTTTTTTCATATCTACAACAGTTTCATTTTTTTCATTAATTTATTCAGGATTATTCATTTACTATTTTTTATTGTTATTTTATTGAATTTTTTCATTTTTATTTTTATTTATTTATTCTATAACAGCTTCATTTTTTTCATACATTTTTCATGTCTATATAAGCTTCATTTATTTATTTATTTATTCATGATTATTGATTTATCTTTTATTATTATTATCTTATTGTATTTTTACATTATTATTTTTATTCATTTATTCAAGTCTATAACAGCTTGACTTTTTTCCTTAATTTCTTCATGTCTGTTTACATTCGACATAAATTACAAGGATTTTAATATTCGTACAAAACATTAATTTAAAAACCCATCTATCTATCATCCATCCAGCATCTTATAAGTAGCAACAACCCATAATTTGATATATATGAAAGCAGGGATGAAAAATATAAATAAAATACCACGTCAGATTTTGTCCACCCTTATGGTAAGAAAGAGGTGAAAAAGTAATAGAAATATATAGATAAAAAGAAAGCTAGAACATTCTTATAGCAATAGGAGAGAAAAAAGTTAAAACTATTCACAACGACGTGGTGAAAAGAAATGTACCTGAATAACAACGTGATTTTTTCTACCTTACACACGCGCCAAAGTATTGTTCGCGACATCATAACACAGCGCTTCCATACGGGAATTCAGAACATGTACTCTATGGCAGCCTACTGACTTCCGAGAGAGATATCTTACATATGGCAGCTTGTTTAAGGCATGGGCAGTCCATCAAGACCGTTGAGGAATGTTTAGATGCCACTTGTCAATTATAGACGAAGCATTTAAAAAAAGTATCGCCTTCCTTCCCGCGAGTAATTTGTGTATGTGTTAAGAAAAAGGTGAAAAAATGATAGAAATATATAGAAGAAAAGATATATAGAACAAATGTGACTAAAACTATTCAAAACGAGGCGGTGAAAAAGAAATGCAAATAAAAAAACACGTGGGATATTTTCTACCTGATGTGCTAAGAAACAGGCGAAAAATGAGATTAAACGTGTCTAAAACGGGATGCAGATTGGGGTTAAAAATATATATCAGGCATCGTGATCGTTAGCAAAAGCGTTTATTGCCTTCATGTATCTATTTTTTAACCCTCATGTATGCTTGATAGCTGCTTAAATAAATAATATATAAAAAAGGAGGATGAAAGTTAAATTATAACTTGGGTGAATAACCTGATTTATTATATTGGTAATACTGCGCGTGTTTGACTCGTCGTATTGGTAACAGTGCGATGAAGAAAGTTTATGGAACTCTCGCCGAAACACCTACCCATAACTCTCGCCGACATTGGAACACTCGCCGACGTGTACAGTTTCGGCGACAGTTCAACTTGTAATATATGAAAAGGAATCTAACCTAACCACATAACCTAGCCTAACTATTCAGGCTAGTATTGGTATATAATCCCTGAATGCAGAAACACGGGTAATGGGAACACGCGCCGACGTGAAAAATAGGAACACTCGTCTACCTCGGCGAGTGTTCCTATCGGCGACAGTTCCAGGTACTGTGAAGACTTCCAGATCAGGGGAGGAAATGAAAGAACAGTGAAAATGTAAGAATAGAAGATGCATGAAGAAATGAAGGCGTAAAGAGCGCAGGAGATTAGAAAAGAAGGAAGGAAGGAAGGAAGGAAGGAAGGAATGAAGGAAGAAACGAGTAAAATATGAATGAAATAGAAAAAAAAGATGCTTCATGAGGAGTGATGGAATGAAAAAAAAATTGGAATAGAAGAAAGAGGAAGAAAACTAAATAAAGATGGAAGTAACGAGTAAAAGACGAATAAAAGAATAAGAAAGGATGGTTGATGAAGAAGAATTAGATG
>JACEEZ010014451.1:87500-125761 GCA_016584305.1 Chionoecetes opilio
GTCCCCCTCCTTCCCCTCTCCCTCCCCTCCCCTTCCCCCACCAGCCTTATATCTACAAGCCCTCTGGAAACTCTTGTAAACCCTCCCCCCTTTCCCCCTTCCCCCCCCCCCCTTCCAGCCCTTCCTGCCTTCCTAACACACTTTTCCAGCTTTTGAGATCAAGTTCCATTTACCTCGTCAGCCAATTAGCCAGTCTTCTTGTCTATTGAGTCTGAAATTCTCATCTTTACACCGTAATTTGAGGTTAAAAGATCTCTGCTTCTCTTTCGTAAACAGAGTCATTCAGGTGATTTTGATTCAGGTTTGATTTCTTATGTTGTATATTTTTAGCTTTATTTTTTTCTTCTATGTAATGAGAGTAATTATTTTTCGCTGTTTTTGTGCCATTCATTCAAGGCAAAATGATTCTTGTCACTCTCATAAACGAATCTCTGCCATTTTATTTGCCATTCACTTAATTTAGTCACCTGTTTTTCTCAATGATTTTAATGTGTGTGTGTGTGTGTGTGTGTGTGTGTGTGTGTGTTGTGTGTGTTGTTATCTGCTAATTCCTTCCTCTTGACTGTCGCTGTGTGTGTGTGTGTGTGTGTGTGTGTGTGTGTGTGTGTGTGTGTGTGTGTGTGTGTGTGTGTGTGTGTGTGTGTGTGTAAGTTGGCAATCTACGTGGTCCTTCTATTCATCAGATCTCCTCCCCGCGGCTGCCATCTTACCGTGTTTGTCCTTGAGATAACCCACGTGTTTACTGGAGACAAAGGAAGAGAGAGAGAGAGAGAGAGAGAGAGAGAGAGAGAGAGAGAGAGAGAGAGAGAGAGAGAGAGAGAGAGAGAGAGAGAGAGAGAGAGAGAGAGAGAGAGAGAGAGAGAGAGAGAGAGAGAGAGTAGGTAGCATCATGATTTGCCATTAATAACACGAAGAGCTATAATCATCGCTCACCACGCAAAGAATACCTCGCTTTCATTGGCCACACTACCGAGGAATAGATACCAGGACCCTCTTCCCTCCCTCGAGTCTCGGCATTCGGTAGCATTCTTGGCCAATGGAATACCAGTGTGTGAATCCATTTCTATTCACTCACTCGGACCTCGATTCTACACCCCCTCTCACCCCACGCTAGTCACCCCATGCACCGTGTCTTCTTTCACCCCATCACCCCACGACGAGGCCACATCATAAAGAGATGGGTCAGTGTAGTTCTTTAGGGGTTAGTTGAGGTTTGGTTGTGGTAGTGGGGAGTGAGGCTGATACGGGGTTGGGGGGTTGGGGTGGGGGTGAATGATGGTCCGGTATTGTGGTGACTTGTGCGTTGGGGGGAGGCTGTGGTGGTGGTGGTGGGGGAGAGAAGTGGTTGTGGTGGTGATGCTTGTTGGTGGTGAGTTGTGATTTGAGGAGTATAAGGAATGGTGTTTGGCGGTGATGATAATACGTGTTATGTGTGGGTATATAGAGACTGGTTTTGTTATTAGTGAAAGCGTATAGGTATAGCGTGATGTGCCTCAGATATCATGCCAGAAATTTCGAGAGAAAAAAACGAAAATGGAAATGACGTGAGATAATTTTAACTCCCGTCGCGAAATGGGTATATTAAAGGGAGTGCGAGGCGGAGTGCATGTATACTATAATACATATACCAGCAGACAGCTTATATATACATAGGCGCCCTGCATAACACAGGCACAGACCAGCATAACACAGGAACAGACCAGCATAACACACCCAAACATCTGACAAGTCATATCGAGTATTTCCTGCCGCGTCTGACTCATTCGGGTCACGACGCTTTCTGAGCCCCGGGGTCCCGCTGGTCGCTGGTCCGCCACACAGAAAGGAGCTCAGAGATCCAAATAGACACATCAGTGACGCGGACAGGCCTGGAGGTGCTCGGTGGGTGTCGCCTGGGGAACTTTATGCACCCAGACCCTCCTGACGACGACATTGGAGGCCGGGGGGCACATCTAGTTAGGGTACATACGTGCCGCCACTGCATCAGGAAACTGGCATCGTGTTGAGGATCGCCAGGCTACACAAAATGCCGGGAAGGATAAAAATGTGGAGTGAGTCGTAATAACCGGCGCGCTGGGCCTCGGCGGATTCCCCTGAATGGGATCTTCCGCGCCGACGCCTCTCAAAGGAGGATCGCGGCCGGGGACAGAAAACGCTGTGGCTCCGTAATCCCTGGAATGCTCAGGTAAATGAACTGTTCCAAAGCCACACGGATACTGCCATCAGGTGACCCGGGATGAGTGTCGCGCCCTGATGATGACGCCCACACCCACACCCACGCCCTTCTGCAACACCCACGCCCACACCCGCCCATGGGTATCGCCGCCCTGTCTACGCCTGATGACTCTATTGGCGTCTTTGGTGGCCGACGCGAGATGGGGGCTCCTCTCCTCGCCCCTCCATGCCCCCTCCTCCCTTTCGAAACCTCAACTCCCCTTCCCTTCCCCTCTCCTTCTCCCCCCTCTATCCCCCCCGCCCCCAGTGACGTCCTCCCCGCACTCTGGTTGACGTGAGGGAACTTTCACTTTCCGGACATTTTAAATGGAGCAATTTTAACCTTTTTTTAGCCTAATCTACCCAGCTCAGCATGTTATTTTCCTTGATTTATTACCTAGAAATTACCTTTCCCGGCGCCGCGCTCCCTTTCGGCCCTTGGTCAGAAGAAGGAGAAGCAGAGAGTGAGTGACCGGAATGAGAGGAACCGCAGGCCACCGAGACCCACCTTCCTGCCTTCAATAAGACGATTTACTGCGGGCGCGACGGTCAGGGAGACGTGGGACTCCTCAATCGTTTTTCATTTTGTCTTTGAAAAGGTGACGATGGTAAGAAGATTTGAGAATTCCCCGTAATGATTGTCCGGACCTTTTCCTTCGCCTTGTATACCTGGCCGCCGGGTGCAAAGAAGAAAAATAGACGTCTCGAGGTGCGACCGTGAATTGGATGGACTTACGTGGGTAATCGCTCTATTGGCTGGTGCTTTCCTTGGCTCTCGTCCTTGTGAGGGAGGCGGCGAGTCTTTCATACAGCCATCAAGCCTCCAGGACCAAGCCTCCAGGACCAAACCTCCACCACCACCAAGCCTCCAGGACCAAGCCTCCACCACCACAAGCCTCCACCAAGCCTCCACCACCACCAAGCCACAACCAAGCCTCCAGGACCAAGCCTCCACCACCACCAAGCCTCCATGAAGCCTCCAGGATAGAGCCTCCACCACCAAGCCTCCAGGGTAAGGCTCGCTCTAGGACTCCGACAACACGACAGGGAAAGTAAAAATAAAGTCGTCCGTGGTAACATCTGCGTTAGGACATCCGCCCTAAGGGAATATATAGAGACAGCCATCACTAGTGTCACCCTCTGCCTTTGTCCGCCATGTTTGTTCAGTGTCACCCTACACACCTGGCGCGAATCCAGCCCGCGGTTTTTGGAGGCGGGAAAAGGATGAGGGAATGATTCGCGCGGGACTGCGGGGTGAAAGGCGTTAGTGAGGCGGAGGGACTCGGTGAAAAGGTTGTGTGAAAGAGATGCGGGGAGGCGGCGGCGGTGTCTGTGCGGAGGCGAGGAGCCGTGAGGGATTACCCGACGGGAGGGTAACACGGCCGCTCCGAAACCACGACCGACTCACTCAAAAATCCCAATAAACACCCTTATTTAACCTCAAACCGCTACACCCACTTACCAAACCACCACCATACCACTACCTGTACCTCAAATAACACCCCTCCCAGTTACAGAGACATATAAACAACAGGTAGTGGGTTAAAATGAAGTCTTTAAGCGGCGCCTGGAAGCCACGAAGACAGGGCTAGGGACACCGCAGGACCCATCACCCGCCCCGCCACGATGAGATGCGACGCGGCCAATACCAGGCACGGGTGAGGGAAATAAAGTCTCCAAATTATTCCCGACGTAATCCGTGGGTCCCGCTGCGCAGATTAGTGGTAAACTGGAGTAAGCTCTTCAGAAGGGGGGCGGCTGGCGCGGGGCGAGGACGGGGGGCGAGGACGGGGGGCGAGGACAGGGGGCGTATATAAGGGATGGGAAGGAAGGAAAGAGTCGATGCTTTGCCCTCTGACATGTGGAAATGGGGAAACAACAGATGGTGATAGTGACGCAAAACAGATAGGAAGAAAAAAACAAAAAGAGAGATACTGAAGAAAGTCATGAAGAGACACTTATAGGTAACGCAAAACAGATAACAAAAAGGAAAAAAAAGAAAGAGAACTCAAAAAGGAGAAAAAAAGAGAACTGAATAAAATCGTAAAGATACAACTATATAGCACACAAGCAGAGCCATCTAGGTTTATTAAATACGTGTACTAGAAGCTAAAAATAGAGATACAGAACAACAGAAAGGTGAAAGAGTAGCAGGCATATAAAATTAATGTAGGATAGCGAAAGAGTGCATAAAATAAAGGATGGAAATGAAGACTAATTGTAATATGTATTTATTAAAGAGATGAAAAAATGGGGATGAAGAAAAAAATGTGACGAAGGATGGAACGGAGAGAGAGAGAGAGAGAGAGAGAGAGAGAGAGAGAGAGAGAGAGAGAGAGAGAGAGAGAGAGAGAGAGAGAGAGAGAGAGAGAGAGAGAGAGAGAGAGAGAGAGAGAGAGAGAGAGAGAGAGAGAGAGAGAGAGAGAGAGAGAGAGAGAGAGAGAGAGAGAGAGAGAGGAGAGAGAGAGAGAGAGAGAGAGAGAGAGAGAGAGAACGAGAGAGAGATCGAATGCGAGAGAGATCGAATGCGAGAGAGAGATCGAATGCGCGAGAGAGATCGAACGAGAGAGAGATCGAACGAGAGAGATATATCGAACGAGAGAGAGAGATCGAACGAGAGAGAGAGATCAAACGAGAGAGAGAGAGATCAAACGAGAGAGAGAGAGATCGAACGAGAGAGAGAGATCGAACGAGAGAGAGATATATCGAACGAGAGAGATATATCGAACGAGAGAGAGATCGAACGAGAGAGAGATCGAACGAAAAGAGAATGAAAGAAAGAGAATGCAAGAGAGAGACAGAGAACTCCAACAAGCACAGCCACGCAACATGGTGACACACATAAAGGTTAAGACCACATTGCCACATATGTTGACACAGGGAACCCAAACACAGGGACACAACGCGGGTCTTGTCTTGTCTTGTGAGCGACAGTCAAGGTTACGACAACCCAACACGACGCGCTAACGACCCCCGCTGTCCGTCATGAGGGGCGACAGAGGCACCAACGAGGCCATAACAAGCGACTCAAGCATCAGCCTCTGAATCACAACATGGTAATTATAGTTGTAGTTAGGCAGGTAGTCAGCGCGCCGCCCCCCCTTCCTGACCCCCTAACCTAACACCCCTCCTGTTGCTTTTGTTTGTTGATATATACGATGACAAAAATCCTGATGTAGCTGTTGGAGGAATAGTTACATTACAGAAGAAGGAGGGGAGGAGATGAGGAGGAGGAGGAGGCCACTGCTTTTGTTGGAGGAGGAGGAGGCCACTGTTTCTGTTGGAGAAGAAGGAGGAGGAGGAGGCCACTATTTCTATTGGAGAAGGAGGAGGAGGAGGAGGAGGCCACTATTTCTATTGGAGAAGGAGGAGGAGGAGGAGGAGGCCACTGTTTCTGTTGGAGAAGGAGGAGGAGGAGGAGGAGGCCACTATTTCTATTGGAGAAGGAGGAGGAGGCCACTGTTTCTATTGGAGAAGGAGGAGGAGGAGGAGGCCACTGTTTCTGTTGGAGAAGAAGGAGGAGGAGGAGGAGGAGGAGGAGGCTACTATTTCTGTTTATAAATCCAAGCTTAACTATCTTTCAATATTCATTCTTATTTCCTAAACTTGAGGTGATACATTGATTTTTTCTTTAACGCTGAAGCTTTGGTGGGTTATTTGACTACCCAATGACCTATTTTATTTTGGTATTCAGTATTGGTATTGTGGGTGAAATGTTTGGCTTTTAGATACTTTTGACAAATGCTATGTATCGGAAAATAGAATGAAATCATGATAACTATTCCTTTCACTCTCAATTGTTGTTCTTCTTCCTTCTCCTTTTCCTCTGCTTCCTTTAACTTATCTGTCTTCCTATTCTATCCTTCCTATCTTCCTATTCCTATTCCTTCCTATCCTATCCTATCCTATTCCTATGTAACTGGATTTCGAATGTGACTTGACTTCTCCTACTTCTCCTCCTCCTCAACCTCCTCAATATTAATATCTTGATTTCTTTATGGTTTCTGTCTCAATTTCCCATATTTTTACCTTTGCCTTTATTCCTCTCCATATGTCCCCCTTCCTCCCTTCCCTTTGCCTTCCCTCTGCCCCCTTTCCCCCCCATCTCTCTTTCCCTCCTCCCTTACCCCCCTCCTTCTCCCTTTCCTTCCCTTCCCCCCTGCCCCCTCCTCTCCCCCTCCCTCTTTCCCTCTCCCTTCCCTTCCTTTGCCTCCTTTACTCCCCTTCCCTTCTTTACTCCCCTTCCCTCTCCCCTGCCTCCCCCTTCCCCTTCCTTTCCCCCTGCCCCCTTTATCCCCCTCCCTCTTTCCCTCTCTCCCTCCTCCTCCCTATGCTGACAAAGCGGAACACACAAGAACTTTCTCGGAGAACCACTAAACTGACGGTCACTTTCCATGGGTCGGTTACTCGTCCACGCACCCTCACGCACTCATTCACTCATCTCACGCACTCACTCATCTCACGCACTCACTCAACTCACGCACTCACTCAACTCACGCACTCACTCAACTCACGCACTCACTCAACTCACGCACTCACTCAACTCACGCACTCACTCAACTCAATCACTCAACTCACGCACTCACTCAACTTACGCACTCACTCAACTCACGCACTCACTCAACTCAATCACTCAACTCACGCACTCACTCAACTCACGCACCCTCACTCACTCACACACTCAACTAATGCCAATTTACACAACACCCAACGCACTTATCTATCCTCACTAGACTTAACACACTCACCCAACACACTCAAATAAATGAAACAAGCAAATAACCACACCACACACACACACACACACACAACAACAACACTGCAGGTAGGATATTCAAACAATTCGACCATTATTATTTTTTTCATCACCTCTTCTAAATTTCGCTTTTACTTTAAATTTGTGAATGAAACGCGATCAATATTTAGGCAGGTGAATTTTATAACTGTATCCTTGTCATTTATTTCATCACCCAATCACAACGCAATTTCTTCAGGTGTTTAGAAAATAATGTCAGCTATTGATACTTTGCCATTTAATGAGAAGCCACAAGGAGGTAAGGAGGAAAGGAAGGTAGGTAAGAGCAAGACAGGAAGAGAGCTATTGAGTAAGAGAAAAAAACAGGAAGAGAGAGTAGGAATAAAGGAAGAAGGAAAGGAAGGAAAGAAGTGATTACAAGCTGATATGGAAAAGTAGGAAGATAAAGTAGGAAGAAAGTAAGGAGGAAAGGAAGGAAAGGCTGGACTGTGATAAGGAAGAAGGGACTACAAACTGATATCGAAAAGTAGGAAGAGAAAGTAGGAATGGTATGTGGAGAGAATGACAATAAAAGTAAGAAAATAAGAAGGAAAAGGAGGTAAAAGAAGGAGTAGAAGATGATAGGAAAGGAAGGTAGATGGCAAGGGAGAGAGGGAAGGAAGAAGGAAGGGAGGGAGGGAGGGAGGGAAGGAAGAAGGGAGGGAAAGAAGGGAGGGAGGGAAGGAAGAAGGAAGAGAGGGAATGAAGAGGGAAGGAAGAAGGAAGGGAGGGAAGAAGGAAGAAGGAAGAGAAGGAAGAAGAAAGGTAGGGAAGGAAGAACGAACAGAGGGATGGAAGAAGGGAGGGCGGGAAGGAAGGAAGGAAAGGAGGGAAGGACGGAAGAAGGGAATGAAGAAGGAAGGAAGGAAGAAAGAAGGGAGGGTTGGGCTTTTACTGATATCAACTAATAATTAAATGAGACAGAACACAAGGGGACAAACAGGAGGAAGGGAGGGCGGGAAGGAAGGAAGGAAAGGAGGGAAGGACGGAAGAAGGGAATGAAGAAGGAAGGAAGGAAGAAAGAAGGGAGGGTTGGGCTTTTACTGATATCAACTAATAATTAAATGAGACAGAACACAAGGCGGGACAAACAAACGAGGGAACATAGCACATTAACATCAAAATAAACCGTAATGGAAAGCCACCCATTACAGCCACAACACGCAATAGAGTCAACAATGCAAGGGAAGGAGAAAGAGATGGAATTTTACATGTTAACTCAAGGAATAGAATAGTCAATGCTACTTTTTCATGTTAAGTAAAGGTAAAAGTGAATAAGTAGCAGTTCCCTAATGACCTAGTGAGTAATGGGCGTGGGAATTACAGTGAACGGCGGCAGGAACGCAGGTAAAGAACAGGTGAGAACAAGGGGAGAGGGGAGAGGGGAGAGAGGGAGGAGAGGTGGGAGAGGGGAGAGGTGCGTTAGGTGAGAGAGGGAGAGAGGGGAGAGAGAGAGTGGGAGAGAAGGGAGAGAAGGGAGAGGGAGAGGAGGGAGAGGGGAGAGGGAGAGAGGGAGAGGACTCAGTAGGTTATTGTTGTTATGTGTTAGAAGGTAAGAAAGAGTGGGTATGGAGGAGGAGGAAGAACAGGAAGAGGAGGAGGAGGAGGAAGAACAGGGGGAGGAGGAGGTGAAAGAGGAGAAGGAAGAGAGAGAATGGAGGAGGTGGAAGAGGAGGAATAAGAACAGGAAGAGGAGGAGGAGGAACAGGAAGAGGAGGAGGAGGAGGAAGAGTGGGTATGTAGGAAGTGGAAGAGAAGGAGGAAGAACATGACGAGGGGGAGAAGGAAAAGGAGAAGGAAGAGTAGGAATGGAGGAGGTGAAAGAGGAGGAGGAAGAACAGGAAGAGGAGGAGGAAGAAGAGTGGGAGAAGGAGGAGGAGGAGGAGGAGGAGAAGGAGGAGGAGGAAGAGGAAATGAAACAAAGCCTGGTGTTTACCTGTCGAACACCTGCGCCTTTAAACAGGTATTTCCTCACCTTGGTGGAAGCGACGACGAAATCACAGCAACTTCCTATAAAGAGAGAGAATAAATATTAAACAAGAGACTACAATACAATAAATAATAATAATAATAATAATAGAACACGAGACAAACACTCACACATATACACACACATGAACGATAAATATAATGAGTCTCCCAGAAAAAAGAGAGACAGAGAGGAGAAAAAGGATCATATAAGAGACAACACACACACACACACACACACACACACACACACACACACACACACACACACACACACACACACACACACACACACACACACACACACATATAGATAGATCGAGATTTATTGACACAAGATAGATAGATTTATACACACACACACACACACACACACACACACACACACACACACACACACACACACACACACACACACACACACACACACACACACACACACAAAAAAAAACGAAAATGTATAACCCCCTCAAAAAGAAACTGAAAATTACAAATAATAAATAATGAAAGTGAAGAGAAATTAAATACTTTTGATGTTTAAAGAAAAAAAAAAAAATCCACCAATACCAAATGAAGGATAAGAGAAATTAATCATCCTGCATACACACCCAATATTCCTACACACAAACATACATACACACATAAGAACGAAAATTTAATAACTCCCAGAAAACCCCCACTGAAAATCACACCAATACCAAAATTAAAGGTTAACCCCTTCACGCCCAGATCTTTCCTTTGCTATAAAAAATTGTCTGTTGTTAGCCATAAAATTACGAAAAGTAACTTAATATACCAATAAACTAGTGGACAAGGATACTAAACAGGTCATATCTATAAAATACTGCTTATATTCATTAAAAATCATCTGATGGTAGCCAAATTACAATGGAAATTACGTTTAAAGGGTTAAGAGAAATTAATCATCCTTCAAAGCCTCGAGCAACACCTGATCCTCAACACCTGGAGACCCACCTGAAGAAGAAGGGGGGGGGGAGGGGTGTTAAGGCTCTCTCTATACCGCGGGCGTGTGGGAGTACGAAGTGAACGTGTCCTAAAGAGCGTGGGCGTGTCGAGTGGCGGTGGGTGAGGGTTGCCTACGCCCCTGCCTGCGCATGTCTCGGCACATATTAAAGTGGGGGGGGGGCGCCAGAGGGTAGGGGGGACAGGTAGGGGGTAGAGGGTCGCCAGGGTAGGGGAAAGGGATGGACACCAGGGTAGGGAGGAGAGTCGGGGAAGGGGGGGCGTTGGGTCAAGGGGGGTACCAGGGCAGGGGAAAGGGGCGCCAGGGTAGGGGAAGAAGGGAGGGGTGTCAGGGGGAGGAAGGGGTACTAGGGCAGGGGAAAGGTATAGCCCCTCCCCCTCCTCCTCACCAGGTTATCTGTTACCCCCGTTTTAGGGAAGGGAAAGGAAAGGGTGTGAGATTTTGCTGTGATGGGATGGATGGAAGGGGTTTGTGAGGTTTTGTTGTTAAGGGAAAGGGGTTAAAGGGGTCTGTGAGGTTTTGCTGTGAATTGAAGGGGAAAGAAGGGGCTTGTGAGGTTGTAATGTGAATTGAAGGGGGTTAAAGGGGTCTGTGAGGTTTTGCTGTGATGGGAAGGGGAAGGAAGGGATCTGTGAGGTTGTACTGTGAATTGAAGGGGAAAGAAGGGGCTTGTGAGGTTGTACTGTGAATTGAAGGGGAAAGAAGGGGCTTGTGAGGTTGTAATGTGAAGGAAAGGGGATGGAAGGGGTTTTTGAGGCTTTGCTTGGAAGGGAAGGGAAAGGAAGGGGCATGGAGACTGTGTTGTGAAGGGAAAGGGAAGGGGGCATGGAGACTGTGTTGTGAAGGAGGGAAAGCAAGGGGCATGGAGACTGTGTTGTGAAGGGAAGGGAAGGGAAAGGGGCATGGAGACTGTGTTGTGAAGGGAAAAGCAAGGGGCATGGAGACTGTGTTGTGAAGGGAAAAGGGCAAGGGGCATGGAGACTGTGTTGTGAAGGGAAGGGAGAAGGGGCATGGAGACTGTGTTGTGAAGGGAAGGGAAGGGGGCATGGAGACGTGTTGTGAAGGGAAGGGAAGGGGCATGGAGACTGTGTTGTGAAGGGAAGGGAAGGGGGCATGGAGACTGTGTTGTGAAGGGAAGGGAAGGGGGCATGGAGACTGTGTTGTGAAGGGAAGGGAAGGGGGCATGGAGACTGTGTTGTGAAGGGAAGGGAAGGGGCATGGAGACTGTGTTGTGAAGGGAAGGGAAGGGGCATGGAGACTGTGTTGTGAAGGGAAGGAGAAGGAAGATGAAGAAAAATATCAGTCATTACACCATTCGTTTTCCATCCGTTTTTTTTTTATTCGGTAACATTCCTTCCTTTCTCACTTTCTCTATAAATAAACAGAGAAGAACCCTTTGTTATTGTATTTTTTCTTCGTTATTATTCTTACACATAACTTAGACTGAAGGAAACGTACTACATCAAGACCGAACACAAGAGAAAGAAAACAGAACTTAAGTCGCTATGAGGCTCTTCTTCCACCACCACCACTACGACCACAACCACAACCACCACGACCACGACCACAACCACGACCACCACGACCACCACAACCACCACCACCACCACCACCACAACCTCCCTCAACCCCCTTCATTATTATTATTATTATTATTATTATTATTATCTTCATCCACCACCACTACAACCACAACCACAACTCACAACCCCTCCCTCCCCTCCCATTCCAACCACCACAACCTCTCCTCAACCCCCCCCACTCCAACCTCGCCGCCCCCCCCCGTCCCAACTCCCAAGACTTCGGGTGGTGGTGGTGGTGGTGGTGATGGCGGTAGTGGTAGTGGTGGTAGTGGTAGTGGTGGTAGTGATGGTGATGGTAGTGGTGGTGGTGGTAGTGATGGTGTGTGTGGTGGGATGCGTGAGTATGGTGTGTGGTGATGGTGGTAGTGTGGTGGCGTAGTGGTGGTGGTGGTGTTGGTGGGTTGGTGGTGCGGTGGTGGTGGTGGTAGTGGTGGTGGTGGCGGTGGTGGTGGTGGTGGTGGTGGTGGCGGTGTTGGTGGTGGTGGTGGTGGTGGTGGTGGTGGTAGTGGTGGGTGAGTCTTATCTCGGGCGGGATGGACGGAATAACCTCACACAGAGTCTCGCTAATCCCTCCGCCTCCCTCATAACGCCTCACCACCCCGATAGGCCTATTATACACTGATTGCGTCACGACATATCTGCTCCCTCCTCCTCCTCCTCCTTCACCTCCTCATCCTTCTTCTCTTCTTCCTCCTTCAGTTCCTTCTCCTCCTTATGTTATCTTCAGAACTCCTCCCATTTTCTCTCTCTTCATTTTGTTACCTCCTGAAGTCTTCTTCCTCCTTCTCCTCGTCCTTCTCCTCCTCCTCCTCCTCCTCCTTCATCTCCTCTTCCTCCTCCTGGTCCTTCTCCTCCTTGTGTTATCTTTGGAAATTTGACCATTTTCTCTCTTTCTCTTTCTTCATTTTGTTACCTCCTGAAGTCTTCCTCCTCCTCCTCCTCCTCCTCCTCCTCCTCCTCCTCCTCCTCCTCCTCCTCCTCCTCCCCCAAGAGAGGCATAACTTTACAACCCGGATTGACACATAAGACACAATAAAGGTGATTCGAGAACATTGAGGTCACGGCGGCCTATCTTAGATGTGTGTGTGTGGTGTGTGTGTGTGTGTGTGTGTGTGTGTGTGTGTGTGTGTGTGTGTGGAAGAGTTGCAATCAGCTAATAAATACTAAATTATAAGTGACAGTTGGAGAATCATAGGTCGATAGAGGAACATTATATTGAACTTGTTGATAATTATTATTTTTATATAAAGGGAGTAAAGAAGTGAGTAACAAAGGAGTTACAAAGGAGAAAAGGAGTGAGTAACAAAGGAGTAACTAGGTAGTGTATTGGAGTGAGTAACAAAGGAGTAACTAGGGAGTGTATTGGAGTGAGTAACAAATGAGTAACAAGTGAGTAACAAAGTAGTAACAAAGGAATAAAAGAGTGAGTAACAAAGGAGTAACATATGAATAAAAGTGAGTAACAAAGGAGTAACAAATGAGTAAAGGAGTGAGTAACAAAGGAATAACATATGAGTAACGGACTTAGAATATGAGTCATTTGTGAACCTGTTATCCATCTTCTACCATCCATTCCTTCCTGGTAATCCACGTCTCTGATAGAACATAATACTTTCTTGGCTCTCTTGGCTCACTTACACACACGCTATCTCTGTTATCGGGTGACACTCTGGGTTATCTCACTTGCGCCTTCCCTTGACTTGGCAGGAGGAGGAGGAGGAGGAGGAGGAAGAGGAGGAGGAGGAGGAGGAGTCAAGGGGATTTAAGGAAGATTTGTGACCCTAATAAGGATATATTTATTGTGTTATCTAACTGCGCATTATTTTGTGTGTGTGTGTGTGTGTGTGTGTGTGTGTGTGTGTGTGTGTGTGTGTGTGTGTGTACTGAGCGTCAACGTGTGTTTATCTGTATCCTAGGGTGTGATGATGCATGACTGTGTGTGTGTGTGTGTGTGTGTGTGTGTGTGTGTGTTGTGTGTGGGCCGCTATCAAAACACCTGTGTAGGATCAATGGGTGTACCGGCAGAGTTACCTGTGTGTGTGTGTGTGTGTGTGTGTGTGTGTGTGTGTATGTGTGTGTTGTGTGGTTGTGTTTACCCGAGACCATAGGTGTGATAAGAGAGTGTGGCGGTGGGGGGGTGGCAGATAGGTGAAGAGGGGGGGGTTGGGGGTTGGGCGGAGGTGTGAAGATAAAAGAGAGGGACTGGCGGTAGGAGGAGGAAGAGGAGAAGGAGGAGGAGGAGGAGGTGAGATGATAGGAGTTATTGCGTTCCTTTCTTAAGAGCGCGGCGGTGCCCAGTGATCCAGCTTAACTTTATGACGGGTGACCTACATAATTATCTCCGTGAAGAGAGTGTATGGAGGGAGTAATGACAGTTCTATTGGTGAGGGGGGAGGGGGAAGGGGAGAGGGGGAAAAGGGAGATAGGGGGAGGAGGGGGAGGCAGATAACAGTAGGGTGAGAAGACGCATGCTATCTACGAAGGTACTTTTGTGTGTGTGGGGAGAGGAGGGGGAGGTGCGTGTGTTGTTGTTGTTATCTTCTTAGGGGGAGGTAGGAAGGGAAGGTATATGGTTATGTATAAGTATATGCTATGTAATTGTAACACTTATAGTATCAGTTAATGAGATCTAAGTTATGATGCAGTATTTCCTTGACCCCTTGAGACCCAGAACGTAATTTTCATTGTAATTTGGGTACCATAAGACGATTTTTAGTGACTATAAGCAATATTTTGTAGATATGACTTGCTTAGGATCCTTGTCCACTAGTTAATTGGTATATTCAGTCACTTTTCGTAATTTCATGGCTAACAACAAGCAATTTTATAGAGCAAGGAAAGATCTGTGTCAAAGGGTTAATGATGCGAAAAATAAATACTTTTCTCTTATTTCTATATACTTGCAGTGATGTTGACGGCGTCGTTTTGAGTGTTTAATGTTTATATTGTAACGGTGAGGGTAAGCCAAGGGGCGCACCTAAGTAACTATCTCTTTACACACAATTAATTCCTATTCTTAATCATTCATTCTCTGCTGTGTCGTGCTGGTATACGCTTCATGTTAATTTCAACGTTTTTTATTGATATGAAGGACACATGTGTTGTCACCCTCAGAATATCAACACGAATTAACTCCACTTTTTAATCATACATTGCTTGCTGTGTTGTTGTTGGTATGCGTTTATATGATGGTTACATGTGCCTGTTTTTCCTCCCGTAGGTGGTGTCAGCGAGGTCGGGTCTCCGCGGGTGGCTGGACGCGGGGGAGATGGGCAACTGGCTGAGGCACATCCGCGTGGCTTCGGGGCCCGTGTATGGCAACCTGAGGCACCTGTTGCTGGCCGGGCAGGTGAGGCGACTGAGCTATAGGAATGATAGACACAACACTTCTTTTTCTTCTCCTTCTTCTTCTTCTTTTTGCTATAGGAATGGCAGACCAACACTTCTTCTTCTTCTTCTTTTTGCTATAGGAATGACAAACCAGCACTTCTTCTTCTTCTTCTTTTTGCTATAGGAATGACAGACAAACACCTCTTCTTCTTCTTCTTTTTGCTATAGGAATGTCAGACAAACACTTCTTCTTGTTCTTCTTCTTGTGACCTTTCTTCTTCTTCTTCTTCTTCTCCTTCTTTTTCATCCTCATCTTCTTCTTCTTCTTGTTCTTCTATTCTTCTATTATTAACCCTGAATATAGTATAATTTCTGCACTCTAAATGAAAGTGACTCAAATACTGAAATGCTTCCTAAATCAATCGAGTTTATCTATCAAGACTAGAAAATCCCACTTCACTTGGCACATCAGTTTGTTTTCCTAGTTTAAATTTCAATATTCAGCAAGTTTCAAAACAACAATCACCACCACAATCACCACAACCACAACAACAACAACAGTAACACGTCAGCAAAACTAAATATCGCAACACAAACACCGCAGCAAATAAACAGCAAGGCGGCAACAATAACACAAGGCAAACATTGGACATTTCACCAAACACACACACACACACACACACACACACACACACACACACACACACACACACACACACACGCCTCTGCCTCTGCCATCTGCGTGAGGCTCGTATCCAGGGAGGTCGTCTGTGGTTCTCACGATCTTCTCTTCGTCAGATCTTCTACGAGGCGTTGAGAGACGTATCGCCCATGGAGGAACTACTACTGGTGCGGAAATCTATCATTGACCTGGACACCTCGAGCATGGGTGAGTGTGTGTGTGTGTGTGTGTGTGTGTGTGTGTGTGTGTGTGTGTGTGTGTGTGTTTTGAATATGTGTAGTATCCGTTTTATTTCAAGGTTATGTGTTTGTTGGACCCTATATATTTATTTCGATTATCCTAGTACAGAATGTTGTGGTCAATACAATCTCTCTCTCTCTCTCTCTCTCTCTCTCTCTCTCTCTCTCTCTCTCTCTCTCTCTCTCTCTCTCTCTCTATCTCTCTCTGTGTGTATGTGTGTAAGATATCCCATTGACACCCCTTGACACTCAGGCCTCACTCACCTTATCGCACAAGCTCACACGGCGTCATTTTTTCTCCTCCCTTATCAGCAGAAGACTCGGTGCGCGTGGGGTCGCCCGAGGAGCGCTCGGAGAACACCGGTGACGATGATGACGACGAGGACGAGGACGATGACATGTCTCGCTTCCGGTGTCTCCAGTGTGACAAAAACTTCGTCAATTATGATGAGTAAGTATTTTTTTTGTCCAGTAGCTGCGTGTGTTCATACATGGTCGGGGGTGTAGGCAGGGCAACAGTAGGTTCCTCAAAGTGTGTCATGTCTCAAAGTCTTGTGTGTCATGTCACTTCCTCTTTCCTGACACGGGTGTTGATCCCTAAGAGCAGCCTTCATTCCCTGCTGTCATAATGTGTTATATCAAGGACACGTTCTTTGCTCAGAATGACACGTGTTTGCGTCCCGTCCATCCCCTCCTCAGGACCGACCCTCACCTCCACCTTCCCCGTCCTCCTCCCTCCCGCAGGTTGGACGAACACTTGGTCACCGCGCACGGGTTCGCCGCCGGACAGTACCGATGCGACTACTGCCCGAGAGCCTTCGCCTGGCGCCCCAACCTCATCCAGCACAAGACGCTGCACGGGGAGTACAAGCGGTACCCGTGTGAGAACTGCCCGCGGGTCTTCACGGACGCCATGGTCCTGCAGAAGCACATCCGCCACCAGCACGCGGGGGCCCGATCGCACGCATGCCCGGAGTGCGGCAAGACCTTCGCCACCAGCTCGGGCCTCAAGCAGCACACGCACATCCACTCCTCCGTCAAGCCCTTCCAGTGCGAGGTATGCTTCAAGGCGTACACGCAGTTCAGTAATCTGTGTCGCCACAAACGCATGCACGCAGACTGCCGCCTGCAGATCAAGTGTACCAAATGCGGGCAGGCATTCTCCACGGTGACCTCGCTGGCCAAGCACAAGAGGTTCTGCGACACGGCGCCAACGCTCTCGATGTCCCACGGCGCGCCCTCGCTTCACGACAAATTCTCTCATCATGGTCTGCACTTGGGTAACCTTCCAGCCTCGCCGCCAAACCCCTTCATGCTCTACCATCGCCCCCCGCTGCCTCTCCTGCCCCACTCTCTCATGTCCGGCTACCCGATGCTCTCCTCCATCCCCTCCCTCGTAGGAGGTCCTCAACACCCCCTCCTCACCTCCTCCCTCCTTCTCCCCTTCCAAAACCACAGCGCCAGGGAGCAATCCTTCCCGGCACTCAAGGAGGAGAAGGACTCCAGTGACTTTGGATGCCACTTGTCTCCAAGACCTGATCCCTCTGAGTCCCCCTCGAGGGAGGCCGCCTGCCTCACCCCGCGCCCCCTACGCTCCCCTTCCCACTCCCCTATGCAGGCCTCCGTGTTCCCCATGAAGCAGTCGCCGCACAGCTCTGAGTCAAAGGAAATGTCGGACGAGAACAGAGACTCCCCGGAACCCCTCCGACCCTCGCCAGAGCCTCCCAAGAAGGAAGAGGTTGAGGTCGTGAAGGGCCCGACGGAGAGGAAAGAACAGCCGCTGGATTTGACCCTGCGGCGCAAGGAGGGTGAGCGGGACGAGCTCTTCCTCGGCAGGTTCAACATTCTCTCCCACAACAGCGACATGGCCGAGGAAAGACTACGATCCCCCCCACCGCCAGAGATCATCAAGTCGGTGCCCGAGCCACGGCCTCGCGTGGACCATCCCTTCCTGCGCATCAGCGAGCTACTCAAGGACACCACCACCACCTCCGTCGCTCCAGCCCCTCCACAGCCCCCCACGTTACTGGACGCGCCCACCAAGCTACCCCTGGCATACCCGCGGCCCCTCCACCCCGCGGCGCTCCTTGACGTGTACCGCAACCTCGACCGCAGCCTAGATCGAAGTCCGCTGCTGCCCGGCGGCTTGGCGGGAGGACGTTACCCGCTGCTGCCGCCTTACTTCCCGCCCACCAGCATGGCGAGCCTCGGACTGGGCCTCAACCGCTCGGCAGGTCTCGACATGTTGAAGGCGCACATGTCCAACACGGCGCGGCCCTACGGGGACATCAGCCGCCCGTACGACCTGATGGCGTCACACATGCCCCGCGCCAAGGACCGCTACTCGTGTAAGTATTGCGGCAAGGTGTTCCCGCGCTCCGCCAACCTGACACGCCACCTGCGCACCCACACGGGCGAGCAGCCGTACAAGTGCAAGTACTGCGAGCGCTCGTTCAGCATCTCGTCCAACCTGCAGCGCCACGTGCGTAACATCCACAACAAGGAGAAGCCCTTCAAGTGTCCGCTGTGTGACCGCTGCTTCGGCCAGCAGACCAACCTGGACCGTCACCTCAAGAAGCACGAGCTGGAGGGACCCAACCCGCCGGACTCCCCCGAGGCGCCGGACTCCAGCAGCGCCGGGGTGGACACGCCAACCAACTTCTTCAGCGACGAGATCCGCTCCTTCGTGGACAAGGTGACGGACTCCACGACGGACGACATTATGGCGGACGACGAGGCGATGGACGACGAGGACAGCCTGAAGGACCCCGGCCTCGTCACCACCTCGAGCGACACCACGAGCGCGGCGGCCGAGACCACGATGAAGCGGCTGCATGTGGAGTAGTATAGTGGCGCGGTGGGTGGGCGTGAGGGCGCGGCGGTGTGAATAAGGACCTGTACATAGGGGCGTGGGTGGCCCTCACGCCATCACACGGGTTTGTGAAGGGGGAGTGAAGGCCTGGCTGGCACTGACATCCAAATACAGCTTCATCCTGGAGGCGAAGCGAGTGAGTGGCGAGTGAGAGTGTGTTTGCCGATACCTGGACGCTCCCCAAAGTGTGCTAAGACTGGGGCAGGTGTGTGTGTGTCTGTGTGTGTGTGTGTATGTGTGTGTGTATGTGTGTGTGTGTGTGTGTGTGTATGTGTGTGTGTGTGTATGCGTGTGTGTGTGTGTGTGTGAATGGTTGAAGTGTGTCAGGCTTGGACGAGTTTTTGATGCTATTACAGGTGTGTGTGTGTGTGTGTGTGTGTGTGTGTGTGTGTGTGTGTGTGTGTGTGCGTGCGTGTGTGTGTGTATGTGTGTGTGTGTGTTTGTGTGTGTGTGTGTGTGTGTGTGTGTGTGTAGCGGGTTCCCGGTGTGCTAGCGGGGTATACTTTGTGTCATATTCTTAATGGAGACTGTTAGCGTAATTGGGTCATCTCATCTCCTCAGAATTTATAGGTTTTCCATATTTGTCAATTTCTTCTTTTTTTCTTCCCTGCCTCTTGTGAATCTTACGTCAACGCAGCATGCTAGGCGGCAGACATTTGGTGTGAAGTTTTCGTGCAATGGAGTTATCGTATTCATTTCTAACTTATGCCCTGTAGTACTGTAGCTGTAAATAACCAGTTGATAAATTATATTTTGTTAATAAAAAAAGCTGAACTGTTCCTCTATTGTTATTTTTTCTTATGTCCTTTGTTGTTATTGTAGGTTAGTTAATGATTTATCTCTTGTCCTTGTTGCAGATCCTAATACATATACGTCAAGTCTAGTAATTTTTAACAGGCATATTCAAAACAACACATATCTGGTACAAGAAAACACAACGTAAAATGCAGTAAAAAAAACCTTTGGTACTGAACGTAAGGACTGAGGTAAGTACAAAATATTATATATACTTAAGGAGTTACAACAAGTATAGATCAATGAAGAGGGGAAAGAAGATATAATTTAAGATAGATATAAATGAAGATGAAATTCAACTCAGATAAAAAATAATAGATAGAAGATATAAATAAAAGGGGTAAAAGAAAGAAAAGAAAAAAGTATATATCGTCACACTCATAAATAAACTGCCGAAGCTATTTTTTTCTACTTTTCGGGAAATCAAAAAAAACTTCCTCATTTTCTTAATTTTGTAATTTTGATATCAATGCATTGTTTATCCTTTTATATTTTAGACCACTCACACCCTACACACACACACACACACACACACACACACACACACACACACACACACACACACACACACACACACACACACACACACTCACACCCTACACACACACACACACACACACACACACACACACACACACACACACACACACACACACACACACACACACACACACACACACACACACACACCCTACACATGACATTGGCGACTATACCAATAGATGCGCCACAGGATGAAGAATAAATATAGGCAAAAATCCAGAAATTGCCGAAAAATGACTTAGGCAGTTTCTATATGAGTGTGACGATATACTAAAGGAGTTAGAACAAGTCTATGTAATTGAAGATGAGAACAGCAAAAAAAAGAAGGAAAAGAAGACAGAGAAGGAAAAAGAGTGTATATACAGAATTTCATGAATGCCGCAGAGTGATTCATTGCGGCATATGTAATAGTTATCCCTGAGGACTCTCGAAGCACACGTAATGAGGCGTTTTCTTCCATGTCATGAAAATTAAGACGCTAATAACGAGACAAAAAACCAGTTAATAAGCCATAGCCTGAATTCCCGACGCAAAATAAAAAAAAAAAAACACATTAATCACTGTGACAGATAGTAGTAATAAATAAGTCAGTTGTTTTGTGAATTTCCAAAGCAAAATACAGATGAATTACTTATAAAAACGCAAATAAGTCAGTTTTTGAATGTGTGGATTAAGAAGTATTGAGGAAAATTATGTTTCATTTACTTATGATATAATAATGTGTGTGCATCATCTGTAGCCGTCATAGAGAACACTGATTTACGGTACAGGTTTATGGGTTGTGTTAGACGTGTACTCTTCGTGTTATTCAGGGTTTTAAGTCCTGATCATGGCTGGAGGGACTCTTTCTGGACTCGCTATATAACTGGACGAAATATATTGGACAGTCAAACAAAAAATAATAATAATAATTCAAAAAAATAATAATAGAATAACAATCTATGGTGAAAGTTATAAGCCCTTGTGTTCAGTGTTCAATATTTTTTAGATTAAGGTGATAAATTTTCATCTAGTAAATCTGATGAATGATGTAATTTTTTTTGATACGTTGAAGGGTACACTCTCAGAAATGGGGGGTATATTAAGGGTCGAATTGTTACATCGCACCATCACTACCCTTTTTAAACCCAATGTCCAGGCTGGAGGGTAGAAGCTGCCGATTATACCCTTCATCTACCCTTTATCTACCCTTTTTAGACGAGAGGGTTGCAAAAGGGTATATTTGCGTCCATCCGAAAGGGTATATTTGTAAGGGTAGAAAAAGGGTAGCAGTATTTCATCACTACAAACACCCTTTTTCTATCCTTTTCCTACCCTTCTTTTCTAAGAGTGTAATGGAAGGTAGCAGTGTACTAGGTAAGTCCCTTGATAAGGATAACCTCTGATAAGAAGGGTGAAGGCAGTACAACGGGATATGAAATGGATTATGGAGATATGAGTACAGAAGATCTATTTCATGTTATTTCCCCTCACGGTTTCACTCTTTCTCTATAACCTCTTCCCTTCATTATGCTTTGCCATAGTGCCATATGACCTCCGATGTCTGTCTGGCACATTTCCCTTTTTAGCATTTAATCAATCAATCATGTTATTATCATTATTATTTTTTTTTACATCTTGGCCTATAGCGCGTGTAGGCAGTGAGCTCCAGGGGTGGGATGGTAGGCCTTGGAGGTTCACTTGAGGGCTGTGATGGTTGGCCCTCGCCCGTGGTGGTGCAGGCAGGATTTTTATAGTAGTGAACGCCTGTGCCCATTAAGAGGTTCACGTGCCGCCACTGTTGTCGTCTGATCCATCGCGATCGAAGGTCAAGAGTACGCAGCATTGGAGCGTCTCTTGGCCACTCCGAACATGTGTCAGCAAGTAAGTTCTAACCCGTTGATCTAGTTGTCTCATCGGCATCAATGCGGGCACGATGGAACAGGAGAAGCTAAAGCATGCACCGCAAGTCAAATAACGTAATACATGAAAATGATGATCTACCGATTGTATGTATACGTCGCAATAACGGAGGGATGGAAAAGATCGAAATAACGAAATGTATGAAAAATAGGTCGCAATAACGAAATGTATGAAAAATAGGTCGCAATAACAAAATGTATGAAAAATAGGTCGAAATAACGAAATGTATGAAAAATAGGTCGCAATAACGAAATGTATGAAAAATAGGTCGAAATAACGAAATGTATGAAAAATAGGTCGAAATAACGAAATGTATGAAAAATAGGTCGAAATAACGAAATGTATGAAAAATAGGTCGAAATAACGAAATGTATGACAATAAAGGTCAACATTACGAAAGGCAGGCAAAAAAAAAAGTAAAATTATTCAACATAGAGTAAGGATAAGAAAAAAGTGAAAAAGAAGCACGCAAAAAATAAGTCAAAATAATGAAAAGTCTGAAAAAAAGGTCGAAAGGGAGGCAAAAAAAAGTAAAATTATTCAACGTAAGGTAAGAATAAGAAAAAAAAGTGAAAAAGAAGCACGCAAAAAATAGGCCAAAATAATGAAAAGTATGAAAAAAAAGTCGAGATATTTAACGAAGAGTAAGAAAAGTGGAAAAAGTGAAAAGTAAGGAAATAATAAGAGGAAAAAATAATAAGTTGAAATATATAAAAGTGGAAAAGCAAGCACGAAAATATAAGTCAAAATAATAAAAGATATGAAAAAAAAGGTCAAGATATAGATTATTCACGGTCAAACTATACATGTCATACTCTCTCCCTCGTCTATACATACATCCAGCCTTTTCCATAATGTATAATCTATGTATAACTCCTTTCAATGTCTCTCTCTAGCTAAATACCACCCGAAAAATAGGTCGAAATAACGAAAAATATGAAAATAGAGGTCGAGAAAGATTAAGATTATTCACGGTCAAGCTATACATGTCCTACACTAGTCTGTCTATACATCCTATCAATCCTTTTCCATAATGTATAACTCCCATCTATTTCTTATCTATTTTTCTTTCTATATTTTTCGCTTCTATTTCTTTCTCTACGTTCAAGGCTCCCATGTAAAAATAAAAACCGACTATTAATTTTTTTGCATTCCTTGTCTGCACTATTGCTTGATCTCGTCTTCTTAGTTATTGGAGGAGAAAATAAGGCTGAATTATGCTGCTTTCAAGTCACGTTAATCTGAAGCAAACTGGTATTGACACGCACACACACACATACACACACAGACACACACACATACACATACACAGTCCCTTCAAACCACCACCCCACCCCTCTCTCTCTCTCTCTCTCTCTGTCTGTCTCTCTGTCTTTCTCTCTGTCTGTCTCTCTGTCTCTCTCTGCCTCTCTCTCTCTCTCTCTCTCTCTCTCTCTCTCTCTCTCTCTCTCTCTCTCTCTCTCTCTCTCTCTCTCTCTCTCTCTCTCTCTCTCTCTAACACACTATCTTTCTTTCTAACACACACACACACACACACACATAAGTATACACATATAGCGGGAGAATGTCTCTCTTTCATCCTTATCAGTGCGGGGATTTACTTCTGATAAGGCGTCGGATCTAAGCTTCCAACGGAGGAATAGAAGGGGGGGGGGTCCACACACACACACACACACACACATACACACACACACACACACAAGATCCTCCTCACCGGCTTGTGTGTCAGTCATAATCAGCTCCTAAGGCAGAGGGATTATGGGCTTCACTCCTCCTGCTTTTATCTCGCTATCAGAGCCCAGTTACGTACCTAACATCATGTCCTCGCCGCGTGCCTCCTCCTCCTCCTCCTCCTCCTGCTGCTCCTCCTGCTCCTTCCTAGGAGGAGCAGGAGGAGCAGCAGTAATGGATACAAGATCATTGGTAAGAGTTTTCGGTCACATGAAGCGAAGCACTTTTTCTTTAATAGAATTGTTAATATATGGAACTCTCTTCCAGCACAAGTAGTTAATAGTAACACGGTTGAGGCGTTTAAGAACAAACTAGAGAAATACTTAGCATCAACTGCCACACTCGATTACTTCGGCGCTGCGTTATTTTTTTTTTGTAGCGTTACCTTTAGTTTAGAGTCTGTCGCTCCTTCAATCTTGCCTATAAAATTCCAAGGCAGTTTTTCAATACTGTATGTTTTTTTTCTCACTTTTTTCCTGCCTGCCTCGGCCGGAAGGAGAGGTGGGTGGGGAGGAGCCTTCAACTTTGCTATTCTTTTACCTTTAACACGTAGAAACTATAGTGATAGAAAGTAGTCACACAGGCAGCCTCGTTTGGCCCAGTAAGGCTGTTGCTGTCTGTTCTTCCTTTGTATTCCTTTGTACTATTCCTCCTCCTCTTCTAATCAAACTTTGTGAAGGGGACATAAAATACCACCAAGATTAATTTCTTTATAAACTGGAATGTGAACGATAGAGAATTGAAAGAAATAATTCGTCACCGATTTCAGGTCATTTTTAGGTCGGATTTAACGAGTGCCTGAGAGTGCCATCTGCGTGACCTGTGGCTGAGCGAGGACGTTTTTGAGGTATTTTGTGTTTAATCTTTTCCTGCCATGACTTTTGATGCGGGTTACAAAAAAATCCAAAAAATCTTCCACACCATAATTTTTTGGACTCTCCTTAGCATTAGAGAACGTCGAGACGAAACACACACACACACACACACACACACACACACACACACACACACACACGCACACACACACATAAACGCAACTCTAGTATATATATTTTTTTCCCTTTCATGCAGATATATATTATATAACTTTACTTTCGCATCATATAAAGAAAACTGGTGAAAAAGTACCAGTTCATGACGCCATAGACCACAGAAATAACTATACGTATATAGCTGATGAATCCCTTAAAAGTAACCTGACCTAAATTCTAGTATAGAAAAAAAAAAAAAAACTCACTGCTGCTTCTCAAAAAAAAAAAAAAAAAAAAAAAAAAAAAAAAAAAAAAAAAAAGCGGACGCGACACCCAAGGAAATGACGTTGCAGTAATATATATGAGGGCAAATATTTTTCTTTTCTCTCTTTTTCTATCTTATCTTGCCATGCGGTGTAGCCTCACATATACGTGGTGAGGATGCGACCCAGGTGTTTACTAGAGAAAGGAAAAACTCTCTAGGAAAAACCTTTGAGGATGCGACAAGCGACTGACGTGTGTGGTGCTCTCTCTCTCTCTCTCTCTCTCTCTCTCTCTCTTCTCTTTCTCTCTCTCTCTCTCTCTCTATCTCTCTCTCTCTCTCTTCCCTTCTCTCTCTCTTTTTCTTTTCTCTCTCTCTCTCTCTCTTCTCTCTCTCTCCTCTCTCTCATCTCTCCTCTCTCTCTCTCTCTCCTCTCTCTCGTCTCTCTCTCTCTCTTCCTCTCTCTCTCATCTCTCTCTCTCTCTCTCCTCTCTCTCTCTCTCTCTCTCTCTCTTCTCTTTGATGTTAAAAAAATATGCGTGTGCGTGCGATGTGAAATGTGACGAGCGATGAGGAGGATGAAGTGTGAGTTTAGTGTGAGTGTGACGGGATTTTATATATGTGTAGTATATAGTGTGAATAGGAGAGGGAAGGGGAGGGAAGGGAAGGGAAGGGAAGGGAAGGGAAGGGGGAAGGTGGAAGGGTAAGGGAAGGGAAGGGGAGTGGGAAGGGGAGGGGAAGAAGGGGAAGGGGAGGGGAAGGGAAAGGGGAATGGGAAGGGGAAGGGGATGGGGGGAAAGGGGAAAGGGTAGGGAAGGGGAAAGGGAAGGGGGAAGGAGGAAGGGTAAGTGGAAGGAGGAAGAGGAAAGGGGAGGGGAAGGGAGAAGGGTGAGGGAAGGGGGAGGGAAGGGGAAGAGAGAAGGAGAAGGGGATGGGGGAAGGGAAGGGGAAGGGGAAGGGAAGGAGAAGGGTGAGGGAAGGGGGAGGGAAGGGGAAGAGAGAAGGAGAAGGGGATGGGGGAAGGGAAAGGGAAGGGTGAAGGAAGGTGAGGGAAGGGAAGGGGAAGGGAAATGGGACGGGGGAAGAAGGGAAGAGGAAGAGGAGGGTTGAAAGGGGAAGGGGAAGGAAGAGAGGAAGGAGGAAGAGGAAGGGGAGGGGTTAAGGAAGGGGAAGGGAAGGGTTAAGAGGAAGGGGAAGGAGAAAGGGGAAGGGAGTCCGTGTAAAGTAAAGTCGAGGTGAAGGGAAAATAAATTGTTTAGTTAGAAAAATGTAAATAGGGGTTGCATAGGAGGTTTGTGTGGTGAGGTAATGCTATTTTGTGTATTTCTTTAAGGGGTTTCGAGACTATCATGGACTTAGAGTTAAAAGGTTTTGGCTATTTAGTAACTATTATTTCTATCACTATTACTATCGTCACTAATACTACTATCACTACTACCATTACTATCATCACACTAACGCTAACATCATCACCACAATAGTCTACATCATCATCAACACAATCATCACCACCACCACAATACACCATTATCATCACCAAATTCACCACCACTACAATATATCATCACCATAATACGTTACCATCATCCTCATCACCACAATCACCACCACAATACATCATCACCACTACTATAATCATCACCACAATACGTGTCAATATTCACCATTCACTCTTACAACAACAACATATTCATCACTGTAATCACGTTATTACTTACTACACTACACTACAACTACCACCACTACCACTACCACTACCACCACCACTACTACCACACCTACAACAAGCACTACCTCTACCACCACCTACTACCATCACCTCTACTTACACCTACCACCAACACCTCAACTACTACTACTACTACTACTGCTACTACTATTACTATTACTATTACTACTACTACTATCACCATCACCTCTACTTCTACTACTACTACAACTACTACTACTACCACCATCACCTCTACTACTACTACTAACTATTATTACTACTATTACTACTACCGCCATTACCATCACCTCTACTACTACAGCTATTATTAACCATCACTACAATACCTTCTACTATAACTTACTATATAACTACTATACCTTAACTACTACTACCTCTACTATGCCTATCTTCTATAACTATAACTACTACTATATACCTCGACTGATACTCCTTTTTTTTCACGCTAGTTAACTTCTATGTACCACCACCACCACAACAACCATCACCACTACCACCACCACCACCACCACTACCACCACCACCACCACTACCACCATCACTACCACCATCACCACCACCACTACCACCATCACCATCATCACTACCACCATCACCACTACCACCACCACCCTCACCACCACCACTACCACCATCACCACCACTACCACCACCACCACCACCACCACCACCACTACCACCACCACCACCACCACCCACTCCTTCAGGACACAACAATAAGTCATTTACCTGAAGAAGGGAACACCAACAGACCCAGAACAGATCAGACAATATATACCTTCTCCTTTCCTCCCCATGGCCTCTCCCATATATTACCCTTTTTATATATTTTTTCCTAAGCTTCGCATTCTCTCCCACTCTGTCTGACCCTTTATAGTGTTTTTTATATCCTTTATATAATTTTACGGTTTATGTATGTCAAAATTATATATATGTCAAAAATGCACCAATACAAATTTTCTCAATTATTTAAACTCCAAATTCATTTTGCTATGTCTCATCAGAAAGGCCTGCTCAAGCTTTATCTTTCTTTACTCTATCCTAGAAATATCCTGTAAATCTCATAGTTTTCGAGTTATTTAAGGAAATATGATTTTTTACTGAAAATCAAAGGTGTTTTTTTCAAAGTATCTCTAAGGAGATTATTAGGGATATATCATATATACCCCTATTAAGGGTATATCATATCTACCCCTATTATTATATATACTCTTAATAGGGGTGGCCGGATATCCGAATCCGGCCACCAAGATTAGCCGGATATCCGGTATCCAGTTATCTGGCCAAATCACTATCCGGTACAACCCTGCTAAGAATTATCGTCCTTCCGTACGCCGCGACGGTGCAGGCCCAGCGGGACGCCTCTACCTGTGCACACTGGAACGAATACCTGTGTGGGGCGCCATTCTCTCTCTCTCTCTCTCTCTCTCTCTCTCTCTCTCTCTCTCTCTCTCTCTCTCTCTCTCTCTCTCTCTCTCTCTCTCTCTCTCTCTCTCTCTTTCAATAGATGAAAGCTTTTAAAACCACAAAGAATGATTCAGTCTTTCCCATCAAAACCATATAGAGTAACGCACTCTAGAATCGTCCTCTCTCTCTCTCTCTCTCTCTCTCTCTCTCTCTCTCTCTCTCTCTCTCTCTCTCTCTCTCTCTCTCTCTCTCTCTCTCTCTCTCTCTCTCTCTCTCTCTCTCTCTCTCTCTCTCTCTCTCTCTCTCTCTCCATACTTCTGTTTCTTTTTTTCCTTCTACCTTTCATTCTTTCTCTTCTGACATCTCCTCTTCCTCCTCCTCCTCCTCCGCCATCCTCTGTCCTCCTAACACTCGTACTAACCTAACCTAACCTAACCTAACTTCCCTATAGTCTATTTTTTTTAACGAGGTGAAAAATCCTGCCCCCTTGCTGCTTACTGACTGATATTTGATGCCAGGAGAAGGGAATACTACGCTTCTTCTAAATTTCAGCTGTATTTTATCATAGCTAACCATATTATCAGGTAAACATAGGCATCATTTTAAGCATGAGACCTTATTAGAATTTTCACCTCGTTAAAAAACAACTAAAACTAACTATAACTAACATAACTAGCTACCTAGACACTATAACTAACTAACTGACTAACTATACTAACTAACTAGACTATAACTAACGTACCTTCAGGCGCCGTGTCAGGTTCCTTCAGGCAATGCAACATGGACTTTAGCATGTTTTTTACAGCCGTGTTAGAAAATTTAACTAAACTGCGATGTGGGTAACTGAGATGTCATAATGGGTACTTACTACTACTGCTTATAGTTCCATTTTCCACTGGTCTCGCTCTCCTCTCTGTTCTCTCTTCGGTCTCATTTACCATCTCTCTCTTCTACCTCAGCTCGTCTAAAAATCTTCAAGTCGTCTCTCTCTCGGTCTCAGTCTCTCATCATGTCTCTTCCGCTCTCTCTCTCTCCATCTTCTCTCCTCGTCTCTCTCTCTCTCTCTCCTTCTCTCCTCTCTCTCTCTCTCTCTCTCTCTCTCTCTCTCTCTCTCTCTCTCTCTCTCTCTCTTCTCTCTCTCTCTCTCTCTCTCTCTCTCTCTCTCTCTCCTCTCTCTCTCTTCTCTCCTTCTCTCTCTCTCTCTCTCTCTCTCTCTCTCCATGTTTCTTAGTTTTTACCTTCTACCTTTCTTTCTTTCTTTCTCTTTTGATATCTCTTCTCTTTCTCCTCCTCTTCAACTTCTTCTTCCTCGTCTTCTTCTTCCTCCTCCTCAACTTCTTCTCGTCTTCCTCCTCCTCCTCTTAGATTCTTCTTCCTCTTCCTCAACTCAACTCAACTTCTTCTTCCTCCTCCTCCTCCTCCTCCTCCTCCTCCTCCTCCTCCTCCTCCTCAACTTCTTCCCCGTCTTCCTTCTCCTCCGCCTCCACAGGATTTCCTGCCTCACGGACCACCCTGGGAGGCCTCCAGTGGTCCAGGGGAGGAAGGGTCACCGGGGATAGTAAGGCCACGGGTCGGGTCCATAGGTCACCCCTGGGGGCTCCCTCGGGCGGGTCATGAGCCGGTCACGCCCCCAGTGGTCCGGAAGCGGCAGGTGGGATGGATGAGGTGCTGTACAGGTGTCTGTTGTATCACCTTTGTACCCTCCTGTAACAATACCAGGTGAGACAGGTGGGACATAGGACTGAGTCAAAGCTCTTCACGGCCTAACCAAATCTAACCTAAAGGCCGTGTCACACGGGCGATATTTTCCGGCATCTTTTGGCATTTTGCTACCATTTGAAGCCCGTAGTGGTGGCAAAAAGTGCACGTGTCGTCTCACAGCGTTTCGGCTACGAGCATCTATTACTGGCATTTTCCGGGACCCGCGACAAACAAACGCTATATACGGATCGTGCAAGAACACTTCGTCTGGCTGTTATTGGCCTCAATTTGTGTGTTTTGGCACATTTTATGCCAAACAACGTCAGTAGACTCGTTCTTGGCTAGAAAGAAGCAAGAGAGCATATACTTTCTTGCTATCAGTTGGGTCTTTGGTGTCCCACAAACACTTATTTTCCCTAAACATCATATCACATAGAGAGGCTACAACATCTCTTAACCACCAAGATTGGTCATTTCTCATTATTTCACTAAATGTGTAGTTGGTACAAGTCTTGCGTGGCGTCGGCTGCTCCGAGATGTAAACAAAGATGCCGGTACTGGTGGCAAAGGAACGAACATGCGCGACTCCGCGTTTACTACCAATACACTCTCAGAAATGGGGGGTATATTAAGGGTAGAATTGTTACATCGCACCATCACTACCCTTTTTATACCCTATGTCCAGGCTGGAGGGTAGATGCTGCCGATTATACCCTTCATCTACCCTTTATCTACCCTTTTTAGACGAGAGGGTTGAGAAAGGGTATATTTGGGGTTCGAAAAGGGTATATTTAGGGTTACAAAAGGGTATATTTGTAAAAGTAGAAAAAGGGTAGCAGTATTTCATCACTACAAACACCCTATTTCTACCCTTTTCCTACCCTTCTTTTCTAAGAGTGTAGATGCCATGCAGTATCAAGCATCAAATGGTAGCAAAGTACCAAAAGATGCCGGAAAAAGCGTCTATGTGACACGGCCTTAACCTAACCAAAGCCTTTAACGATGTCTACCCTAGCAACAAAACAAAGCGACCAGAATATTGAAGTAAAAGTACCAAGACGCATAAATCTAACGTGACAATGCACTACTCAAACGCGAGACAAAGCATTCGGTACAGACCAAGACACTAAGCGATTGACTCCACCACCAAGACATCGGATACCTGAGTCACGCGTCGATCACTCATGCACTGGCCTGGTGTTGCGTTACTGAGCCGCGAAAGAGATATGGTGAAAGGTAACACAGTGAAAACGTTGCTTCGGTGGTACAGTTACTTATAGGTAGGAGGTTGCGAAATAAAGTATCAAGAAAAATAAGTAGCAGGGTAAAAAAGCAATAGGTTATTTTGATAGGTTATTTTGTTACCTTATCAAATACTATAAATGAAATAATAATGAAAAATAGAACGCGGGGAAAATGTTTCTTCGGTGAATAATAAGGTTGCTCACTGTCGATAATAAAGAAAAATGCCACGAATAAAATGCAGCAGAGTGAAATAAAATCGGCAAGGTTACTCTGCTATCAAAACTAAATTCCAATACTTTGTTTTCTGTTTAACCCCTTGAGGCCCAGAACGTAATTTCCATTGTAATTTGGGTACCATTAGACGATTTTTAGTGACTATAAGCAATATTTTATAGCTATGACCTGTTTAGTATCCTTGTCCACTAAATAATGTGGTATATTCAGTTACTTTTCGTAATTTTAGGGCACGACAACAGGCAATTTTATATAGCAAAGGAAAGATCTGGGCGTGAAGGTGTTAACTGTCTTTGGCGATAAAAAAAAAATTAAGTCTCGTAAAAAAAAACACCGCAGCAAAAAAATTGAGTAGGTTATTCTGTTACTATAGCCATAGCCAATACTCTAAATGACATACTAATGAAAAGTAGAACGCGGTGAACATTTTCCTTTGGTAGTAAAGTCACTAAACTACAACGTGCGCTCACTGGCGATAAAAATGAAAGTATCAAGAAAAAAAAGTAGTGCATATATAGATAGTGAAAAACAATAGGCTAAGTTATTCTGTTACCTTATTCTCTCTCTCTCTCTCTCTCTCTCTCTCTCTCTCTCTCTCTCTCTCTCTCTCTCTCTCTCTCTCCCTTATCCTTTTTTGAAGCTCCCATTCTCTCTTTCTCATATCTTTCCCCTTTTTGGTCGTGCTGTCTCTCTGTCTGTCTGTTTTATTGTCTCTCCCTCTCTCTCTCTCTCTCTCTCTCTCTCTCTCTCTCTCTCTCTCTCTCTCTCTCTCTCTCTCTCTCTCTCTCTCTCTCTCTCTCTGTCTCTCTCCATACTTCTGTTTCTTTCTTTCCTTACCCAATACTTTGTTTTCTGTTCAACTCTCTTTGGTTCGCGCGGTGAAAATGTTCCTTCAGTGGCACATTGACTTAGGTACGAGGTTAGGTTACGAAAGCAAGTATCAAGTAAGTAGCAGCGTCAAAAATCAATAGGTTAGATTATTCTGTTACCTTATTCTCTCTCTCTCTCTCTCTCTCTCTCTCTCTCTCTCTCTCTCTCTCTCTCTCTCTCTCTCTCTCTCTCTCTCTCTCTCTCTCTCTCTCTCTCTCTCTCTCTCTCTCTCTCTCTCTCTCTCTCTCTCTCTCTCTCTCTCTCTCTCTCTCTATCCAATACTCTAAATGAAATACTAATGAAATATAGCAAGCGGTGAAAATGTTCCTTCGGTGGGTAAGGAGGTTGTTTACTGTCGATAAGAAAGTAAGCTTCAAGGAAAGAAAGCAGCGGGGTGAAAAAAGAAGGTTATGCTAGTGTTACCTTACGTCCTTTACTTACTACTTTGTTTTCTGTTGCAGTCTCTCTGGTTAAAAATAAAGGTATATATCAAGTATAGACGTCCAGCCTCTGGCCCCTTTGCTTTTGGCTCAGTTCTTGCGGCTGGAACGTGACAGCGAGCCACGTTCCAGCCAATTATCTCATTACGTGAATTACTCATTAAGGGCTTGTTCTATGCAAAAAGTTTGTTGTACAGACCCCATTGATTTTGACAGTACTACTTGGATGTCGAATGTCAGCTCAATCCGACAATAATTAGGAGTAGTTTACGTTAATTACTCATTAAGGGCTTGTTTTACGCAAAAAAATTCTTCCGACGACCCCCATTGATTTTGACAGCACTACTTGCATGTCAAATTTCAGCTCAATCCGACAATAATTAGGAGTAGTTATGCACTTTTTGGCGGAAACTTGGTTCCACGGGTCTTATGGTAAGCGACAGCGAGCGAAGCGAGCTGTCAATCAAGAAGAAGAAAAACAGTAGAGTAAAAAATAGTATTGGTTATTTAGTTACCATATCCAATACTTTGTTTTCTGCTTAACGCTCTTCGGTTCGCGCGGTGAAAATGTTCCTTCAGTGGTATGGTATGTACATTTACTTAGGTACGAGGTTACGAAAGAAAGTATCAAGAAAAATAAGTAGCACCGCAGAAAACAATAGGTTAAGTTATCCTGTTACCAATACCTTATCCAACACTTTGTTTTCTGCTTAAGGCTCTTCGGTTCGCGCTCAGTGTTTGGCTCTGAATCCACGGCGGTGTAGTGTTACGACAGCCATACAACAGTCTCTCACCTGGGTACTACAGGAAGCTTGAAGGGCGGGGGGCCGTGTGTGTGTGTGTGTGTGGTTGTGTGTGTGTGTGTGTGTGTGTGTGTGAGGGTGTGGGTGTACAGGTAACTTGACGGATCACCTGGCGCCCTTTGAAGTGATAATTAAGTGTAGCGGGATGTCTACAGGAGGCAAGGAAGTGATTTACCAGAAGATGGATTGTCTGGGTGTCTGGCTGAGTGTTGGGGATGAGTTTAAAAAGGTAGGATGAGTTTGAGGACTTAAGAGATGTGTAAAGGATCTAAGGATGAGTTTTAAGGCTTAACCGATATGTAATGGATCTTTTTTATTGTTCGAAATGCTCAAATTATGTTAAAAAGATGCCTCAAATATTATAGGTTCTTAGTATTGAATTAATTGACTACGAACTGCTTAAAAGAGTTCTAAGAAGATGCCGAATTGTTATATGGTATACATAATAATGGTTTTTAGAATTTGAAGTATAGACCTCGAAGTGCTTAAATCATTATTGTAAAAAGGGTGCTAAAAATAAGTTATGGGGTATCTTAGAAGTAATGATTATAAAGTATCGAAAAACCAAATTTTAGGAGGAGAAACAAACGCTTATAGGAAAATCAAAATAAAGTGAAGAAATAAAGAGAAAGGAATAAAAAGGCAGAGATAAATGACATAAAAAGGATTGAAAACAAGAAACACGAAGACATGAGTGATAAAAATAGCTTCGTTTTTTTAACATCACAAAGGGCAAGCTGACTGGCTAAGGGCAAAAAAAAAAAAAAGAGAAAAAAAAAATCACGCTCAGTTGCCAGTCCTTATAAAGCAGACAGTAAGAGAATATAGAAAGGTGGGAGGGCCAATTCAGTTCGGGAAGTGTCTTGTTACTTGTGTTTAGGTAGTAGTACAAGACAGAACACAAGTAATGGAAAGAGGGAGACACAGTGAAAAATGAAAAAATTGCACAAAAAATCATGCAAGAGTTAAACTGCAATGCAAAAAAATGTACCGTTCTGTGGAGAGCAGGCGAGGCGTGCTTATGAATACTTATATAAATACAACACAAACAACAATAAAAGAGAGGAGAGTTAAAGCACATAAGAGAAAATGCAATAAGAAAGCTCAAAGATATGAAGATGAAGTTAAGTGCACTGAGGAAAGAAGGATAAACCGTACAGAAAGCAATGAAAGAAACGTAATACTGAATGATGAATAAACAAACAAAGGTGTAGAGGGAGGGTAAGGCAAAAGGAGGAACAGTAAAGAGGGAGACAAAAAAAAGGAGGAACAGTAAAGAAGGAGACAAAAAAAGGAGGAACAGTAAAGGAGACAAAAAAAGGAGGAACAGTAAAGAGTGAAGACAAAAAAAGGAGGAACAGTAAAGAAGGAGACAAAAAAAAGGAGGAACAGTAAAGAAGGAGACAAAAAAAGGAGGAAAAGTAAAAAAGGAGACACAAAAAGGAGGAAAAAGTAAAGAGTGACAAAAAAAAGGAGGAACAGTAAAGAAGGAGACAAAAAAAGGAGGAACAGTAAAGAGTGAAGACAAAAAAAGGAGGAACAGTAAAGAAGGAGACAAAAAAAGGAGGAACAGTAAAGAAGGAGACAAAAAAAGGAGGAACAGTAAAGAGTGAAGACAAAAAAGGAGGAACAGTAAAGAGTGAAGACAAAAAAAGGAGGAATAGTAAAGAGGGAGACAAAAAAAGGAGGAGCAATAAAGAGTGAGACAAAAAAAGGAGGAACAGTAAAGAAAGGGGACAAAAAAAGGAGGAACGGGAAGAGTGAAGACAAAAAAAGAGGAACGTAAAGAAGGAGATAAAAAAGGGGGAAAAGTAAAGAGGGAGACAAAAAAAGGAGGAACAGTAAAGGTGAAAAAAAAAAGGAGGAATAGTAAAGAGGAAGACAAAAAAAGGAGGAACAGTAAAGAGGGAGACAAAAAAAGGAGGAACAGTAAAGAGTGAAGACAAAAAAAAGGAGGAACGTAAAAAAAGGAGACACAAAAAGGAGGAACAGTAAAGAAGGAGAAAAAAAAAAGGAGGAACAGTAAAGAGTGAAGACACAAAAAGGAGGAACAGTAAAGAGGGAGACAAAAAAAGGAGGAACAGTAAAGAAGGAGACAAAAAAAGGAGGAACAGTAAAGAAGGAGACAAAAAAAGGGAGAACAGTAATGAGGGAGACAAAAAAAGGAGGAACAGTAAAGAAGGAGACAAAAAAAGGAGGAACAGTAAAGAGGGAAGCCAAAAAAGGAGGAACAGTAAAGAGGGAGACAAAAAAAGGAGGAACAGTAAAGAGTGAAGACAAAAAAGAGGAACAGTAAAGAGTGAAGTCAAAAAAAAGGAGGAACAGTAAAGAGGAAGACAAAAAAAGGAGGAACAGTAAAGAAGGAGACAAAAAAAGGAGGAACAGTAAAGAAGGAGACAAAAAAAGGAGGAACAGTAAAGAGGGAGGACAAAAAAAGGAGGAACAGTAAAGAGTGAAGACAAAAAAAGGAGGAACAGTAAAGAAGGAAGACAAAAAAAGGAGGAACAAAAAAGAGGGAGAAAAAAAAAAGGAGGAACAGTAAAGAGTGAAGACAAAAAAGGAGGAACGTAAAGAAGGAGACAAAAAAAAAAAGGAGGAACAGTAAAGAGTGAAGACAAAAAAAGGAGGAACAGTAAAGAGTGAAGACAAAAAAAGGAGGAACAGTAAAGAGTGAAGACAAAAAAAGGAGGAACAGTAAAGAAGGAGACAAAAAAAGGAGGAACAGTAAAGATGAAGACAAAAAAAGGAGGAACAGTAAAGAAGGAGACAAAAAAAGGAGGAACAGTAAAGAAGGAGACAAAAAAAGGAGGAACAGTAAAGAAGGAGACAAAAAAAGGAGGAACAGTAAAGAAGGAGACAAAAAAAGGAGGAACAGTAAAGAGGAAGACAAAAAAAGGAGGAAAAAGTAAAAAAGGAGACAAAAAAAAAGGAGGAACAGTAAGAAGGAACAAAAAAAGGAGGGAAAATAAAGAAGGAGGAAAAAAAAAAGGAGGAACAGTAAAGAAAGGGGGGAAAACAAAAAAGGAGGAACAGTAAAGAGGGAAAACAAAAAAAGGAGGAACAGTAAAGAGGAAGAAAAAAGAGGAACAGTAAAGAGAAAAAAAAAAAGGAGGAACAGTAAAAAAAGAGGGAAAACAAAAAGGAGGAACAGTAAAGAGGAGAAAAAAGGAGGAACATAAAGAGGAACAAAAAAAGGAGGAACAGTAAAGAGGAAGGACAAAAAAAAAGGGGGGGGGAAAAAGTAAAAGAGTGAAGACAAAAAAGGAGGGGAAAAGTAAAAGAAGGAAAAAAAAAAGGAGGAAAAATAAAGAGGGAGACAAAAAAGGAGGAACAGTAAAGAGTTGAAGACAAAAAAAGGAGGAACAGTAAAAGAAGGAAAAACAAAAAAAGGAGGAACAGTAAAGAAGGAGACAAAAAAGGAGGAACAGTAAAGAGTGAGAACAAAAAGGAGGAACAAAAAGAGGGAGACAAAAAAGGAGGAACAGTAAAGAATGGGAAAAAAAAAAAGGAGGAACAATAAAGAGGAAAACCAAAAAAAGGAGAGGGAAAAATAAAGAGGGGGACAAAAAAAGGGAGGAACAGTAAAGAGAGGAAGACAAAAAAGGAAAGGAACATAAAGAAGGAGACAAAAAAAAGGAGGAACAGTAAAGAGGGAGACAAAAGGAGAGGAACAGTAAAGAGGGAGACAAAAAAAGGAGGAAAAAGTAAAGAAAGGAGACAAAAAAAGGAGGAACAGTAAAAGGAGGACAAAAAAGGAAAGGGAAAAGTAAAGAAGGAGACAAAAAAAAGGGGGAACAGTAAAGAAAAAGGAAAACAAAAAAAGGAGGCAAAAAAAAAAAGGAGGGAACAGTAAAGAAGGAGACAAAAAAAGGAGGAACAGTAAAGAAGGAGACAAAAAGGAGGAACATAAAAGAGGAGACAGGAAAAGGAGGAACAGTTTAAAAAAGGAGACAAAAAAAAAGGAAAAAGAACAGTAATGAGGAGAGCAAAAAAAAGGAGGGAAAAGTAAAAAGGAGACAGGAAAAGGAGGAACAGTAAAGAGGAGACAAAAAAGGAGGACAGTAAAAAAGTGAAGACAAAAAAAGGAGGGAAAAGTAAGAGGGGAGACAAAAAGGAGGGTAAACCGTACAAAAAACAAAAAGAAAATAACGAGTAAAAGGAAGAAAAAAAAAGGGCAAAGAGAAATAAGCAAAAAAGGGGAGACACGAAAGGAAAAAAAAAAAAAACCAACACAAACAGAAGAAAGTAAAAAAAAGTAGAAGGGTAAAAAAAAGAGGCAAAGAAAAGCAAGACAGTAAACAGGGAGACAAAAAAAAGAGGAACAGTAAAGAGTGAGGCCAAGAAAAGGACGATAAGCAAAAAAAGAAGAAAAAAAAACAGAAACGTAAAAAGGAATAAGAAAAAAAAAAAAAGGAGGAAAAGGGGTGAAGTCAAAGAGGAGCAGGAAAAAGAAGAAGGAAAAAAAGTCAAAAAAAGAGGCAAAAAAAAGTAAAACAAAAATAAAAGAAGCGAAAAGGGAAAGTCCAAGGGTTGGACCCCCGATCCCGACATTTTGATTGAGGTCAAAAAAACTAGGAAGGAAAAAAACGAGTAGACTGTGGTTTTTGAAAGTAAGAAGGGGCGGACCTCTCGACCCCCCACCCACCACCTCCTCCTTCTTCCTTCTTACCCACCCACCCACCCACCCACCCACCTCCTTCCTCCTCCTTCTTCCTTTTTACCAACCCACCCTCCTCCTCCTCCTCTCCTCCACCTCCTCCTCCTCCTCCTCCTCCTTCTTCCTTTTTATTTCCACTTTTTTTGTTGCTTCTGCCTTTCTCCAAACTCTCCTCTCTTGCTTCTCCTTCTCCTTCCCTTTCTCCTCCTTCCTCCTTCTTCCTTCTCCACCCACCCTCCTCCTCCTCCTCCTCCTCCTCTTCTCTCCTCCTCCCGTCCTCCTCCTTTCCCTAAACTTTTT
>JACEEZ010014452.1:0-16722 GCA_016584305.1 Chionoecetes opilio
GGGCCCCCCCCCAAACCCCCCCCCCCCCCCCCCAAATTCACCCCAAAAAAGCGAAAAATCCCGGGTTTTGACCCCCAGGTGCATATTTCCCAACTCTAGAAGACCTGGCTGTAGCTCCGAAAAAAACCATAAGTTTTTTCTCGAAAATCCCTCATTGTGATTCCCACACAAAGTTCACTTTTAAGTCCATGAACCCTGACCTCCCCCTAACCTTAACCTACGAAACCAAAACCGACTTTGTTAAAGAGAAAGGCGCCCATACTGTTCAGAAAACGGGAAAATATGCCCCCGGGCGGAGCAGAGATAGATGGGCAGTCTCCTTAATTAAACCGACCCCCTGTCCACCCAGCAGTGAATGGGTACCGGGTGCTACCGGGGTTTGTGACCCGTCTCCCGGGGGTGGGGGCCCTGGCACCTGCCCCCGGCGGGAAGCAAAAAAGGGGAAAAACCATGATCCCCCCAAACCGGCTTCCCCAAAAACCCCAAAAGGGAATTTAAAAAGTCTGAGAAAAAATAAAAAATGTAGTGGGGGAGAGGGGGCCATGGGAGCATAGCCCCCCAAACCCCTGCAAAATACCTAAGAAAAAACACACACACACACCACACCCAACTAAAAATATGTATGGTATGTTATATTTTACATAACAATATTTTGTAGATACGTGTGTGTGTTTATATAGAGTTATAATGAGTAACAAGAGAAACCAAAGCCGGGAAAAGGGAAAGGTGTACATAAAAACGAATTAACCTCCCTAAGGGCCAAAATGTTGAGTTGGTTAAAAAAACACGAAGCAGTGAAAAATGGGGTCCAAAAGGGGGGGAAAGTATATGGCCCGGGCTCACTAGGGGGGTGGCAGGCCTTTGGTCTAAATAATCCGATGATTCCCCAAAAGGTTGGAATTACTTCTCCCCCCTGGAAAAAGCAAATCGGATCTTTATAAGAGGATAGGATAGTGCTGGGGACAGCACATTTTAGGCACAATATTGCTTTTTTGGAAAAAAAGGGCCCACCCCCTGCACGGGTTTGCTCCAAACTTATTCCTTTTGATGTATTTCCTCAATGATGGGGATTAGGTCAAAGTTTCTATTGGATTTTTTTTAAATTTTAAAGTTTGATGTTATTGTTTTAAGTGAAAAAAAAAGTATGATACTGATTGATAATGGGGAAGGGAATATGGAAAACTTGGTTTTGATATTGTTTTCAAGAATAGATGAAAATTAAGCGGTTTAAGTCCGGTGGGTCTACTCATTGAAATCAGAAGAATGTTTGCTTTAAGTGGAGGCCATCAAACTAATGATGATTCTCACTTTCAATTTAAAATAGACAGGGGAGTGTAGATTTAATAAGGATGGTCTAATTTGTGTTTACTTTCCCCCCCTCACCTAAAGGTAGGGAAGAGAGTTTTGTGAATGGATTTTTTTACTAATTATACAATATTTATGTGCATGTACTTTGGGTGTTTTTAATGCTCCACCTCACTATGGATGTTCCTTTGGTGTTGGTGTGAAATGATCAGGTGTCTGCTGAGGTTTTATACATGAGCTTAAAGTGATGTTGGTATATCTGAGAATAGGGCAAACCAAATTTAACTCCGCGGAAACATATGGCAGGAAATTGGGTAGCAGTTTGTAAAAATCATAAAGTGTTTTATTTAGGGAAAGGTGGGGGAGGATTTGATAGGGGAAAACCTACAACTACACAAAATAAAACCCATAGACTTTTTTTTGGGTTCACCAGTGCATGCAGTTGTAAAAAGTTTTTAGAGTACGGGGATTTGACCCCTTTTTGTCTGATGTACACTGTGGATTGCATCAAGGATGTATTTAAAGGGCCCAAATACTGTACCCACGTAAACAAAAAATCCCAAAGGTAGGACAAGCAAGGACAAGGGCCAGGAAAAAGGGAAATCTGAGAAAAAGAGTGTGTATGGGGAATATTGAGAAGGGGCAGGGTAAAGTTTTGATGGAAGTTGAATGTTTTAACCATAGATGATATTAATCAAATTAGAGCAAATATTGTTGAACTGCACTTAAAATTTTCCCCAAACTAAGAAAAAGAACATACTTTAAAAAAAGACCAACAATGCTACCTTAGGGGGGTTATGACAGACAATTTTGGGAAATCTTGAAAGGAAATCCCAAAAAACTGGGGCATAGATATTTTTGCACGGGAAATGTAAACTTTAACAACATGTTGGGAAACAAAATCTATAAAACAAACCTAAAAATTTAAAAAAAAGGAGAGGACAAACTTGTGAAGGAACTTAGAAAATACAGATGTGATGATCCTAAAGTAATTTGGAACATTCTAATGGTCAAAAAAAAAAGCTGCCAGATCCCATTAAAATTAAATGATTTTTATGAGCATTTCAGCCCTTTAGTGGATATGAAAAGCTGATAATAGGAAGAAAATTTTTATAAAGATTATGTAAATGAATACTGAACCGCATTACTTAATGCCTATAACTAAGGAAGAGGTGGTTAGAAGTATTAAGAAATTAAAAATAATAAATCCCCAGCATCGACATGATAGAAAAATGAATACTTTAAAAGTACTCAGCATATTTTGTGCCCCCTATAGGTTTAAATGTTTAATAAAATTTGATACTGGTGTTTGCATCTGAGGTGGGGGGGTATGCAGTCCCACTTTACGAGAATAAGGTGAATTCAGGATTTTAAATTAATTACCGGGGGGATCACTTTGCTTAGCTGCATGGGGAATTTGTTCCCTCTATACTCAATGAGAGACTTAATGAATATCAAATAGTTTTTTAATTATCAAGAAACACAAGCGGTTTAGGCATGGATACCCACTTTGGATCACATATTTTTGTGAAGGTGTAATTGATCTGTTTAGCGGGAAAAGAAAAGGAAGCTTTTTGCTTTTTTGTGGACTATAAAAAAAGCTTTTGAAGGTGGGCCCGTGAAGGTTTTTGGTATAAGCTAGTGGGGGGAAAGGGGGAATGGAAAAGTTTTTAAATGAAATCGAAATATGTACAACTAGCCGAAAACCGCCCTCCGGGGGGCCTTTTTGGCAGCCCGCGGAGGGCTTTTGGGGGCCTTGGCCCACCAAAACAGACTCTCCAGATAGCCCCTTCTAACTTTCCTGAAATAGGTAGAAATTTTTGGAATTAACGCCAACCCATTCACACTACCCCTTTTAACTTTCTGAAAGCAAACCCGCCCGGGGCCGGATTTTTGGCTAGCTCCTGCGGAGGGCTATTGGTGGGCCTTGGGGCCCCCAAAACACAGACTCTCCAGATAGACCCATTACCCCCCAAACCTCAGCCCACCAAACAGACTCCCCAGATAGCCCCTTCTAACTTTCCTGAAATGTAGTATTCCCCCCACCCATGGCGGGTAATGGCGGAGTGTGGGGCTTTTTTTCTGTTTTACACAGGTTACTTTTTTTCATTGAGTGTTATGCCACTATTTCCCAGATGTATTATCCCCTAACCTTAGCCTACTTTTAAACCACCCTGCTGGCCCCTAGAAATTTAGTCCATTTTATGTAGGGGGGTTGACCCCCTTTTGTTAAACCCATATTGTTAAAAACCAGACTGCCGAGCATGCTGTCAATAGTCTTTTATTGAAGTTTCCATTTTCGACACTTTGGGTTTTTAGAGGGCCAAGGGAAAGGGAGGGGAAACCCAACACCATCCTTAGTCGTAGCACTTTTGGGAGTTCACTGCCCCCGCTCGTTACCGCTTATCCCACAGTTTGTGATGGGGACCATATAAATTCACAGCTCTGTCCTGAAAAACCCCCCCCCTTTTTTATACACAGTTTAAACTTTTTTCAGAGGACGGTGTGGAAGGTTTGGAATCAGGGGGGCATTCCTTAACAAGAAGTCCCGCCTTCGTTTACTTCCAACCCCTCTTAAACCCTTTGGGTAGGAACCAAAATTGGATGCAAGGCCCTTTTTTTAAACCCCCTTTTTCCCCCTTATTACAAAAATGAGCGAGCAAATTTGGGGCATCGGGAGGGTTAACCAAACCTTACACTTTTCTTCACTTTAAGAGGAGAAAAGAAAAAAGGCAGAGGGGGGAAAACAACTGGGGAAACCCAGAAACAAAAAAAACTGGGGCTTTTCGAGATGAAGAAACAATTAATTTTTTTCATTGGAGAGAGAGAGAGAGGGAGAGAGAAGAGAGGAGAGGAGAGAGAGAGGGGAGAGAGGAGGGAGGAAAAGGAGAAAAGAGGGGGGGAGAAGAGGAGAGAGAGAGAGAGGGCGAAAAATGATAAAACAATTTCTAATTATAAAAAATGAAAACAAAAAATAAAAGTCTGCTTCCCTTCCCCTTTTCCCCTATTGCATCTTCTTTTCAGGCGCCAACCTCCCCCCCCAACCCCCCAACCCCCTTTCTACCACAGTAGTGTTCAGGCTGTCGGGTCAATAATAAAAGATAGGAACGCAATACAATGAACTATGCCGGAAAAAAATCGGGTAAATATGCGCATTAAAAAGAGAAAAAGGTATCGAAATGAATGAAATTTAAGGGAAAAAAAATGAAAGAAATTTTGGGTGCGAAGTAATAATGAAGTTTGAAATTTTTTTTTTTCGAAATAAGAAGTTTATAACACCCCCTATATATGTGTGTGTGGTGTGTGTGTGTGTGGGTGTGTGTGTGTGTTGGGGGGTTGTGGTGTGTGTTGTGTGGGGTGTGTGTGCGTGTTTGTTGTGTTTTGTGTGTGTGTTTTTTGGGTGTGTGTGTGTGTGCGGTGTGTTTTGTGTGTGTGGTGTGTTGGGGTGTTGTGTGGTTTTGTGTGTTTTGTGTGTGTGTGGTGTTGTGTGTGTGTGTGGTTTGTGTGTGGGGGTTTTTGGTGTTTTGGGGGTGTTAATTGTTTTTGGGTGTATGTATTATTTGTGGAGGAAGATATAATGCGTACACATCTCCTTCTCTTTCCCTCTTCTCTTCCCCCCCTCTCTCTCTCTCTTCCTCTCTCTCCTCTCCTTTTCTCTCTCTCTCTTCTTCCCCCCTCTCTCTCTCTCTATACTCAGTTACTCATTTAAATTACAAGTTAAATACAGTTAAATACTGCTACTAAGATCTTACAGTTTATACAATCATAATACAGAGGCCCCTACAGCAATCTATTAGAACACTTATGGGTGTAAATTCCCATGGCATTGGTTATTATTTTATTATTATTACTTTTTATTATTTTATCATTTTTATTTTTTTTGCTTTGTTGTTTTTCCCATTATTGTCTTAATTATTATTGTTAAAATTTTTATTATTATTATTATTTATTATCATTTTTTGTACGATTATTATTTTCTAATACCACTACTACTAACGTACTGTATACAACTACTTAAAAAATGATGTTTATAATTTTTGCTACTACTAATATTTTCTGTTATTATTATCATTTTTATTTTTATTTTTTTTATTTATTTTTATTTTATATTTTTTTTATTCATTACTATTTTTTTTTTATTTCAAACACTACTATATTATGTACTACTATCTTTTTATACTACTAATTGTATTTTTCCCGTATTCACGACTGCTCTAGCTAAACCCGTATGCTAGCGTCCATAAAAAGCCACGAGCTCAAGGACAAGATTTGAACTATAAAAAGTTATTAAATTGTTTTTTAAATATAAAGTTAATAATCAATCAAAAATCAATCAAATCAAATCAAACAATCAAACAAACAATCAATCAATCAATCAATCTCTCTCAATCTTCTCTCTCTCTCCTCTCCTCCTCTTCTCTCTCTCCTTCTCTTCTCTCTCCTCTCCCCCCTTCCTTTTCTTGTGTTTCCCTTCAAATCCTTCCATTTACCGTTTCCCCTCTAAATCTTTTGCCCACATTTCATTCCCCCCCCCCTTCCCCCTCCCCCTCCTCCTCCCCCTCCTCCTCCCTCCTCCCATTCTTCCTTTTTACCCCCTCTATACTCGTTTTCCCCCTCTATATCTTTATTTTTTGCATCACGACTTTTTTCATTCAATCCCGTAAAAAAAATTACACCATTTCTTGATCCTAAAATGAACGCAAATTTTTCTGTGTTAAATTTGTCCCTTCTTTTTGTTCTTATTTTTCCCCTTTCTTCACTTTATTTCTTTACTTTTCTTTCTTTTCTAATACTTTTTTTATTTATTTATTCCTTATTTATTTATTTTTTCATGAATAAAAAACATAATAATAATGTTCAGTTTAGTATATATTGCGTTTATTTGGTATTTGTTAAACTTGTTAGAGGCTCGTGGTGGGTGTGTGTGTGTGTGTGTGTGTGTGTGTGTGTGTGTGTGTGTTGTGGTGTGGTTTGTGTGTGGGTGTGTGTGTGGGGTTGTGTGGGGTTGTGGTGTGTGGTGTGTGAAAGTGTGGAAGTTTTGTGTGTGTGTGTGTGTGTGTGTGTGTGTGTGTGTGTGTGTGTGTGTGTGTGTGTGGTGTGTGTGTGTGTTTTTGTGGTGTGTGTGTGTTGAATGTGTGTGTTTGTGGGGTGTGTGTGTGGTGTGTGTTTGTGTGTGTGTTGTGTGGGGGGTGTTTTGTGTTGTGTGTGCTGAAAAAAAGAGACACAAAAGGGCCCAAAAAAAAATTCAAGCAAAAGGAGCTAAAAGGGGGGACACACACACCCAAAAACACACACACACACACACAAAACAAACACAACACACAAGGGCACTCGATTAACGGTAACCAAATGAAATACTCCTTAAATTCAGTTTCAAAGACAATGGATACAATGAACGGAAAAACAAGGTTATAAATAGCTTCTTTTACGAGGAGGAAGATTACATAGGATACATGGAATAACAGACACCCGGAGACCTATTGGTCCATAGCGAGGGGATCTCTGAAGGGCTACTATAATATCAAAACTTGTAAAAAAACAGTTGGAAAGATACCATGTCCTAAAGAGGATAGGAACATGAAGTTTCATAGTGAGAATGATAGGATTGAAAAAAAACTAAATACAATACCCCCTACCCACTACAACTAATCGATACGGGGACTAATACGAATTCGCACTTCAATCCCATTTTCTTTTCAGTGCGCGTCAAGTCTGTTTTTGAATTAGTTTTTGTCTGGCTCCCACAAAAATTTTCTGGGGAACTTGTTCCCTCGTCAACGACTCTAACATTTAATAATTTTTACGGAGATCGGTGATGCAAGTTTGACCGTTTAGTTTTTTAAACCCTTTTTTTGTTCACTTGAGTTTAAAGCTCGAATAGGTTTTCTTGATTTACATCAAAACCTTTTTGGATCTTAAAGGTTTTTATCAAGTCCCACGGATTTTTACGATCCTTTTTAAGAAAACATATTACGTTCCGCAGTCTTTTCATAAAATGAATTTCGCAGGAAAGGAAATTTTTTTTTGGTTTCTCTTCTTTGCACTGATCCAAATTTTGGGTTGATCTTTTACGCAACAGGGCGACAGAATTGAACGGCATATTTTCCCAAATGCGGGCCCAACCAAGGACGTGTATAATTGGTCATTCTTTCAGTTTTAGTTCAAATTACGTTTAATAAAGCCCCAAAATCATATTTTCCTTTTTCTGGGAGCTAGGCAATGCGGGTGGTTTTTTAGATCATTTTTTATGATGCACCCGGCCCCTTTTCCTGCTATACTTCAGTTAAAGATTTTTTTGCTTGAAGTTAATTTGAGGTTATCTTTTCCTATATGCATACTTTCATTTCGGAATTTAATTAAAATAGCCATTTATCACTCCAATCTGATAGTTGTCGGATCACTTGTATAGTTCGCAGTTTTCTCTAGTTATGCTTTCCGCCAATTTGGTGTCTTGCAAATTTCGATATTTTAGATAAAGTCCGCATCCGAGTTGATATATATCAAAAAAGAGAGGACCCAAGACCGAGCCCTGAGGCACCCACTACGACATCTAACCAAACAGATCCTCGCCATTTTTTCTCCCGTTGTTTACATTTTAAAAACCAATCGCCAAACCTGAACATAATTGCTCTCCTAAGCATGTGCCCTTTGCTTGGTCACAGTCGCTTATGGGGAACTGATCGAAGGGTTTCTGAAATCAAGGTTAAATTTCATCCGAGGGGAAATTTTTGGCCCAGTTTGAATAAAAGCTTAAAAAAATCAGTAGGTTTGTTAAAAGGATCCTTATTCAAAACCATGTGGGGGTTTTGTATTGAGTTTTTTTCATCGAGAAAAGCACTTTTACCCGCAATATTTCTCAAATAGTTTTAACAACACGGCGTAAGACAATTGGGCGATAATTTTTACGAGGCTCTTACTCCCTTTTTTGAATATCGGTGTAACATTGCTAATTTCCCATACTAGGAACTTTTTTTTCACTTACGATTTATTGAAAAAACTTTAATGGAGCGAAAGTTTTTGTGACATTCGCGAAGCATCGCGGCGAGATTTCGTCCACCCCACGGATTTTGCTGGGCAAATTTTTAGCAAAAACTTTTATATTTCGTTACTGTTATCTCCCTATTACCATTTTTTTCCCTTCGAGTCCCGCATACTGTTTATGGTTCTGTAAAAGGTTTTTTCATATTATTCATAACTTCTGCATTTTCTATAATTTTGACAACACCTTTATGTCACCCGTTTCATTGTGTGTGTGTGTGTGTGTGTTGTGGTGTGTGTGTGTGTGTGTGTGTGTTGTGTGTGTGTGTGTGGTGTGTGTCCCCTTCCCCAGTTATATCGGGCGTTGGTGGTGTTGGTGGGGGGTGGTGGTGAAAACAAGTAGGGGACCGACAAAACGAGAGATAGATAGATGAAGAAGGATAAATAGATGGATATATTAGTAAAAAAAATATAAAAAAAAGGAGGGAGAGGAAATGTACACAAAAAAAGCTAAAAGGAAATGGCGCGGGGCGCAGCACACACACAACACACACAACACACACAACACACACACCAAAAACACACACCACACACCACACACCGCACACACATACACGGTGGGACAAACCCCCTTTTTTTTAAGAGACGATTGGACGCTTAAAGAAAAATCAGCAGAGAAAACATTTGCCACCTGTTTTTCATATTGGTGTGTGGGTGTGGTGTGTGTGTGTGTGTGTGTGTGGGGGGTGTGTGTGGTGTGGGTGTGTGTGTTGGTGTTGTTGTGTGTGTGTGCGTTGTCGGGTGGGGCTGAAAAAAAAAGACACAAAAGGGCCCAAAAAAAATTCAGTGTCAAAAAAGGAGCAAAAAGGGCAGCACACACACACACACACACACACACATACACACACAACACACACCACACACACACATACATACACACATACACACACACAAAACACAGACACACACACACACACAGAGACACACACACACACACACACATACACACACACACACACACACACAGACATACACACACACACACACACACACACAGACACACACACACACACAGAGACACACACACACACACACACACACACATACATACACACGCACGCACGCACACACACACACACAAGGGCACTCGACTTAATAGCTAACCAAATGAAATACTCCTCATATATTCAGTTACAAAGACAAATGGATACAATGATACGTGAAAATCAAGGTTACTAAATATGCTTCTTTGACGAGGAATACAATACAAAGGAATACAAAGGAAACACAAACAGCAACAGACCGATAGGTCCTTACAAGGCTGTTTGCTTTAACTACACTACACTAACTAGATGATAAGAGAGAAAGGATAGGAAGTAGAAGGCTCCTCCCCACCCACCCATCCCTCCAGCCGAAGCTGGCCGGAAAAGAAGTGATACCATGCAATATAGAAAAACTGCATGGAATTTGTGAGGAAAGTTGAAAGCTGTAATCTATGGCTAACTACTACTAGTTTGTGGGGGTAGGTTTAGTGCTTGATAGATAGGTCATGTTATGTGTGTTTTGTAATGGTGTGAGCACAGTGTGGAGGTTCAAGGGTGGTGCGGCAGCCTTGCCTGGCGCTTTCTTGGGAGGCAGCAGTCAATCAGGCCCCAGCTCCGTTCAATCCACTGCGGATTGTGTACTTTCCATGTAGGACGCCGTACACTTCAATGCCTCCTGCAGCAGTGACCCCTGGTACCTTAAATCCCGATGGTGGTCACTAACTGTCAGGACCCTAACTGAACCACAGCCCGTCACAGGTCGAGAGTAGTAGTGGTAACCGTTAACTCGGGGCTATCTGTGTGTGTTTTGAGGTCTAATGTAGTGTTGGTGTAGGCTCAGTGTGGAAGTTCAAGGGTGGTGCGGCAGCCTTGCCTGGCGCTTTCTAAGGAGGAGGAGGAGGAGGAGGAGGAGGAGGAGGAGGAGGAGGAGGAGGAGGAGGAGGAGGAGGAGGAGGAGAGGGAGCTGAGAGGAACAATAGGAAAAGCAAAACATATTCAGTCATAATCAGCTTTAGTCTCAAAAAATATTAATGTGTTTAGATTATTGTAAAAATAGCAAACAGAAAAAAGGCCTGGAGTTTGTTGCTCATCATTATTGGCAAAGATGGAGCGCGCCGTGATTGCTTGTTAATAAGAAGACCGATGAAAAGAATGTGACTTCATCAACATACTTAATGCGAGGTATTACGACGGCCTCAGAGTCAGTATTAGGAAAAGGAGGAAGAGACGTGGAAGGAAAAATAATAAGACAGCAACAAAATAATATGAACTACAACAACGACCTCGAATACGACAGCACACACAGTAAAAAAAAAACAAAAAAAACAAAAAAAGAAGTTACCATGAAATCGACTGCGACGACACAAAAATGATGATGATGTGATGATGATGATGATGAGATAAGATGGATGAAACAAGGGGAAAAACGGAAAAAACCGGAAAATCACATACGGAAGATACACGAAAAGAAAAAAGGGGAAAAAAAAAATGTGTTCAAGGAGTAGCGAAGCCAAAAATGATTGCCCCAAAAAAAGGAAAAAAAAAGGCATAAATGCGACGAAGATTATGAGTTATAATGATGATAGAGAGGAAGAAGATGAAACCATAGGAGGACAAACGAGAAAAAGACAAAAAACGGAACAAGTATTAGGGATGAGGAAATTTAAAAAAAAAAAAGTGAACAATCTGGGACAGACGGTTAAAGACTTGAAAAAGAAATGACGAAGAAAAAAATAAAGAAAATGAAGGAGAGAAAAATGAATAAGAAAAGAAGAAGAAAAAAATGAAGAAAATGAAGATGAAAATGAAGATGAAAAAATGAAGAAGAAAATGAAGAAGAATGAAGAATAAAATCAAGAAAAATGAAGAAATGAAGAATGAAGAATGAAGAAAAAAGAAAGAAGATGAAGAAGAAAAAATGATACGAAAAAAATGAAGGAAAAATGAAGAAAAAATCAAGAATGAAGAAAAAATGACAAAAAAAAAATATAAATGACGCAAGATGATGAGTAAGGGTGAGGTAGGGGGGGGGGCGGGGGCTAGGGGGCAATCACGGCCCGTCCCGCCCTCCAAAGCAGCGTGCGTGGCGGGGCGTCCACTAAAGCTCCGCGTTCAAACCATCCCGCTTGTACGCCGCGATTACAACAACAAAGACGTAACAATGAGTCCACAACAAAAGTCTACTGCACCGCTCACGTACCGCTGTACGGCCGCCGACAACAACAATAACGTCCATGACGTCACAACAAAGTCTACCGCACCCCGTACCGCTCTGTACGTGCCGCCGTTTAGCAAAGTTAAATTCTAAGTTCATCTCTCCCGCTCGGCCGGTGTCCGACTCGAGCGGAGTTGCACAACTTGTTGCACAGTTACCAACAAATACCACTTCAACGCGTGATGATGGTGACGTCATTGTTGTTGTATGGCGGCCGTACAAGCGGGAAGGTGGGAACCGGCTTAAGTCACCACCGTAAGTCACCCGCAAGTCAGGGTCAGCAAATGCAGCAATAAGCATAAAAACGCGCCAGACACAGACATGTTTATGACTTCCGGGGTACAAAAGAGCGATAATAAGCCCGAACGACGAGGTGGAGAAATTACTTCTTCTCCTATTCTTATTTATTTACAGGAACTAAACGTGTAGGGGGTCTCAGTCCTCTGGTAGCTCATTATTTTCGTATGTTCTCATATTTTTTTTTCTTTCTCCTCCTCCCTACCTCCTGCATTCTTACTTCTTCTACTTTCTTTCGATATCCTTCCTTCCTTTCTCTTCCTACTCTCTCTCTCTTCTCTCTTTCTTCTCTTTCTCTCTCCTCTCTCTCTCTCTCTCTCTCTCTCTGCTCTCTCTCTCTCCTTCCTCTCTCTACTCTCTCTACTCCTCTATCTCTACTCCTCTCTCCTGTCTCCTCTCTTCTCACTCCTCTTACTTTCTCTATTCTAATTTAGATAGCATATGCAAACACGGAAAATTACATATGGAAAATGTCGGCAATTATAGTTCGAGCCCAAGGACCGTGTGACGCTATATCTTTTTCCGAATAATATAAAACCGAATGTTCGAAGATAAAAGTTGGAGGAGGGGGGACGATCACACACACAAACACACACACACACACACACACACAACACACACACACACACACACACCCAGCACACACACGTCTCAATCTGTTCCAGGAACCTCATTTTAAACTAACACCTACACTGTCTCTCTTCCATACCTTCTCCTCTTTCCCTCCTGTCCATATCAACCCTCGGCCAATGGTTACAGACTCTACCCTCACCCTCCCCCCACTCCTCAACGCCACTCACGGCTCGGAAAACAAAACTAAAAAGGGCCGCGGGACAGATAACTCGATTCCTATCAGCCCCAAACGACCTTAAACCATCTCTTCCTCTTCTTCCTCTTTCCTCAAAAACGAGGAACACATAAGTGGGAAACATCTTCTCCCCTTCCCTTCTCCTCTCCTCTTTTTTTGCCTAGTATTAGACCAAAACATCTCTCTTCTTTTTCCCTTTCTTCCTTCCTTTCCTCCTCCTGCTTTAGCAATTCGTAAGCCCAAAACATCTTCTCTTCTCCTGTCCCTCAATTACTCCTCCTCTTTAGCATTCGTAAACCTTTTTTTTGAGGCTCACCATCGGCTGGAGAAATAAACAAAGGAGGATGAAAAAGGAGATATGTTAGGTCGGAGGAGGAGGAATACATAGAATACATAAGGTAAAAACAAATACCGGGATACCCTTTGGTTTAATCACGATGGGGATCTGCTTAACTAATATGCCACTAATAACAAACTACACGTCCATTATAACAGGAAGCACAGAACAAGGTCCTCCCCACCCACCCTCCGAAGGTAGGGAAGGAACAGGAGAGATGGAGAAATGGGAGAGAGGAAGAGGAAGACAGAAAGACATCTAGAGAGGAATGCATAGGAGAATAAAGAAGAAAAGAAGAATGGGGGAGGAACAGGAGAGATGGATAAATGGGTGAGAAGAAGGGAAGAAGACAAGAAAAGGCGAGACGGAGGAAAGGGTGCCGAGAAGTTAAAACTGATAAAATGGAAAGGAAGAGATGATCGATAAGCACATAGGGAGCAGAACTAACTCCTTGTATTTAGAGGAAGACTAGGGAAAGGAAGACACGGAGGAAGAAAATCTGATGTATATACGGTGAGTGAGAAGGTATGTGATGGAAGGTAAAAAAAAAGAAGTGAAAAATATGGAAGAATAGGAAAATGAAGGGATGGATGAGGATGAAAGATAGTGTTAGAAAAATGAATGTGATGAATTGATGAAAGTTAAGAAGGAAGGAACGAAGGAAGGAGGAAGGAAGAAGGAAGAAAAAATACACAAAGAAAAGATAAGAAGAAGAAAGAAGGAAGGAAGGAAGGAAGGAAGGGAGGAGGGAGTGAGTGAGGAGAATGGAAGAAAGAAAAGAAAAAGAAAGAATGAAAGAAAGGAAAAGGAAGGAAGGAAAAGAGGTAGGGACACATGTAGTAAAGAGATACTGAGGTTCAAGTGTTGGGAGAGAGGAGAGAGAGAGAGAGAGATGATGAGAGAAGAGAGAGAGAGAGAGAGAGATGAATGGAGAGAGAAGAGATGAGAGAGAGAGAGAGAAGGAGGCCAGTGGGATCAGAATGCGAGGTCGAAAAATACATTAAGGAGAGTAAGGAAGAGTCGAGTTATAACAGTGATAAAAAAGACAGTCCGGAAATAACGAGAAGCAAAACAAGAGGACAAATAACAAACCAAAAACCAGGTTCCAAAATATAAGGAAGTCATTAAATATAAGCCAGACAGGTAAAGTGTACGTAGAGGTAATGAGGTAATATACGTGAGTTAAGTTAATAGAGGGAGATAATTAAAAAATAAAATACGAGAAAATACAAGAAATACATAACCTCTTAAGAATAATAGCAGTACGCTGTATACATATTTTTTGCTCATGCACCGTGTACTAAATTCCTGGAGAGGCAATGGAAAAACGGACACAAGAAAAAAATAGGGGGTGGTTGGTGGGGCAGGTGTGAGTGCGGAGGGGGGAGGTAGGGGAGGGGGTTGTTTTGGAGGGAGGTAGGGATGGAGGGTGGTGTTGGGGGAGGGGAGGGAGGGTTGGTTGTAGGGGGCAGACATGAGCATAGGTGCGATCCATCACAGTTTTCAGGAAGGGGGAGGTTTTGCCCGGCCACCACGACCACCACACCCCCACAAACACCATTACAACCCCTCCCAGTGTGTATGTAGTGTGTGTGTTATTCAATACTAGTATGTATTTATACAGGGTCAGAGCAATTGCTAGTGTGGCCCCGTCTCCCTACAACATTTTTATATCATTCATTCTGAGTGGCTTTGTGTTGGCCGCAAGCCAGAACCCGCGAGAGCAGGCACAAACCCCGGCTTCAACACACGTACCCACATCACTGTGGGTGGACAGGGCTCAGGTTTTAAGGAAAACAAACCATTGTTTCCGCTCGCCCCCGGGGATCGATCGGAATACCGTGTGTGTGTGTGTGTGTCGTGTGTCGGTGTGTGTGTGTGTGTGTGTGTGTGTTGAGGTGTGTGGTGTGGTGGTGTGTGTGTGTGGGTGTGTTGTGGTGTGGTGTGTGTGTGCGTGCGGCGTGCGTGCTTGCGTGCGTGCGTTGCGTGCACGTCGCGTGCTGTGCGTGCGTGCGTGGGCGTGCGTGCGTTAGCCAGTGCGTGCGTGCGTGCGTGCGTGCCGTGCGTGCGTGCGTGCTGTGAGTGCGTGCGTGCGTGCGGCGTGCGTGCCCGTGGCGTGCGTGTCTGTGTGTGTGTGTGTGTGTGTGTTGGTGTTCCGTTTGTGTGTATGTGTGTGGTTGGGTGCCTGTGTGTGTGTGTGTGGTGTGTGTGTGTGTGTGATTGTGGGTGTTGATTTCGTGGGTGTGGGGTTTTGGATGTGTGGTGTGTGTGTGTGTGTGTAGTGTGTGTGTGATGTGTGTGTCGTGTGTGTGGGTGTGTGTGTGTGTGTGTGTGTGTGTGTGTGTGTGTGTGGTGGTCTGTGTCTGTGTCGTGGTGTTGTGTGTGTGTGTGTGGTATGTGTGTGTGTTTGTGTGTGTTGTGTGTGTGTGTGTGTGTGTGAGTGTGTTGTGTGTGTGGTGTGTGTGTGTGGGTTGTGACTTGTGTGTGTGTGCCTTCTGTGTGTGTGTGTGTGTGTGTGTGCTGTTTCCTGTGTGTGTGTGTGTGTGTGTGTGTGTTGTGTGTGTGTGTCTTCTGGTGCGTGTGTGTGTGTGGTCGTGGTGTGTCGTGTGTGTGTGTGTGCTGTGTGTGCTGTGGGTGTGTGTGTGTGTGTGTTGTGTGTGTGTGTGTGTGGTGTGACGTGTGTGTGTGTGTGTGTGTGTGTGTGTGGTGTGTGTGTGTGTGTGTGTGTGTTTTGTGTGTGTGTGTGTGTGTTGTGTGTGTCGTGTGGTGTGTGTCTAGCTTCTCTCTATATCTCTAATAAGGCCCAATATATTAACTGTGTACCAACGAATAGCTAATGTACATAAGTCACTTTTAGCGTACTAAGCGTTAAGCGTTAGCGTTACATGTACTACTATTATGACCGCAGGGAAATCAGTCGAAAATTAATCTTATCCAAATTTTTCAATCATTCTTCATCTTCTGTCATCCTCCTCCTCCCTCCTCCTCTCCTCCTCCCTCCTCCTCATCCTCCTCCTCTCTCCTCCTTCTCCTTCTCCTTCTCCGTTCTCCTCTCCTCCTCTCCTCCTCCCTCTTTCATTCTTCGTCTTTCTTATTTCATGCTCTTTGTTATTCTTCGTCCTGTTATCATATATCTTTCTATTTTTCGTCATTCTCTTCTGCATCTTAGTCATTATTCATATTTCTTATCATTACTATTTTTTCCTCTCTCTCTCTGCTCTCTCTCTCTCCCTCTCTCTCTCCTCTCTTCTCCTCTCTCTCTCTCTCTCTCTCTTCTCGCTCTCTCTCTATTATCTCAACACCTTCCCGCTTATTTGTGTGGTTTGTTTGTGTGTACATTTACATTACATCCTCTCTCTATCTCTCTCTCTATCGCTCTCTCTCTCCTCTCTCTCTCTCTTCTCTCTCTCCTCTCTCTCTCTCTCTCTCTCTCTCTCTCTCTTCAAACCAACACCATCCAGCTATTTTATTGTATGTCGGTTTGAGTCTCATGCTACATAACATTCCCTTAACAACCACTTCCCCAGTCATCAACATTCTCCCTAATACTATAACGACAGCCCCTTACGCTCTCAAAAGCACCAGCCCGCAAAAAATGGATACCGCCATTAAACTTACACTTACGTAATATGCCACTTCTTTACTGCAACAGATGGTCGTATTATTTTCTTTTTTAATCTCTAATCCTCTTTAGCTTTTCCTCTCTCCTTCCTTCCCTTTTTTTTTTTTTTTCCCCCCC
>JACEEZ010014454.1:0-22500 GCA_016584305.1 Chionoecetes opilio
TTTGGGAAAAAATGGGGATTGGTGACAAGTGGGTTCCACGGGGGGCTTTTTTTGGGCCCTTTACTTTTTTTGATTTACATCAACGGGGGAAAATGGGATTAGCAGTGATATCAGCAAGTTTGCTAATGATACTAATTAGGTAGGATTTTTGGATCCAGTCTGAGTAAACTATTGCAGGGAGATTTGAAAAACTTAACAGTGGGCATTCAGAGGGCAGAGGGAATTTAAAATTTTGATAAATGTAGTTTTTAAAATGTTGGTAGAAAAAACCCTGGTAATAGATACCCTAAGAAATGTATCGCTGAAAAATCATGGGGAAAAAAAGATTTTGGGAGGAGGTGACCCCAGAACTCCGACCTAGGAAAAAATGTATTAGCCAAAATAGAGCAAAAGAGTATTAGGTTCATTACCAAAAGTGTTAAAAGTAAAGTGCGGAAGTTATTCTAAAGCTTTATCTGGCTCTGTCGGGCCTCCCCTGACTATGCAGTTCAGTTTTGGTCTCATATACAGGTGGTATAGTGTTGTTAGAAAAAGTGCGAGAAGGATGACCAAAATGATAAAAGGGGATCGTAATTTAAATTATGAGAGGAGATTGAAGTAATTAAAATTACACTCACTGAGAACCAGAAAAGGGGCGATCTGATAAAATTTTTTTTAAGGGGATAAAGGGATTTAAAAAGGAAGGTGGGAAAAGTTCTTAAGGGGCTTTTAACCGGGGTAGAACAAGAAGAAAACGGTTAAGCTGGAAAAGCGTAGATTTGAAAGGGAAAATAGGGAAAAACTGGTTCACAAAAAGGGTGGTAATGAATGGAATGGTCTCAGTAGAGAGTAGTTAGTGCGGAGTCATTGGGGAGTTTTAAAAAGGGGGAGCTGGATGGGGTTCATGGTTTGGGGATGAAAGGTGGATGTGGGTAGTGTTGGACGGGCCCCTACCAGTGTAGGCCTCTGTCCTTTGTATTTTCCCTTTATTTTCTTATGTTCTTTTACCTCCGCCAACGAAGTTGGGGGGTTATGTTTTACCCCATCGGGTCGTCTTTTGTCTGTTTGTTAGTGTAAGGAGTTCTCGAAAATTAGAATAGTTTTGGCCCAAACTCGGTATCCAAAATCTATTTGGTATAAGGAAAACTGTTTTAAATTTTGGGATGAAATCTATTGACAACTGTTCCAGGGCAACCAACTGATAAAATATTCGGGGGGAGGATGCGCTCACGAGTCCCCGCCCCCTGTTTCTTATGTTATGTTAGTAGTACAGCAGCCCATTTGTTTGTTAGTAGTAAAGCAGATCCCAGCTTATGTTAGCTTTACAGCAAACCCCAGTTGTCATGTTTTTATACAGCGACCCCGCTTGTTATTTATATTACGCAATCCCAGCTTATGTTAGTATACAGCAGACCCCCAGTTGTTATGTTAGCTTTACAGAGATCCCAGGTGTTGTTAGTAGCAGCAGTCCCGCTTTTTATGTTAGCATTACAGCAGATCCAGCTTTTTATGTTAGTATTACAGCAGATCCCAGCTGTTATGTTAGCATACAGCAGATCCCCTTTTTATTTTAGCATTAAAAGCAGATCCTGCTTGTTATTTTTAGCATTACAGCAATCCCAGTTTTGTTATTAGCAACAGCAGACCCCTTTGTTCTTTTAGTAGACAGCAGACCCCAGTTTGTTATGTTAGTAGTCGCAACCCCAGCTTGTTATTTTAGCATTACACGATCTCAGCTTGTTATTTAGTATACAGCAATCCCAGTTTTTAGTTAGCATTACAGCAGCCCCAGCTTTTTATTTTTAAATTACAGCAGATCCCAGCTTGTTATGTTAGTACTACAGCAGATCCCAGCTTATGTTAGTATTAAGCAGACCCAGCTTTTTGTTAGCATTCAGAACCCCAGTTTTGTTATGTTAGTTTACAGCAGACCCCAGCTTGTTATTTGTATTACAGCAGATCCCAGCTTGTTATTTAGAAATTACAGCAGACCCCAGCTTATTTTTAGTTTTACAGCAGACCCGCTTGTTATGTTAGTATTACAGCAGACCCCCAGTTGTTTTTGTATTACAGCAGATCCCATTGTTATGTTAGTATTACAGCAGATCCCGCTTGTTATGTTATATTACAGCAGATCCCAACTTGTTGACGTGAAATATTAAAGAACCAGCAAATTTGTTCTCGTGTTCTACTTTGCAACCCAAACAAAACGAGGAGAGGTGGTATTTAAGTTTCTTCTCTAATTATTGGCATGTTAGTTTTTTAGTTTTGTTTTTTATTAGTGTTAAAAGATCTAGCAAACTTGTTCCTATGTTCGGCTATACAACCAAACTAAAAGGAAGCGTAGCTAAGTGTTTCGCGTAGTTTTTTGACTGTACTGTTTTATTTGACCGTATTAGAAGATCCGAAAAAACTTTTTCCTTTTCTGTCTCGAAAAGGAACTACCGGCATGCGGCTACATGCTTTTTCAAGGCTGTCACCTTTTTTTTCGGCAATAACATCTTAACAAAGCGGGATAAGGATAAACATTTGGCAAAAATGTTTGAGCCCCTGACCTCTTGGCGTCATTATTGTTTTCAAAAAATGTGGATAATTAAGGACTTATAGTGGGGATATATAGTAGATTGCGTGGTCTCCCCTCGTGTCTTGGCCGCAGCAGCACCCTTGCGCGTTATCGGACACCCGCCACCCAGCTTTTATGAGGGCCGGCCAGGCGACGTCCGGGCATCAGGGGAAGTTAGTATCGGTAAACCCCTATTTATGGCTTCATCCCGAGAAGGCTCCAGGTAAAAAAGATGCATAAATAAAATACCAGATGTCCAAGTATGCAGGAAGGTATGATCACCGCACTGAACATTATCTAGGGTTTTCGTTACAGCGCATCATTATTCCCGCACCGGGAGCCAAAATATTAAGAGAGCAAATCGTGAACCTCAAAACCCCAATGCTGGCGACACACTCAGGACAAGCATGACGCTCACACCCTTCCATGATACACCCTTATAGCTTTTCCCTCTCCAACACTATTTTTCCCCATTTCCTTTTCAAAAATTCGGAAACGCAACAACGACAACACAAATTGTAATGAGGGGTGTGGGTCTCAAGCCTCTTGTAGTTTCCCTTTATTTTTCTTATGTTTTTTAAATCCCAAAAACATCCCTCTGCTATCCATGTGACAGGTGAACAAGTAAATGCAAAAAAAGGCACCCCAAATAAAAATAAGCAAGGATAATAAAAAGCCCTTTTTCTTTTTCCTGGGTGGCACTGCAGAGGTTGGCCATTTCCTGCCCCTGCCCCTCCGTGTGCAAAGGGGGATGATGATGATGTGATGATGATGATGATGATATGCGATGGGGATAAAAATAATAATAATAATGACATTAATAATTTCACACGATTTATAATCGATTTGAAATAATAAGATAATAATAATATTTTGATTATCTTATTATTTCTTTTTTCTCGTTTTAATTGATAACACTATCTGCCTTGTCCGTTTTTTTGCTATAGGAAAGAAAAAAAATACCTATACAGAAAAGTAAAGTCGTGAGCCTCCACGCCCGTTTCGTGCGTGTACGTACAGTGCACGTGCACCCATCATATGTTGGCCTGTGGACAAAGGGCATACAACTCACTCCAAATTCGGTATATATATATATACCGAAGAAAAACTGGGTAAATAGATACGGAGACGGACCACCGATTTTAGCTAGGCCCTGTAAACACAATAGGTAAATATGTAAATATATACATATCTACATATTTAATAATATGTAAGTGCCAGTGTTGCACAAGGGACGTGAGGCGTTAAATCCTTCCCGCCTGGCTGTGCCGCCCCCCACACCGGAAGCCACTGCTCGCTGAGATAATTACCCCGCCAAGGTTCTCACACACACACACACCCACCCTGTACCCCTGGCTATGTCATTACATCGCCCCTGCCCGCACACCACGCACCCAAGGGCCCCTCAAACCCTGACTAAAAACTAAATAGTAGTAAAATAAAAATAATAATACTAAATAAACACTTAGATCATGGTACAGCACCCCGGCGGTAAACCCCCAGACCCGTGACGGAGATTGCATGCCCTCGTACGGGGAGCCCACCTTCCCCTTTCGCAAAACCGCTGCGTCGGCGGCGACCCTTGCCCCTCCGAGGGCCCCGCGCCGTGGGCTTCAGGACGCTTTACACGTCCTATTAATTTATTTTATCCCCGGGCTGTAAGCTTAGTAGGCCCAAACGTTAAAAAAGAAAAAAAAAAAGTTGTTTTTTTCCCTTTAAACTATATCCCTTTCACCGATACAAGGTTAAAAGATTTTAGTTTTAAAGTCTTCTATAATAATCAGGTCAAAAAAACCCACAACAAAGGGTTCTTTCCCGCTCTTAACGTTCTTATTACTCCTGAGGAAAGTTGGGGGAAGAGCGCATTCTTTGCGGCGATATTGTTCCCAGGGTTTTGTTTTGAGCCGCTGGAGGGAGACAGGACAAGAGCGGGGCCGCCCTCTTTCACGGGGCCGAGCGCGCAAAATGTAGCGTCTATATAAATTCGTAGCATTTCCTTCTTAGAGCACACGTTCATTACTAATTTGAGTCCAAGGCTTTGAAGCTCTGTGACGGGGTGACGGGGTTTTTCCCAAGGGTTTGAGGCCCCAGTTGACCGGGGCCTTTTAAATCCCCACAGGTGATAGTCTACAGTCTAGCCAGACTATGGAGCCTACCTGTTGCTACCCGAGAATTTGGCGCAGTTGAGGATGTCGTAAGGTTTAGATAACAAGGGCTCGTTCTAGGGGTGGGGTGTTTCAAAAATCATTCTGGATAATAAGAACTTTGCGCTCGCTCGATCAGACAGGACGTTTACCCGGACACGGCAAAAAAATCTTGGAAAATTTATCACAAAAACATCAGAAAATATTAAATCAATGAAAAATTTTTGTAGTCTATATAAAATATTTTTATATATATATATAATATATATATATATATATAAAATATTAAAAATATAATTTATATATAAATATATAAATATATATTTTTATATAATAATATATAATAAATATATAATATATTATATAATATATTTTATATAATATATATATTTTTGGGAAAAATGTGGTGGTTGTGTGGGGTGTGTGTGTGTGTGTGTGTGTTGTGTGTGTGTGTGTGTGTGTGTGGGGTGTGTGTGTGTGTTTTGTGTGTTGTGTGTGTTGTTTTTGTGTGTGTGTGTGTGGTGTGTGGTTGTGTTGTTGTGTGTGGTGGTGTGTGTGTTGTGTGTGTGTGTGTGTGTTGTGTGTTGTGTGTCTGTGTGTGGTTTGTGTGTATGTGTGTGTGTTTGTGTTTTGTGTGGGTTTTTCCTTACTACAGTTAAATTTTTCAATCTGTTCAACACTCCAGCTACCAAACAGAGAAAAAGTGCTTAGGCGTGAAGTTTATTTTTTCCCATTGTTTATTTCTAGATTGCATTTTTCTTTTTTTGTTTGAAAAATCATTCCCCTGCGCACCCACCTCTCCTTTAGGAGTGAGTAACAGAGACATGTCAAGCGTGTAATGTAGGGGATAGGACAGTGGTAGACCAGAGAATGAAGAGAACGATACTGACAGTAGAACAGATGCATGACATATTGTCGGTCGGGCCCCGGGCCCAAAAATTTTGTCACCGGTAAAATTAGGGGGAGAATGTAAATGTTTTTTGAGAAGGTATAAATGCCTGAGTTAGAAAAATGTGTAGCATTGTGGGGGGGGGGCAGTTTTTATGATTATCCCCTTTTTCCAAAAAGGCCGCCAAAATACACCATAAAATTTTGTTGATCGCTATTTTCCCTTGCTCGATGTGATGTACCTTTTCCGTAAGGGCTCTCCCGTCTGTCAATTATCCCCCCGATTTTTTGAAGACATGGGGCTTGATGGAGGGGAGAACAGCTCCTGGGTTTAAGCCCTTGCCAACTTCTCAGACACAGAGCGGGTTTATTCTCTTCCGCTGGTCATAAACACCCCATGTCCAACTTTTTCAGTATCCGAATGACCTCATGTTTTCCCGTGGTGCTTTTTACCGCATAAGGGAAACAGGAAAAGTTTGGGGGTTTATACTGCCACGTGTAACAGCGTATATCATGTCCTGGCTAAATGACTCGACAAAAAAAGCAGTTCCTTTGGGATTTATTCGTAGTACTAGTTGTATCTCCAGTGAGGAGCCCGACCAGAAATCGCTGTAACTCATTTGGTATGGCGATATGATAGCTACATCAGACGGATGATATGGCCACGGGTGAAAATCATGTCCTTCTTGATGGCCGTTCGGATATGTGACGAAGTCTGATCTATGATCTTGTTGATATCTGTAGACTTTGCCTTCCAAAGCTTGAGCTCCCTATGTAGATTTTGATTTTCCAAAACAACATCCTTTAATGAGAACAGCATGGAACCATCAACAACTTTCCTTGTCGTCGGAAAATATTTCTACTGCACCTCCAAGCTCGGATTTCAGTCTTCTGTGCATATTCTTCTTTGTTGAATCCTTCAGAAGATTAACTCCACCAGACAACATTAATGATTCCAATTTTGTGGTCAAGGAGGTGACTGGTATAATCCTCTTGTTGGGGATAATATCTTCTCTGATGTATTCGAAAAGTTCTTGGTAAGCTTCTCCTTCAACCTTGTGATACAGTATAAATTCATCTGTTACTTTCTCTTCTTCATTCTCATTGCTGTCCTCTTTGTTCCTAGTGTAATTCCTATAGCATGAAGCGTGGTAGTGTGCCTCTGCGGCAACAATGTCTCTACTGGTTAGTGCTATCATCCTGCCGTCTGCATTTCTGACGGCACTCTCTCTTAGTGTTTGATCTACTCTCAGTTGTGAAGCTAGCGTAAGTGTTTCACGTGTATTGGAGTGCTTTTTGAACTTGACCTTGCTACAGAATACGCAGATCGGAGCATAACTCTTGATCATGTGTTGATGTTCTGGAAGACTTTTTGGAGGACAGTCACTACTACCAGATAGATCACTACTACATTCACCTGCTTTACTTTTCAGAGTTTCCAAGTCTCTTTTCATGGTGAACATGCTTCTACATTTTCGATGATAGAATATAATTGGAACTTCTTTGTCCTGAAGCGTTTTTGAAACGTCTAGAATGGGGAATATGGTTCCTGACTTTGGCGGCTTCAAGTAAGGTTAACCAGGAGGCATGGCTTTGAGGACTGACAAAATGTTCATCTCCGTCGGATACTGCCTGGTGTATGATGCACAGTTTCTTGGCGGGTGCCTGTGGCGTTTCCATGTTAACGGACATTCCAGGCCTCCTACGTTGAAGTTCCACAGCTACCACGACACCGGATTCTGGTCCCGGATTCTTCTCTACATCACCAGCCTTCAACAATAGCTTCGAGAGGTAGTCGGCTGCTACTCTACCTCTCCACTCCAAAAACCCGACTTTCTCTGAACGCACGACCTGCGGGCCGGCTGGTCTTCCGGCAGTGGTGGTCTCCTCGAGGGTCTCCAACGTCGCCAGTCGATCGTCCGGTCCGTCTCTCGCCGATGAAATACGACACCTGAAAAAGAATTTTTTTTTAAATTATATGTATGTATATTTATATAATTATATAATATACAGTTTGGAAAAGGGGGATAACTCCCATAAAGCTGCCACTGCCACAATGCTATCACATGTTTTCTAACTCTAGGCATTTATACCTTCCCAAAAAACACTATTAGCATTCTCGCCCTAATTTGATACCGACCAACCCCCCAGGCTGATCGCCTATATACAACATGACTGTGTAAAACAGATGACATGACAGTAGAACAGATGACATGACAGTAGAACAGATGACATGACAGTAGAACAGATGACATGACAGTAGAAAAGATAACATGACAGTAGAACAGATGCCATGGCAGTAGAACAGATGACATGACAGTATAACAGATGACATGACAGTAGAAAAGATAACATGACTAGAACAGATGCCATGACAGTAGAACAGATGACATGACAGTAGAACAGATTACATGACAGTAGAACAGATGACATGACAGTAGAACAGATGACATGACAGTAGAAGAACAGATGACATGACAGTAGAGCAGATGATATGACAGTAGAACAGATGACATGACAGAAGAACAGATGACATGCAGCTTCGTTCTTCAATCACAGGCTATTTTTGCTACTGCCGACCTCGCCGTCTGATGCAATATGATTAGCATTAATAGGTGACCCCGGCGCAGGAATGGAGGAGGCCACACAGAGAATATATGACGGTGTGTCCAACAGATGGCAGACAGGCTTCGGTCCTCAATCACACAGGATATATTTTCTCATAGTAGAGGACCCTACCCTTGAGCCCGTGACCAATTTCTCCTGATCAAGGTTTGAAAGTGGTTTTTAAATGACCTGAGGATACTGAACAAAATAAGCCCCCATGTCCCTCGCAAAAGTGCGGGCTAACTCCGCCAGGGGGCAAATCCAAGATGGCCTCCGTGAAAACTAGATTTGTCATATCTTCACTCATATAATAGCTATTAATATGTTCTTGGTGTCTAAATGCATGTTTTTTAGGTCAAGGAAAGCAATAAAGACATCATAGAGTGGATTTGTGGACAAAAAGTCTTTGTAATTGAATATTTTATTAAAAAATTAACACGAAAAATGTCAATACTCGTCAATAATCGTATCAAGCATATTTACCCATTGCTTTACAGTTAAATTTATTAAGATATGATTGCCTTATTATCATCTTTTTAATAACATGTCCTTTTGTTTACAGATTGGAAGATGTCGAGACCATCACAGAAAAGTCGAAAGCGGAGGAGTGAAGATTCAGCCTTTGGTTCCTGTATCTTGTGTCATCTTGATTGTGATGAAGATCGGAACAACACAAACCTAGATGCCTGGAACAATCTTAAGGAGCATGCAAAGCAATGGGTAGGGCTGGATATCTTTGGTTCAGTGTATGATGAAGTTGTCTGGGAAAATGGATCGAATGGTGTGTACTTCCATCAAAATTGCAAGCTGAACTTGTTCAATAGTAGAAAACCGAAGCAAGCCCTGAGTCGAAAAGAGAAATGCCATGCTGAAAATGTAGGAACTGCAGCACAGATGCAAACTGACCCCTCGTCAAGTCAAGGTCCAATTGAAACTGGTACAAGACAAACACGTTCGATCACAGGTTTAGTACATGACAAGAACCTATGCATATGGTGTGTGAAACCTGAAGACCAGAAACATCGCGGAAGAGACAAGCGGCATATCATGCAACAGCTGAATGCATGGTATGCCTTCAAAAGCCACACTGTGTACTTAGAAGATCTTACCATGAGAGAACGGCTGTTGAACTTTATTGAGTCAACTTCAGACCCATTTGCAGTTGAAATCCGTTATCACCGAACATGTTGGGTAAAGTACATATCAGCCACCTCAGATACAGGAAAAGATGATCCCAATCTTCATCTGCAAAATGTTGTCCATAATAATGTCCAGACACAAAAATGTTTCAAAGATTGTGTTGGTGAATGACCGCTATGACTTGCCATTTACCATCAAAGACAGTGAACAAAATCTTCGCTCTAGTAATATTGAAGGCTCTTTGAACATCTTCATCCGGCCTTCAGACAAATTTCCCTCAGCTAGAGCTTTCCAGGATTTGTTGCACAATCCAGCTAATAAACAACGCTTGCAGTTATTTCTCCAAGATGAGATCCGTCTAAGGTGCTGTGAACCTTAGTTTGTCCAGTTTGTATATTCAGTGGGTCCAAAGTGTTGGAATTTATCCACAAGAGACAGAATTGGCAATTTTGAATGTGAACACATCGAAGCAGACACGATTCTCTTCTTTATATATTCCCAAATCAGAAGATCAGGCATTGATACTGATGTTGTCATTGATGCTGAAGATACAGACGTTCTAGTTTTGTCTGCATATGTTGCCCATACAATAGATGGAGTGTTAGCAGTCAAGAGGAAGAAGAACATCATAGATTGTAAAAAACTATGCTCCAAAGAGGTAGCAGAGATTATAGTTCAATTACATATTCACAGCGGATCAGACACCACAACTGCCTTTTTTGGCCACGGGAAAGCATCAATTTTTACCAAGGGAATCTCAGATGATGCACGTGCTCTGCTATGTTGTTTTGACAAGTCATTGCCGGTCAAACAGTCTGTTCTGAATGACATGGCAATATTTACCTTCAGATACATCTATAATGACAAGGTGAGCAAATCTATGGGTGAAGCAAGGGCACGCAAATGGAACCAGATGAAGAGAAAATCAACACTGAGACTTCCACCAGATAGAGATTCACATGACCTGAAGGTAACAAGAGGAAATGATCAAGCACACATGCTTCTCAATTATCATAAGGTAGATCCTTCTCCGTCTCCACTTTTACATGGATGGGTTGTTGAGAATGGCTTGTGTAAGCCAGTGCGATACACAAGACCAGCACTACCAATGCATTTGAAAGATGTCGTTCAACTTCAAGACCTAACACCAGGAGATACTGATTCAGGAGAGAGCGATTCATATGATGAAGACGAGGATAATGACATTGATGTATAATATTGCCCATTCATGTTATCCATAATGTCAGTTAAATAGTTATGATAGGTTGTGGATTTTGTCTGATTTATCTGAAATATGTAATGAGTTAGGATAAATCAATAATTGTTTTCAATTTTGATTAAACAAATTAATTCATGTATATTAGCATTGAAAACCTTGGTCTGAAAAATCTATTTGTTGACACCTAGAATACATTAGCAATATACACATACTAATTATCTAATAGAACAAATTCAAATTGTGTATCAGCCATATCGTGTTACTTGGAGTTCTTGTAACACGTTTTGAGATGAATTGGGCTACATCATTTTTCAGTAACATCAGCTTGAGTTATAATCCAGTGAAAAAAAGCTTCATGTGATTAGTGGCCAATAAGCATGATACGGTTCTCGAAAATGATGAATATTGAAATGTTTTGTCTTCATTTTTTAATAAAATATTCAATTACAATGACTTTTTGTCCACAAATCCACTGTTTGATGTCTTTACTGCTTTCCTTGACCTAAACATCATACATTTAGACACCAAGAACATATTAATAGCTATTAAATGAGTGAAGATATGACAAATCTAGTTTTCACGGAGGCCATCTTGGATTTTGCCCCCTGGCGGAGTTAGCCCGCACTTTTGCGAGGGACATGGGGGCTTATTTTGTTCAGTATCCTCAAGTCATTTAAAAACCACTTTCAAACCTTGATCAGGAGAAATTGGTCACGGGCTCAAGGGTAGGGTCCTCTACTATCACCACTGACCTCGATGGCTGATCCAATATGATTAGCATTAATAGGTCACCCCGGCGCAGGAATGGAGGAGGCCACTCATAGGAATGATTAAATAAGAAGAAAAGAATATGATAAGCCGAGAGCAGCTGCAAAGAGCACAGCAGGTCAGCGGTGCGTCGGTACAGCTGAGGCGGCTACTCGCGAGGCAAAATCTTGGAAAAAATTGGTCCATTTTGATTGTGATCTGTCCTCGCGCTTGCTGTGGAGCATGTTTTCTGTGCTGCTTTGGTCTAGATCCAAAGTTGCTCCAGGAGGTCTCTTAGAGCGTTTCTGCGGGGTACAGCAAGAGGAAAGTGGCCGCTTGCAAGTGAAAATCTCTCTTGCTCCCTCGCAGAAAACGCCTTTATTCCTGGGTCCAGGTTGTTTCGGCCGTAATAGTGAGGCAGCTTAGGTAGTTGATGGGGACATGCCGGATAAAAGCACCACATTTTTTCCAGGTATTCCTCAGAATCCAAGCTTCAATTCTAGAACCGGCGCCAAGCGATCCGAACATTTTTTTTAAACACAATCTTTATTTTTTTTATTATTTTTTATTTAACATTTTGTGCCTATAGCGCCTGTAGGCAATAGTGACCCAGGGCTCGGTAGTTAAGCCCCGGAGGTTCATTTGAGGGCTGTGATGGTTGGCCCTCGTCCGTGGTGGCGCAGGCAGGATTTTTATAGTGACGCCTGTGATTAGAGGCTCATGCCGCCCCCCTGTGTCATCCGATGCACTCGCAATCGAAGGTAGAGTTAATGGGCAGGGCATGTGGGTGTTCTTAGGCCACTCGACGGTGCAGAAAGATTTTGGTTTTCTTCGGGGATCGAACTCGGGTCACCGAGAACGCCACTGAGAGACGCTAACCACTGCTACCGCCTCCCCGATAGGATACCTGCATAATAGAACTTTTTTTTTTTTTATTTAATTAAATGCATATTACACCGCCGTTTCTGGATGCAAGAATTCTCGACGGTGTTGCTGTGGTGTATCTGCTTCCTCATACTAATGTCACCACATTCAATGCTAATGGCGTTGCATCCCCCACATCCTGAAGCTACTTGAATCCTGCAGAAGAGTCGATGTGGTCTGGGACAGCTACATTGCCAGCAGTATCAAGGAGTCAACTAGAGAGAAAAGGGGAAAAGGTGTGCGGAGAAAGGTCGGCGGTCCAACCAAGGTGCCCAGCAACTGGCCCGACTTCCTCCGAGATTCCACAAACAAGGAGGAGCTTTTCCAGTTCCTTTCAGACAAAGTCGGCTCCAATGACTGGCCAGGCGGAAAGGAGGTCTTCATAACATCAGGCACAGATGTGATCAGCAGAGGTTCGACCACTCCATGCCACGATGTGACCATGAAGAGGCCGATACAAGGATTGTCGTTCACCTGAAAGATGCGCTGGACAAGGGATGCACCACCTGTTTGGTACGCACTGTCGACACAGACGTCGTTGTCATACTGATAGGAAAGTATCATTCCCTGACCAGCCAGCATCAGATGGCAGCCATCTGGGTAGCCTTTGGAACTGGAAAGAACTTCATGTACTGGATATCAATGCCATATGCTATGCTCTGGGAAAAAGATAGGTCAACGGCACTGCCTATGTTCCACAGCTTCACGGGCTGCGACACAACTTCCGCTTTCTTTGGCAAAGGGAAGAAATCGGTATGGAGGCTTGGATGCCTACGTGGAGGTGACGGAAGCCTTCAACAACCTCATGAATCACCCTTACATGACTGTGACAGTGAACTGCAAGGAATTCCAGTTGCTCGAGCGCTTCACCGTGATCATCTACAATAAGAAGAGCAACTTGGACTCTGTGAACGAGGCACGTAGGGAACTCTTCTCCCAGAAAAACAGGACAATGGAGAACATTCCCCCAACGCAAGAAGCCCTTCTGCAGCCACACACTGCGCGCAGTCTACCAAGCTGGAATCTGGGCAACCAGTGATCATTGTGAGCAGAAGCCTCCAACCTCAGAGGGCTTTGGATGGACTCTAGAGAGTGCAACGAAGACCTGGCGTCCTGTGTGCTCCAACCTGCCTGTGGCATCCCAGGCCTGCAGCGGACTGATCAAGTGGTTGCAAAAGCGCCATGTGCACGTGTGGAGGACGATGCTCATGCAAGAAGGCGCGGTGGAAGTGCACATAACTTTGCAGCTGCCGATGTGAGAAGTAGCTTAGCCGGCTTAGTGTGAAATGTAGTAATTGAATTTTGTGCAGAGAAGGGATTTAAGACATTAACACTGCATGTTTCCATGTTTTAATGTCAGTTGTTAGCAGATTCCTCCATTAAAACCTTTGAACTGACCTTCATGCTTTGCTCTCCTACTTAATTGTGTACTAAGTATGATTATTTCATGTGATTGAATTATAAAACACCCCTAATGGGCCAAATAATGAGCAACCATACTCAGAAAATACCTTAAAACAAGAAACATGGCAATTTTGCACCATGTTGGGTAAATATACGCACGGTCTGAAAGAGTTTACATTTTTTCTTGATTTTCGTATGTGTTAAATTGCTCACATTACAAAAATGTATCGTAGAAGCATAAGAGTGGTCGTATCGCTTGGCGCCGGTTATAGAATCAGAGCTGGGACCCTGAAGATTGCCTGATCAAAATTTGGGTTGCTTTTTTTCCGGCAATGTCCCCACCCCTTTAAAAATTCGGTGCTAAGCTGCCTCACATAAGGAATTTAGGCCGTGACGTCCAAACGTCAAACTGGAAAAGGGCCGAATCGTCTCACGGCCTAAACCACATATGGCATATTATAAATTTTATATTAATTCACTGCTGGGTATTTTTTTCGGCCGTGATCCAGTTAGGCCGTGAGATGTTTAGCCGCGGGAAAACCTTTAGGCCGTGAGCTTTTTAGGCCGCAGGAACCTTTAGGCCGTGAGATGTTTAGGCCGCAAGGAACCTTTAGGCCGTGAGATGTTAAGCCGCAGGAACCTTTAGGCCGTGAGATTTTTAAAAGCCGCAGGAACCTTAGGCCGTGAGATGTTTAAGCCGCAGGAACCTTTAGGCCGTGAGATTTTTAAGCCGCAGGAACCTTTAGGCCCGTGAGAGTTTAAGCCGCAGGAACCTTTAGGCCGTGAGCTGTTTAGGCCGCAGGAACCTTTAGGCCGTGAGTGTTTAGGCCGCGGGAACCTTTAGGCCGTGAGTTTTTTGGGCCGCAGGAACCTTAAAGGCCCGGAGATTTTTTAGGCCGAGGAACCTTGGCCGTGAGTTTTTTGGCCGAAGAGACAGGTGCGAGATGTAAATTTTGTAGCCCACAAGTCGTACCGAGCCCCAAAAAATCGTATTTTCAGATAAATTATCGTAAACCTTAGGTAAAAAATGTATTCCTGAATGACTTTATTTTAAATTGATTCAGGCTTCACCCCAAAATAACTTTTAAGTGTCACATATACTACTTGCGCACCACCTCTATGCTCACATCCCCTACTATACGTAAACCACACTACTATCGCCCACATCCACTACTATACTCACTCAACTACTAGGGTCATTTAAAACTACTATACGTCCATCCCCTACTAGCGACATCCCCCGACTATCGTCACATCCCCCAAATTTAGGTGTCCAATCACCTATTTAACGTCCATCACACATAGCTCCCTCAAAAATTTATTTTCACCACCTACATATGTCACATCAAATACTATGCCACATCAACGGTTATGCGTCACATCACCAATTAGGTGTCCCCACACTGGAACACAATCAACCCCAAAGCACCATTGTTTAACACATCTCAGGCACATCCACCACCTAGCAACCACACAGCCTTACTTAAAAAACACTAATCATTCTCAAGGTCAAATTTACCAAAAAATTTGAGGAATAGCTGAAAAGGTGTTCTTGAGAAGGTGATCCAGGTATCTTGATAAGTGTGATCACAGGGATCTTGATGAAGTGTGATCAGCAGTTGATTTTGATAATTTTTGGTTTTTTAGGTCGTATAAAATTTTATAATTTCCCATAGTTGTTTAGGCGTGAGACGTTTCGGCCGTTCCCAGTTTGATGTTTGTACATCACGGGGGCCCACAGTCTACCCGGTCTTCCGACGCGCGGTTGGGGGGTGGGGGGTGATGACGTCACGCGACCAGGTGCCCCTGCAGGCTCTCACCCCCGGGCCCCAGTCTAAAACCAAATCCCCACACCATGAGGCGCCCCAAAAGGCGACCCAAAACGAGTATCCGGCGCTTAGTGAAATGTGGGGACCCTGCCGGATAAAAAACCAAAATTTTTTCAGGCACCTACGGGTCCTAGCTATGATTTTTAGAGGGAACAAATGATCCCCTCCTCAGAGGGGTATAAGGAACGTTCTTTTTTTTTGACATTTCCGCATTGGAAATTTTGGGTAAATGGGTTTTTTTAAAAAAATATATAAGGATAATGTTTATTGGATGCAAATTATCTTATTTTTATTTTTAATAACCCAGAAAAAAAATATTCCAAAATGGGTGCAAAAAAAATAAATTTAATATTTTTTCGATTTAAACTCCCCTGCGGACATTGCGAAACCCTGTGTTTTTACAGAAACCGAATTAAAAAATACTCCTTGCAATTCAAAAATGACAGTGGTTAATCTATGACGGTGCATTTTGAAAAATAAAATATTTATTAAAGCTCATTATACAACAATCAATGTTCTTCCTGTACAGCTTCCGGAATGCCATTCTTTGTTAAGCACCTTATCAAATGCAGGTATGATTCATAATTGTAATTATGTGTCTCTTCCAACATTTGGCAGCTGCACAGTTCGTGCATTTCACTGCATTTCTTGCATGAACATCTCCCGCCACAACCGGGGGTGCAGCACTTTGTGCAGCACACTTCCACAAGTTCCACTTACAGCCTTTGCTGCCGCAGGCCTGCGAGCTCCAGACAGACCCAGACTTTGTTCTGCATCCAGTGTCCAAAACCGCAGCCTTCAGGCAGCTGGTGGTCTGTTGTTGGTCCTGGTGACAGTTGTCCAGATGCCAGCCCTTGTACACTGCACGCGTTGGTGTGCTGCAGCATGCCTGTTGAGTTGGGGGGAATGTTCTCCATCGTTCTTTTGTCTGGCAGAAAAGTTTCCTTTCTTGCTTCATTCACCGACACCAGAGGGCCTGGTCTTGTCCATATATAACGACTGTGAACGTTTCCAGCATCTGGAACTCCTGGCAATCCACGGTGGATTTGTGCATGTGGATGTTCCTACGATGAAAAGTTGAAGGCATCTGTGACTTCTGGTAACAAGTTTTCTTGACCTAGAGCTGCGTAATGGATGGAGGTTCAGGGCCAAGTAGAGTGGTAGGGGTGGCTCAATTTCCCAACGAATGTCCGTGATGACTGCGTGGTATTTTGCTTGTCTCTCTCTTCTGGCTCTCTTTTTGCATTGAAAAGTATGATCTGTGAAGGCAGTGAGACGGCCTGGGAATCTGTGCAGGTCCTGATCTTTCAAGTCCAGCTCCTTTTCATCAGCATGGCACCATACTCTTGAGGTTGGCTGGACAGAGTTTCTATTCTGGCAAGTCAGGGGGAAAGCGCCACTGAGTTGAAAACACAGGACGAAAGATGTCCTCTCGCCAATTCCTGGCACTTTTGCCAAATTAGTGCATCTCTTCATATCAGTCTCCATGGCCTGGTTCAGCATTTGTGTTGCATGCCTTTTTCAAAGCCAAGTAGCACATTTTTTCCATCACTTTGCTCTTGTCGAATTGGAAATGCTTCAGGATTTGCTCTTTAAAGCGAACTTTGTTGAACGTTCCCTCCTGATGCCAAAGTCAGCAAGACGACTTTCGTAAGATGCCGTAGGGAAGCAAACTGAAGAGCAATGTGCCTTCTTCCACTTCTTCTCTATGTAAGTGACCAGTCTCAGCAAATGCGTCTTGCTCGTGCCTTTTCTCTTGTCTGGTTTAACTGGCATCCTTAGGTTTCCCTGTTCCTGATCAGGACCGGTGACGATTCGCAGTCCAACCCAGCAAGCAAGATGGTACTTGGGCCTCCAGTGCAATGAGGTCACGACACCTTCAAGCTGGTCAACAAATCTGAATCCAACAGATCGCGGGCCATTGACCTAACATTGTCTCTGCCCCTAGGGTTTTGAACTCTTCAGGAGCCAATCTTCTTTGTGCAAAATCATGCAGCTGGTTTTTGTCGAAACATTTGCGTGGACGACGGCATCGGTCTTACTGTGCGGCAGGAGTGCTATCTCTCCTCGCTATTCTTCGCCTTTGCCGTTTCTGTGTGTTGACTTGGTGTCGGTGACATTGATTTGTGCCACTGTGCATGATTCCTGATCCAACTCATCCACGGCCTGTGGCAGCACCAAATGCAAGAGGCACTGGGGCAGAGCGTTGAGTTCTCTGAACTGAGTCACTTTCTCCAGGAAAGATCATAGACAAGCTGGTCGCCGACTGTCCGCTCCATGTGCATTTAAGGGACAGCGAAGTGGATCAGAGGTTTTCTTCTGGCAGACTTGCAACGCTGATCAACCCAATCCATCACAGATGAGGACTGGGGCTCTTCAAAATCTGCAACCCAACAAAACAAAACAGTTAGCAGACATTGTTGCCTCCTTAACTAAGTACTGTACGTAAGTAATTCATGGTCATACATGTAACCTAATTCCATTGTAATAGAACGTTGTCCTGGTAAAATTTGAAAAGTGTTCTGAAGTATAAGCATAGGATGAAAAAAATAACAAACTACGTGATGTATTGCATATACGGAATATTTCTTTTGCCATTAACGGCGATCTTGATTTCATCAAGATTTTTCTGCATATACGGAATAATTTCTTTTTCATTAAGCGAATCCTGATTTCATCAAGATTGTTTTCTAAGTGAAATTAGCGTTATCACAAAATGGTTCATAGAGGCTTCTGAGTAATTGGATCGTTTTGTCTCCCCTCTCAAGTCATAGCTAGGACCCGGTAGAATGCCTTACAAAATTTGGTGGCTTTTATTTCCGGCATGGCCCCATCCTCTTGAAATCTGGTCCTTACGGCCGACTATAGCGAGGCAAAATTAGGCGAGCCCAAAACTCGTCCAGCCGTTCGGAAGCCCGTTATATACTGTGGTCACCGGCTAAAGTATTTACCGGCCGAAAGAACCTGGACCCAGGAATAAAGGCGTTTTCTGGAGAGGAGCAAGAATATTGTCACTTGCAAGCGCCACTTTTCCTCTTGCTGTACCCGCAGAGAACGCTCTAAGAGACCTCCTGGAGCAACTTTGATCTGGCCCAAAGCCAACACAGAAAACATGCTCCACAGCAAGCGCGAGGACCGATCACAATCAAATGGACCAACATTTTTTCCAAGATTTTCCTCGCGAGTAGCCGCCTCTATACTGCCAGCAGTATGGAGGAGAAAGTGATCGAAACGTGAGGTAGAGATGGCTCGGTTTTTATAAATCAATAATGGGCTCGTAAAGTCATGATGGGCTCAGGTATAGGGGTTGTAGGGAAATGGAACCAGGAGGAGTAGGTTGGGTACACGAGCCTGCCGGAACGCCACAGACAGACAGACATACTCTCGGTGGTGAAGACGTTGAAAGTCTGAGGTATTTACAGTTAACCCCGTTCAGGCCTCAGATCTTTTCCTTGCTATACAACATCGTCTGTATTACCATAAAATTACGATAAGTAGCTTTATAATTCTTATATATTAAAATATCTATAGACAAAGAGACTAAATAGTTCAATCTATAAAAATTGTTGATATTTAATTAAAATCGTTTTAAAGTATAATGAAAATTACGTTCCGGGCCCTCAAGGGTTAAGAGAGAAGGGCATTGGTTAGTCTCCTCTTAACCCCTGCACGCCCAGATCTGTTGCTTTGCTATATGAAATTGTATGTTGTCGAGCCATAAAATACGAAAAGTCACGAATATACAATTAGCTAGTGGAAAGGATACTAAACAGTCCATATCTATAAGATATTGCTTTATAGTCACTTAAAATCGTCTAATAGTACCCAAATTACAAGGAAATTACGTTCTGGGTCCTCAAGGGTTAGACTTGATCACAGTGAAAACCGAAAGCAAGAAGTATATATAGGCATGTGTTGGTTTGATGATGAACTGGTTCATGTTATGCTGTCCATAGGCGTGACGACAAGAACTGAGGCTGCCGAGGGGATCGCCGGTACAGATAATTCTGCACTCACCATCCTTAAGGGAGAGGTGAATGATGATGATGTGATGATGATGATGAGATGATGAAAAAGAGGAAGAGGCGGAGGTTGACAAGGAATTGGAGGTGAGGAAGAGGATAAGATGAAGGAGGAGGAGGAGTAAGGGGAAGAGGAGGAGGAAGGGGAGAAGGGGTGAAAGTATATGGTAAGAGGAGGAGGAGGAGGAGGAGTAGAGGAGGAGGAAGAGGCGGAGGGAGGAGGTGGAGGGATGATGATGAATAGTAACTCTAAGACACTATTCAGCAAGACTGGAAGCAAAAGGGGGACGAAAGTCATTTTTCAAGAACTGTAAATGATCGAAAATCGTAAAAAAATTAACAAAAAGATGTAGCGTGTATTCCTTAATCCCTATTTCGCCTTTTCAAGTAAATCACCCGAGTGTTCTGTTAACTAATCATTAAAGATGTTTCAGTTAAGAACATAAGAAAATAAGGAACTACAGAGGCCGTGAGACATACACGTGGTAGTTCCTGAGTGGGGGACAGCTTGATAGAGGAGGTATCAGTACAACTAAAGAGTCTTCCAATGTATCAAGTCACTTTAGTAGTCGCTTTGATTTCTACTCATTACCATTATAATTTATAATTTATATATATATATATATTATATATATATATACTATATATATCTATATATTAATATATTTATAATAGATATAATATTATAATATATATATATATTCTACTCTCCCCCCCTATGGTAGAGCGAACAATACTCTCCCTCACAGGGGGGGGGGATAAAACTACCACTCTACTATAATTGAGAGTATGGCTTGGTTGATATTTCTACAAGTGACTTGATAAACTGGAAAGACTATAGGATGAGGGGGTTTTGAAATTGAATACACAGTGGCGTCATAAACTCTTTGTATACAACACTATCTTTTTGGTAGTACTCAGGCAATTTTTATAAGGATATTTACTGAGCTCGTAATTCATTAGATAACTACACCGTATTGCTCCCCTGACGTGAAGGGTGGGGAGAGGGGGGGGAGAAGGGGTGAGGGGGAGGGGGGGTTAAAAGAGGTAGGGGGTGGGAAAGGGAAGGATGGGGGAGGGGGAAGGAAGGAGTAGGGAATGGGGAGATGGGAGGAGGGAAGGTAATGAAGTGGAAGGCGAGGGGGGGAGGGGAGGAGTGGGAAGGGGAGAAGGGGGAGAGGAATGGGAAGGTGGGGAAGGGCTCCGGCAAATTCGGCAAGGGTGATTTTTCAGGGCATACTTTTAGACATGAAAATCACTTGATGGCATTTTAGCGGCAAGCGAGGCGTTATTCACAGCTCACGTCTTTTTTTTTTCCTCTTTTTTTTTTTTTTACATCACAAAGGACTGGCCAAGGGCAAAAAAGAGATAACAAAAACTCGCTAACGTTGCATCCCTATAAAAAAGAACGACTATAATTATGTCAGAAAATAAAAAAAACGGGGTGAAAAAACCTCATTACCTGAATAAGGAAAATTTGTCCTAAAGAAAGAACTGCATTAAACACATCTGATATATATACATTCCATATACAGAACAATATAAAACTCACGGAGTATTCCACACGGTGTTCCTCGTATAGCTATCATGAAATGTTACGTTATTAAAATCAGGATGCAAGCAATTAAAAGTCATGTCAAGAGTCATGATTGAAGTTCGTTATTCAGGCACAAGACCTTTCCATTAAGGGCAATGCTTCTGCACCCAATGCCATTTCTTTGCTTTCTGGTCCAAATACGTATAACCTGCTCACCCATTTAACCATGACCGAATTCCATCCATCCATCCATCCATTCCATCCATCCATTTGGTCTTTGTTTTCTGGTTTAAAAAAATATTCCTGTCCACGCCATTAACCACAATACGACATTTGCATCCAGGTTTTTCTTCTCCAGGAATCAACCTATCATCCATCGCCAGGAGCAGTGACCCAGACCGTCCAGGAGGCAGAGTCCAGCACCGTCAGGAGCAGAACCCAGCACCGTCAGGACAGGAACCCAGCACCGTCAAAGCAGAAGACGCAACACCGTCAGGAGCAGGACCCGCACCGTCAGGAGCAGGACCCGCACCGTCAGGAGCAGGACCTAGCCACGTCAGGAGCAGGACCCAGCCCAACAGGAGCAGGACCCAGCACCGTCAGAAGCATTAGACCAGCACCGTCAGGATTCAGGACCCAGCACCGTCATGGAGCAGACCCAGCACCGTCAGGAGCAGGACCCAGCACCGCGTCAGGGAGCAGGACCCAGTCACCGTCCAGGAGGCTCCTCTGTCCCGGCCAAAACCTTTTCCACGCAGAGACAAGACTTTGCTATAACAACATAAGAAAATAAGGAATCTACAAGAGGCCGAGACCAACACGGTGGTATTTTCCTGTTTACTTAACACTATCTTTATCCACTTTCATCCCCCTCCATGAATTTATCCAGCCTCCTTTCAAAGCTCCCTATTGACTCCGCACTTAACTACCTGATACTGAGTCCTTGCCCTCATTTACCACCCTAATTTGTGAACCGTTTTTCCCCTATTTCTTTATAATCTACGCTTTTCCAGCTTGAATCCTTCTGAATATAATCTTCCAACAAAATCCTCGACAACAAAGCGACAGCCGCCCTTGCCATCCAGTGTCCCATAATGTGCCTGTACTTTGTTCTTGTCTTTTGTTTTTGCTCTAGTACTTAAGTTTACTCCTTGGCTTGTTCTTATCGCTTTGTTTTTTGTGCATGCCTCGGTCGAGAATAAAATTATTATTTATTTTATTGATTATTATTATAAAGCGGATGACGCAAAATCAACGTGAAATATATACCTGTAACTGCTGAGAGATTGATTCCACTTCACAATCCTGCGTGAAACGCAGCAAAATAAACTTTCATCCCACTCGTTGCGTGAGGCACGGAAAGGCGTCTTCTCATATTTTCTTTCTTTCCAGCGAGGAGATGAAACCAAGACAATTTGTCGGCATCGTGAAATATAAGAAGCAACGTCGATCCCAATATAAGAAGACGAGTGATTACATTATTAGGATCTGCAGACC
>JACEEZ010014454.1:25000-80000 GCA_016584305.1 Chionoecetes opilio
ACACACACACACACACACACACACACACACACACACACGCCCACGATCATAAGAAGTATCCACGTAAGGCAGTGAATACCGCCGCCAAGATGGATCACACAAATTCGTCACCTTCGCAGGATCGAATCTCACACACGCACCGCTATACAACCTTCCCTCACATTAATGACATCGTTCATATCAGCCACATGGACAACACCACACTCAAGGACATAAGAAAACAAGAACATAAGGACATAAGAACACAAGAACACAAGGACATAAGAACACAAGAACATAAGGACACATGGACATAAGAACATAAGGACATAAGAACACAAGAACACAAGGACATAAGAACACAAGAACATAAGGACACATGGACATAAGAACATAAGGACATAAGAACATAAGAACACAAGGGCATAAGTACATAAATACATATAAGAACACATGGACATAAGGACATAAGGAAGCTACATACTACATGCTACTGCCGGGATAATATATAGACTATTATATTTAATACTAGCCGCAAAGCCGCCCTCCGGGCGGAATTTTTGGCTAGCTCCTGCGGAGGGCTATTGGTAGGCTTTCGGCCCACCACCTGTGTTTGGTGGGCCGAAGGCCCACCAAACACAGACTCTCCAGATAGCCCCTTCTAGCTTTCCTGAAATCATGGATGTAGAAATGTATGTATTAACGCCAACCCATTCACATCACTCCCAAACCATTCACTCACCCATTACCCATCACCCCCCACCCATTCACTCACCCATTACCCATCAACCCCCACCCATTCACTCACCCATTACCCATCACCACACACCCATTCACTCACCCATTACCCATCACCCCCCACCTATTCCCTCCCCCCCATTCACTCACCCATCACCCCACACCCATTACCCATCACCCCACTCATTCACTCACCCATTACCCATCACCCTACATCAAGGTTTCCTCAATTCTCGCAACCCACTTTTTTTTCACAATTCTCGCTAATAGGCTACTTAAAAAAATAAAAAAAAAATAAAAAGTGATCAGATCATCCCATAAGTGGGCTTAAAACCTTCCCCTGGTCAACCTGGTTCCAAAACTGTGCCATATGATGGGATTCCGCCACGGGGGCGGAACCTATACCACACACACAGACACACTTTCGCTTATATTATTATAGATTTCAAAATGCACTAAGGAGGCCACGCCCCCTGCCTTTCCCCTCTTTGCTACGGGGCAGCTGATTGGTGCACTCAATGGTCAACATGTGTACAGATTACTGGTATCATCATCACTACCAAACACACCATCACCACTACACAACACCACGTAACCCCTGGCCATCCCGACCCTATTAACCCCTTGAGACCCAGAACGTAATTTTCATTGTAATTTGGGTACCATTAGACGATTTTTAGTGAGTATAAACAATATTTTATAGATATGACCTGTTTAGTATCCTTGTCCACTAACTAATTTGGTATATTCAGTTACTTTTTGTATTTTTATGGCAAAGCAACAGACGATTTTATATAGCCAAGGAAAGATCTGGGCGTGAAGGGGTTAAATAAAATAGACATAGTTTGGACGGGATACCTTAGCCTCACACACTGATTCTAAACCCTTCACCAGGTCAACAGATTACCTTCAAAGATGTAAAACTATATACTTAGGTCTAAAGCAGGCCAGATTACCGACAATTATATAAAAAAAAAAAAACGAAAAAGAATATAGATACTTCTGGTGGTATTGAAATGAATAGATAAAGTAGTTATGAATAGTTGAGGCAGAGACTTTTATAGCTGTTGTTTCAAACTCTGTGTGTGTGTGTGTGTGTGTGTGTGTGTGTGTGTGTGTGTGTGTGTGTGTGTGTGTGTGTGTGTGTGTGTGTTGTGTGTGTGGTGTGTGTGTGTGTGTGTGTGTGTGTGTGTGTTTTGTTGTGTGTGTGTGTGTGTGTGGGGAAAAGAGAGAGAAGGAGAGAGAGAGAGAGAGAGAGAGAGAGAGAGAGAGAGGAGAGGAGAGAGAGAGAGAGAGAGGAGAGAGAGAGAGAGAGAGAGAGAGAGAGAGAGAGAGGAGAGGAGAAGAGAGGAGAGAGAGAGAGAGAGGAGAGAGAGAGAAGAGAGAGAGAGAGAGAGAGAGAGAGAGAGAGAGAGAGAAATAAACATGGACGCATGTAGCTACACAGATTAAACAAATAGAGAAAAGTACACACACACACACTCACACACAACACACACACACACACACACACACACACACACACCCACACACACGTCTTAAAAAATGTTCAAGCCATCGAATACATGGCTATTGTACACAACACACACACACACACACACACACACACACACACACACACACACACACACACACACATTTTAAATAACTTTTCAGACACGCGCGGAGAATATTCCCCTGGCAGAAGAGGGCGCCAGCGGCATAAGTAATGCCCCGCTAGGAACAGTGGGGTGCTTGTATGCAACGCGCTTGCTACACTAGACGCTCCTGGCTGGGCTCCAAGTCTGCCTCACGTAGCTCCTCATCTACTTCCTGCTGGGGAGGGAGAGCCTGGGGAGGGAAGAGAAGCTGGGGAGGGGAAAGAGAGGCTGGGGAGACAGAGAGGCGGGAATATATCCCTAGCCTTTAATACCGAAATTAAGTGTGTGAGCTTAAGATTTAGGATTTGTGAATGTTTGGGATGCTCTTCAAGTGTCTTTCAGTATACACAAGGCAGCCACGAGCTATAGTGATCTAAAGACTGCTTTTTTGCTATTTCTGTTACACACTAAGAAAAAAAGGTGCAAATTGTGGCATCGATTTTGCACCTTCAATAAGGGTGCAAAGTTGCACCCATAAGGGTTTACAGTTGCACCCCTAAGGGGGGTTGCACCTATGCACCCTTACGGGTGCAACTTTGCACCCTTAAAGGTGCAAAACCTGTGACACATTTTGCCCCTTTAAAGGTGCAAAGTTGCACCTTTTTTCTTAGTGTGTAGTGGAAACGTATTAAAGTCCTGTTATAATGATTTTCCCTCGCGCGTTGAGCATGTTTCCAGATGTAGATGGTGAGCAACTGTACTCTCAGCCGAGGCGTTGACGTTGACGTCTATCATGCGCTGTTTATGAGTGTGTCGTAAGGTGCGGTACTCAATTTTATATAGATGATCACAGCCATAACCCTGAACAAAAAGGCGACCACTCCCGCGGCGGACACGGAGATGCAGACTCGTGTTAAAGTAATCAAGGCCAAGATGATTAAGGAATCTCTTTCTCTTGGCCTTGAAAGTAATGTTGACGACACTGACATCATGATTTAGGCAAAACACTCCCATTGCAAGGAGTAGGCAGGGTATTAAAACAGTTTCTTAACCCAGAACCCACCCTATAAATCTACAACAATTTTGTTTTCTCTCTCTCTTTCTCCTTATCTCTCGCTATACATACAGACACAGGAACAACACGACTCCGGTGATGTCTTCCTCAACGCAAGCTGTTTCGTCGTGGCGGTGCGGCAAGACACACACGCGCACACACACACACACACAAGCACGCACACACACACACACACACACACACACACACACACGCACACACGCGCGCACACACACACACACACACACACACACACACACAGTGTGTATAAAACACTCCTCAGGGCTGTCGTCGTAAGTTACCGATGCTAACATTGAAAAAAACAGTAAAAAGTGGAAAACATTTTAGAATTTCCGAAGCGTAACACGGACGGTGACTAGCAGCGCATGTCAGTGTTACAGAAAACAGTCACGAACATGTTGTGTTGTGTGTGTGAGGATCTCACGCGGTGGGAATGGCCAGGGTAGGGAATGTCATGGCCCCTTGGCACGCCTCCCTTCCCTACTCTTCATCAGTTCAGTTCAGTTGTGGGTCGGGAGTCTGGCCTTATTCAACGGCACTCCCTGACGAGTCTCTTCTTGCTGTCTGGGTCTTTAGTTATAAATAGTTGTCTTCTCTTATTCTGTCTTTTAATTTCTTTTTCTTTCATTCCTCTTATTTTCTCAGGTCATCCAAAAACTATTGATTGTTCTTTTTGTTGATTGTTCTTCACGGCCTCCCTTCACGCCTCAACACAAGCTGCCGGGGTGCCTATACTGGGGACTAACCGGAGTGGCCCCTAAGACACCCTCACCACGCTAACCGGACGTTTCGACCAGGGACATTTTGGCCGTTAGGTTAGGTTAGGTTAGGTTAGGTCATGTCAGGTTAGGTGTTTTAGAGACCTAGACTTAGTGAGACGGTTAGTTTTTGCCCGTGACCAAAACGTCCGTGGCCAAAACGTCCGTCGCCAAAACGTCATATATTCCTTACGACGGGGGCCACGATGCAGGCTAGGCTAATATAGAGACGACGCAGAATCCATAAACGTTGAAGATAAGAAGCCACCTTGCCATACATGAAAGATGCACCCAAATGTATATCAACACATAACACGAAACAAATATAACAGGTACAAGGATACAAATATGCTTCACCTAAGCCAAATTGTACAAAATGACCCTGCCCTTGTACAAAATTGTCTCAAAATTACTGAGAGTACTATATAATTACTTCACTTGAGAGTACAGAGGTATCACCATTGACCAGGCCACTCCGTTACACCCGCTGACCATCAAGCATGTCGTGAACTCGTTTATAATACATCGATTCAGAACGACTTGATTTAATCTTTTGTTTTTCTTGCCTGGTGGCGGTGAAGCGATGGTGAGATAATAGTGATAAAGAGACTGGCTAATGAGGATAAAGTGGCTGTTGAGAAGTCAACGACACTACGACGGGATGTGAAGAGTAAACGACCAGCTAAGTGGTAAATGAGGGGGGGCACACACACACACACACACACACACACTCACACACGCACACACACACACACACACACAAACACACACACACACACAAAACACACACACACACACACACACACACACATATATACACACACACACACATATATACACACACACACATATACGCGCACACACACACACACACACACAACACACACACACACACACACACTCCGTAGTGTAAGGGATAGCACGCTCAGCTCACAACCGAGAGTCCTGGGTTCGATCCCTGGGCGGAGCGACGACAGACGGGCGGTCTTCTTAAAACCCGAGCCCCTGTCCACCCAGCAGTGAATGGGTACCGGGTGTTAGCCGGGGGTTTGTGACCCGCCTCCCGGGGTGGTGGCTTCGGCCAACACTAAGCACTAAGTATGAATGATAAAATAAATGTTGATATGGAGACGGGGCCATACGAGCGTTGCTCAGGCCCTATAAAATACAACTAGATGAATACACCCACCCACCCATCCACCCATCAAATATTATAGGAAAGCACCTGGTATGATGAGGTTTGATAATTACTAAACAAGCATTCAAACACACTGTAATCGTATCTCTATAACTATAATGTAATGTAATCGTATCTCTATAACTATAATGTAATGTAATCGTATCTCTATAACTATAATATACTGTAATCGTATCTCTATAACTATAATGTACTGTAATCGTATCTCTATGACTATAATGTAATGTAATCGTATCTCTATAACTATAATGTACTGTAATCGTATCTCTATAACTATAATGTAATGTAATCGTATCTCTATGACTATAATGTAATGTAATCGTATCTCTATAACTATAATGTACTGTAATCGTATCTCTATAACTATAATGTACTGTAATCGTATCTCTATAACTATAATGTACTGTAATCGTATCTCTATAACTATTGATGAAATATGGATTAGAATTAACCCCTTGAGACCCAGAACGTAATTAACATTGTCATTTTGGTACCATTTGACTATTTTAATGAATATAAGCAATATTCTATAAGTATGACCTTTTTAATACCCTTGTCCACTATCTAATTTGGTATATTAAGCTACTTTTCGTAATGGCTAACAGACGATAATATATAGCAAAGGAAAGATCTGGACGTGAAGGGATTAAACTCTTTTCGGTAGTTCTTCAATGAGCATCTCGGGTAAAAGTTTTCAGTTCACACTTGCTGATTACCTCACTGAGGTAGAGCACTGTCGTCTAAGTCAATAGTCTCCCTCTGTCCTTCCCTGCATGGAGTGTGTGCGTGTGTGTGTGTGTGTGTGTGTGTGTGTGTGTGTGTGTGTGTGTGTGTGTGTTGTGTGTGTGTGTGTGTGTGTGTGTGTATGTGTGTGTGTCTGTCTGTCTGTCTATCTATCTGTCTGTCTGTCTCTCACCTCCTGTACTTCACTCACACTGTTCTTTTAAAGAGAGCAACAAACATTTCTCATTATTCCCCTCCTGTAAGTAGCTCTCAGTCGTTTACGTGAACTATTATGTTGTTTCTGTTGTCATCCTCTTGGTTCAATCTGGAAAAGCGTAGATTAAGGAAATACGGAAAAACTGGTTCACAAATAGGGTGGTAAATGAATGGAACAGACTCAGTCGTCAGGTGGTTAGTGCGAAGTCAATAGGGAGCTTTAAAAGGAGGCTGGATAAATTCAGAAATGGGGATGAAAAGTGGATGTAGGTAGTGTTAAGTACGTAAGAGGAACTACCACGTGTAGGTCTAACGGCTTCTTGTAGCTTCCTTATGTTCTTATGTTCTTATGGCCACGCAAGTTTCCTCCTCCCCTCAGCGGCAACACGAAGACCCTCTGTTTCCCGCCACACACACACTCTTGTCTATCTGATGCAAGAGCTGGCCCGTGTCTTCACCCTTCCCTTCCCTCACTGATAAGCCCTATCTACAATTTGCCTTGTTGTTATTCCATTTACCTGTCATTTGCAACTTTCCTGGAGGTGAATTTAAAGACACTTAGGAAAGGAAAGTTACCTTGAACTCTTTGGAACGCGCATGGCTTCTATTTTTGTCTTTTTTGGAGAAGGCATTCAACTATTCAACTATTTTCAGATTATGCTGTCTAGGTTTTCGGTGATCTAAATGTTACGTATGGAAACGATAGAACATTACCATCATATTAGTAAGTTGCTTAATACTAATTAGTGCAAATCATACCTTGAGTTAAGTTCATCTCTCTCTCTCTCTCTCTCTCTCTCTCTCTCTCTCTCTCTCTCTCTCTCTCTCTCTCTCTCTCTCTCTCTCTCTCTCTCTCTCTCTCTCTCTCTCTCACACACACACACACACACACAGAGTACAGTTTCACGTGGTCAGCGCTGGGTTCAACAAATACTCACAGTACTGCTCTGGTGTGGTGTGTACGGCTATCGGAAACACCCTGTCGTCAGTTTTCCTATAATGACGTGCTGTCCCGCGCTGCCAGCCACGACCCTGCTTGTGTTATTCACCCACGGCCTTGTCCACGCGTGTTAGGTGTGCTTGGTCCGGGCGTGACAGGCAGTGTGTGGCTAAGCCTGTTGTTCACCTTTCCTTGCCAGCCAGGCGACCAGTGCACTCCTGAGGAAAAGGAAAAAATGAGGAAAAGATGAGGAAAAGAAATTGGTATTTATAAAATGTCAGTCTTTTATCTCGGTAAAGCTACGATGCGCACAGGAGATAGCCGCGGCCTTCACACAGAGACTAATGAATGTTAAAAAATGTTAGTAAATAGTGTTAATGTTAGTTAAATAGTAATTTAATAAGCAGCGGACTGTATCATCACGGAGCAAACTTGGAGCTCATTATTACCGATCTTTGGGTAATGCTGGGACCTCACACACCACACACACACACACACATCCCCTTGCTCAAGGCGGACAGTAACCGCCCGAATTTGTCAGTGAGAAATCCCCGGGAGTAGTGAGGATTCGAACTGACTAACCAGAGAATGGGGCGCCAAAGCTCTATCCACTTGAGCATCGTGGCATGTGTGTGTGTGCGTGCGTGTGTGTTTGCGTGTGTGTTGTGTTGGGTGTATGTATTCTTTGTGAAACTAACACATGTGTAAATATTATATAACTGTGGTCAACAAACGATATAATCTAATATAAATAATGTGTGTGTGTGTGTGTGTGTGTGTGTGTGTGTGTGTGTGTGTGTGTGTGTGTGTGTGTGTGTGTGTGTGTGTGTGTGTGTGTGTGTGTGTGTGTGTGTGTGTGTGCGCGCGCGTAACAAAGAGTCAGGCAGCCTGTATCCCACACGCGGCCGGGTGAGCGATCTGACCTTAACCTTACCGGAGCTGACGTCCACAAAAATGTGCTGCTAAATAAGGGCGAGTGGGCGGCGGAAGCGACACAATACAACACGGAGGAAATCCCACCACGAAATACTAACAAAACTGTAACTGTAGGAAATAGGGAGAAACTGGTTCACAAATAGGGTGGTGAATGATTGGAATGACCTCAGTCGTCAGGTGGTCAATGCGGAGTCTATTGAGATCTTTAAATGGAGGCTGGATAAATTCATGGATGGGGAAGAGAGGTGGATGTAGGTAGAGTTAAGTAACAGGAACTACCTCGTGTAGGTCTCCCAGCCTCTTGTAGCTTCATTATGTTCTTATGTACCTAATACTTTGCTGTTCTGATTGTAACCTTATTGTGTTTACACGAGTCTGTGTGGCCTTGTTTGCCCTGCTGCGAGGAAGACTTGTATCTCACAGGCAGTGGCTTCAAGCGGCGACCTTTGATTCTTTATCGAAAAATTCAGTATTCCAGAGTTCGATTTTCAGATACATTTTTCCCCGCTACAGCCTCGACCTGCCAATAGTTGCGCCGCCCTGAGCTGCAGGCTATACACTGCATGCAAAACCCAGCGACTCTTGAAAAAATACTGTGAATCTGTTGCCTGTCCCTGAGAGATGGTGTGAATTTAACCCCTTGAGACCCAGAACGTAATTTCCATTGTAATTTGGGTACCATTAGATGATTTGTAGTGACTATGAGCAATGTTTTATAGCTATGACATGTTTAGTATCCTTGTCCACTAACTAATTTGGTATATTCAGTTACTTTTCGTATTTTTATGGCTAACAACATACATTTTTTATAGCCAAGGAAAGATCTGGGCGTGAAGGAGTTTAATAGGTGAATTTTATTTTTTAAAGTTTCGGCACTAGCCCTAATAGGTGTCAGGAAGTATGACATACCCCCATAGAACAGCCAGATGGAAGAAGACGCGCGGGCTGACACGATAGCCTTGGCCATGTACAAACAAGTCACCTCGAATTAGATGACTATAGTCTATTATAATTAATATGGTCAAAATGTCCAGTAGTCACGTGGTGTTGTGTAGTGGTGATGGTGTGTTTGGTAGTGATGATGATACGAGTAATCTGTACACATGTTGACCATTGAGTGCACCAATCAGCTGCCCCGTAGCAAAGGGGGGGAAGGTAAGAGCCGTGGCCTCCTTAGTGCATTTTGACCATATTAACCCCTTCACGCCCAGATCTTTCCTTTGCTATAAAAAAATGTATGTTGTCGAGTCATAAAATTACGAAAAGTAACTGAATATACCAAATTAGTTAGTGGACAAGGATACTAAACAGGTCATAGCTATAAAATATTGTTTATACTCACTGTAAATCGTCTAATGGTACCCAAATGGACCCGTTTACTCTACTTGAGGTAAGGATTGATTTGACATCTTCAAGCCTCATATAGTTGGGCAGTGATGTTGATTTTTCTATGTGAACAGTATTTTTGATACAGCCAATTTAAGTACAGGAAAATTTATACGCTCTAAAACGACTGGCGCCATGTTGTGACGTCACTAGCGAAGACAACAGAGCAAAACAGCTGTGAAGCGGCCGCTACTATATGTACTACCTACTAATACACCAACTTGCATTACCCCTACTACCGCAAGATGACCAGTAATCCTCCTTCAAGTGATGTAGTAGGTATTCACTGTGTTTGTGAATATGTAAGTTGTAGTTTATAAGGAAAAAGTGGATAGACAGAGATAAGTGGCCCGTGACACCTGACAAGTGATGACTTCTGGGATCGGCATTCCTTATAGGGAGCTTAAATGAACCTGCAATGACATGTACAGCTAGACAGATAGACGAACTCATAGAGGAACAGGTAGAAATGTATGGTTAGTAAAGGTTGTAGTGGTGAGTAGAGTGACGAAGGGTGTATGTTTTGCTTATGTGGGGAAAGAAAGCCATACATTTCTACCTGTTCCTCTATGAGTTCGTCTATCTATCTAGCTTTACATGTCATTGCAGGTTCATTTAAGCTCCCTATAAGGAATGCCGATCCCAGAAGTCATCACTTGTCTGGTGTCATAGGCCACTTATCTCTGTCTATCCACTTTTTCCTTATAAACTACAACTTACATATTCACAAACACAGTGAATACCTACTACATCACTTGAAGGAGGATTACTGGTCATCTTGCAGTAGTAGGGGTAATGCAAGTTAGTAAGGTTAGTTAGGTTAGTAAAATAAAACTATAATTTTACAAGGTTAGGTTAGTAATTATTTTTTTATGGGGGTCTCACTATGAGGTTATTAGTGAGATAAGGTTAGGTTAGGTTATAGTGAGGTTAGATTAGTAATATTAAACATATTATATTTTTGAGGGGTCCAGGGGGGTCGTTAAGGAGGGGAGGGGGGTGAAGGGGGCATCTCCCCCCACTTTATAATTACAGTTTAGAGGTATCTGAAGGGATCTGTGAAGGTCTGGAGGAAAAAACACTCTAATAAGGGCGGGAAAGGACTCTAGAATTTTACCTAACTCACTGCGTGTTGTATACTTAACATGAAAAACCCAGCCTGTCTCATCCCTACCTCAAAAGCCTTGCATACTGCATACTACTCCCGCAACTTATCACAGCTCAGCTAAAGCCCCACAGCTACATATCATTTGCAAGTTACTTATCCATGCACAAGTACATACATACATCAAAATGGTCTTCACAGCAATAGTATGAATTTTCCTTCATCGAGAAATCACGCCTTGCAGGACATCCACCACTGTTTCCTCTTTTTCTTGTCTTTAGGCATAGTTATGAACACATTCTCTGGAGTTTTAATTGTGGTGTTTTTGCACATTAGCACAAAACAAGCATAATATGTTCTTTTTGTCTGGTACATGTTGAATGCATAGATAGGTACTGCGGTCTGCTGAGCCAAAACAAGCCGATCAGCTGATCAGGCGAGATCTGAGTTTGCGCTTACTACGTCACAACCAATCACAGCGCGTTCCGCCGTGTTGTGATATTTTGGCCCCCAAAAAGCCATATATTTCATTTATGGTGCATTTCTCAGAAAGAAGAATATGAGTACAGTGATATTGCACCCAAAGCTTCATAATACTCAGTGTTTTAGGTGTGAGTAAACGGGTCCATTACAATGGACATTTTGGGTCTCAAGGGGTTAAATAAAACAGACTATACTGATTATTGTGTTACTGCCAGTGAGAAGATTTTCTTTTTCTGTTTTCCTCGTATGGTAGTTTTAGGTCTTAACTCAGCACGCAGCATTCCCCGCCGTGTGTCAGGGAGGTGGTGGTGGTGGTGGTCCCCGCGGCCTTACTGCAGGGGCGCCGAGGCCAACATTCTGCCCCATCCAATGTGTGAGTTAATGAAATGGAAAAAGGGTGAATGAGGAAGGGAATTGAGGGCGTCCCTTGCCTCCTCCTGGCCGGGTGTGGCAATAAGCGTCCTTCACTCGCCGCCTCGTTCTTTGTTTCAGCCATATATATATACGTCCACTAAACGTGCGCCACAGAGGCAGGAAAACAGCACCCGTGTAGCGATCTGACTAGCTTCACCCACCCGATTAGCTTCCCTGCCGCTTATGTATCCTAAATAACGGTTATAACTCTACAAAACTTAATCCAAACTTATCCTAAACCTAACCAAACCTAAATCAAACCTAAACCAAACCTTAACTTAACCTAAATTTAACCACTTATTTTTATATGATAATAGCTAGGTTAGGTTAGGTTAGGTTCAGGTTAAATTTAGGTTAAGTAAGGCTTGGTTTAGATTTGATTTAGGTTAGGTTAGGTTTAGGTTAGGTTTGGGTTAAGTTTTATAGAGTTATTTAGAGTTATAACCGTTATTAAAGGTTAAATAAGCGACAGGGAAGCTAGTCGGAGCGCTACACGGGACACAGAGGTCGATCTTCGGTGGTATTCCTTCCTTATATAATACTGCACGACCACTGGCCTTAAAGCTGCCTTTGTTACGCCCATCAAGAGGCTGCCTAAACAAACCTCCGCGGCGCTGATTTAGCTAAAAGAAAACACAAGTTCATATCTGGATGTTTAACACAACTTTGAAAAATTGAAAAATGGTAAAAACGTAGATGCGAGACTTCACAAAATATAGTCATACACTACCACCATTTTATTGTAGTCTCCTCCCTATGTCCACCTCCATCGCTCAGGTCTTCACATCTTCACCTTATAACCTTTCCATTCATCTCGTCCCTTCCCACCCCAGGCTGCATATTTCCATTTTCTGGAACAGTATGTCGCATTTACTCTTGAACACGTCAGGTTAGGTTACGTTATGTTATGGTTAGGGTAATATAGGGTTCCAGAATTCTATGAGTAACTTTGTATGGGATCCACAATGAGGGTATTTTCGAGGAAGTTCTATGGTTAGTTTCGAAGCTACAGCCAAGCGTCTTCACTGGGAAACCACATACACGCATAGAGTTGGGGAATATGCCGCCCGCCACTCACCTCCCTCCCTCACGGCTGCTGCTACCTTACGCCAATTGTTCTTTCTCCTAACTGATACAAAGTGACGCCCATCGCGGCGCCGCACCGTGCAGGCTGCGGCGCGCGGCCGTCCCTCACCGCGGCTAATTAACGACTCCACATCATCGCTTTGTTTACGAGGATCATTATTTTATTTCTCATACAACACCTGTGACGACCTCTCTCTCTCTCTCTCTCTCTCTCTCTCTCTCTCTCTCTCTCTCTCTCTCTCTCTCTCTCTCTGTGTGTGTGTGTGTGTTTGTGACTGTGTGTTGGGGTGTGTGTGTGTGTGTGTGTGTGTGTGTGTGTGTGTGTGTGTGTGTGTGTGTGTGTGTGTGTGTGTGTGAATGTGTGCCTATGTGTGTGTGTGTGTGTGTGTGTGTGTGTGTGTGTGTGTGTGTGTGTGTGTGTGTGTGTGTGTGTGTGTGTGTGTGTGTGTGTGTGTGTGTGTGTGTGTGTGTGTGTGTGTGTGTGTGTGTGGTGCTGTGCGTTGCGTGCGTGCGTGCGTGCGTGCGTGCGTGCGTGCGTGTGTGTGTGTGTGTGTGTGTGTGTGTGTGTGTGTGTGTGTGTGTGTGTGTGTGTGTGTGTGTGTTGTGTGGTGTGTGCGTGTGACTGTGAGTGAGTGAGTATGTATGTGTGTGCGTGTATATGTGTGTATGACTGTGTCTGCGTGTGTGTGTGTGTGTGTGTGTAAAATTCCCCGTTCTGAGTGGCAGTGTCTGTGGAATTGTAGGTAACACAGGGCAGGTGGCGGGGCTGAGAGCGAGGGTTGTGGGCGCTACGTAATTACCGTGGAGGCTCGGGAGATCATGTTGGGTTATTGCTTCCTAACAGCCATTTATCATACGTGGCTTCCGGTAAAAATTTCGACTCGACTGACTTTGGCTCTTTTACTTTAATATGCTTCTTATACTTTCTCTTTTCTTTCGTTTTACTTCGTATACTTTCTCTTTTTTATTATTTTTATTTCTCATACTTTCTCTTTTCTTTCTTTTTACTTCTTATACTTTCTCTTTTCTTTCTTTTTACTTCTTATATTTTCTCTTTTCTTTCTTTTTACTTCTTATACTTTCTCTTTTCTTTCTTTTTACTTCTTATACTTTCTCTTTTCTTTCTTTTTAATTGTTATACTTTACTTTTTCTTTTTCCTGACTTTCTTCTTCTTGATACAACCTTCAGATTGTCTTGTGAACTCATTTTATTCACCTGTTATAGTTTATTAATTACTAAGTAGTTATTATAGTCTACTTTTTTTAACAAAGTAAACATTCCATGCTATCTTAAGGTCTCATGCTTAAAATCATGCCTATGTTTACCTGATACTAGGGTTAACTATGATAAAATATAACAGAAATTTAGAAGAAGCAAGGCAGATAGCAAGGGTTCAGGATTTTTTGCCTCGTTAAAAAAAATTGAGTATAGGTAGGCAGTTAGGTAGTTATTTAGTGATAAAGAAATAAGTCTATTGATAACTATTGTAGCGAGAAGCCCATAGCGTAATTATATAAATAATTTGATCTTGATATTCCGTCCCGCAAAGCCGCTGTATGAAAGTAACTTCATTGATCTCCTTGGCGGCCAATAACATTTATGAAGAAGGCTGCACAGGCGGCCAATCTACTTCATGTGTGTGTGTGTGTGTGTGTGTGTGTGTGTGTGTGTGTGTGTGTGTATTCATCTAGTTGTATTCATCTAGTTGTATTTTACAGGGCCAGAGCAACGCTCGTGTGGCCCCGTCTCCATATCAACATTTTTATCATTCATACTTAGTGGTTAGTGTTGGCTGAAGCCAGCACCCCGGAGAGCAGGTCACAAACCCCGACTAATACCCGGTACCCATTCACTGCTGGGTGGACAGGGGCTCGGGTTTGAAGGAAACAACCCATCTGTTTCCGCTCCGCCCGGGGATCGAACCCGGGACTTCTCGGTTGTGAACCGAGCGTGCTTCCTCTACACCACGGGAGTCCCAGGGTGTGTGTGTGTGTGTGTGTGTGTGTGTGTGTGTGTGTGTGTGTGTGTGTGTGTGTGTGGGTGTGTGTGTGTCTACCTGTCTGTCTGTCTCTTATGTCTGTTTGTCTGTGTGTCTGTCTGTCTGTCTGTTATGTCTGTCTGTCTGTCTGTCTGTCTGTCTGTCTGTCTGTCTGTCGGTGTGTGTGTCGGTGTGTGTGTCGGTGTCTGTGTCGGTGTCTGTGTCTGTCTGTCTCTGTCTCTGTGTCTGTCTGTCTCTGTCTCTGTGTCTGTCTGTTGTCTGTCTGTCTGTTCGGCGCGGTCGTCGGTCGTCGTCGTCGGTCGTGTCCGTGTCGGTCGGTCTGGTGTCGGTCGGCGGTCGGTCGGGGCGGTCGTCCGGTACGTTCGGCGGTCGGTGCGTGGCTCGGGTTCGGTCGGTCGTCCGCGGTCGATCCGGTCTCGGTTCGGACGCGGTTCGTCGTACGGACGGGGTCCAGTCGTGTCGTGTGGTCGGTCGGTGTGGTCTCGTCGGTCTGTCTCTATGTCGTGTCTGTTCGTCGTCGGTCGTCGGTCGGTCTGTTTGTCTGTCTATCTGTCTGTCTGTCTGTGTGTCTGTCTGTGTGGTTGTGTGTCGTGTGTGTGTGTGTGTGTGTGTGTGTGTGTGTGTGTGTGTGTGTGTGGGTGTGTGTGTGTGTTGTGTTGTGTGTGTTGTGTGTTGTTGTGTGTGTGTGTGTGTGTGTGTGTGTGTGTGTGTGTGCGTGGTTGGTGCGTGTGTGTGGTGTGTGTGGTGTATATCCATCTAGTTGTATTCATCTAGTTGTATTTTACAGGGCTGAGCAACGCTCGTATGGCCCCGTCTCCATATCAACATTTTTATCATTCATCCTTAGTGCTTAGTGTTGGCCGAAGCCATCACCCCGGGAGGCGGGTCACAAACCCCCGGCTAACACCCGGTACCCATTCACTGCTGGGTGGACAGGGGCTCGGGTTTTAAGGAAACAGCCCAACTGTTTCCGCTCCGCCCGGGGATCGAACCCGGGATTTCTCGGTTGTGAACCGAGCGTCTACCCCTACACTACGGAGTGCCCGTGTGTGTGTGTGTGTGTGTGTGTGTGTGTGTGTGTGTGTGTGTGTGTGTGTGTGAGTTAAATGAATAATCTCTAAGTAAATTATGCCTTTGAAACACACACACAAACCCCCTCCCCCACACACACCCACACACGCACAGACAACACAACACACACACACAACACACACATACCCATACACATACACACACACACTTGTTCGGAGGCGCGCGTTCCAAGTCTCTTATCTTTCCAGTAGTGGCACCAAGAGTCACGCCTGATATCATGTGCCGGCAAGTGTCCTGCAGATGACAGCGTTCCCCCCTCCCAGCATGGTATTGGTAGCGGTAGTGGTGGTGGTGGTGATAGTAGTGGTGGTGGTGGTGGTGGTGGTGGTGGCGGTGGCGGTGGCGGTGGTGGGTGGTGTGATGGTCGGTGGTGATGATGGTGGTCGTGGTGGTGGTGGTGGTGGTCGTGGGGGCGTTTGGTAGTGGTGGTGGTTGGTGGGTGGTGGTGGTGGTGGTGGTGGTGGTGTGTGGTGGTGGTGGTGGTGGTGGGGGGGTGGTGTGGGGGTGGTGGTGGGGGTGGTGGTGGTGGGGTGTGGTGGTGGTGGTGGTGGTGGTGGTGGGGTGGTGGGTGGTGGTGTGGTGGTGGGTGGTGGGCTGTGTGGTGGTGGTGGTGGTGGTGGTGTGGTGGTGGTGGTGGTGGTGGTGGTGGTGGTGGTGGTGGTGGTGGGTGGTGTGGTGGTGGTGGTGGTGTGGTGGTGGTGTGGTGTGTGGTGGTAGTGGTGGTGGTGGTGGTGGTGGCGACACTCGAGTTCTCCGTAATAGAAATTCAATGCTTATGCTTATAATGGAAGGGGTTGGTTTAGCTTCACCCGCCAGGCACTTACCTAGTACACTTTTTCCAATAACAGAGACGGACCAAGATATACGACTAAGAAAAATATATATTTCTCAGGAATATTTTTATGAGCTTGCCAAATTTATGCGAACCACGACCAGTGAATCTACGCAATGGATTGTGGCGCGTCTACAAGCACACACACACACACACACACACACACACACACACACACACACACACACACACACACACACACACGCAGACACACACACACACTCACTCACAGACATACACATACACACACACAACACACACACACACACACAGGCATACACACACAGACATACATACACATACACACACACACACAGACATACATAAACACACACACACAGACATATACACACATACACATGCATACACACACACAAACACACACAGACAGACACACATGGGGTACTCCATGGTGTAAGGCAGTGCTCTTCAACCTTTTTTGATGTCGTCCAACCCTAGTAGTTATTTGGTAAGAGCTGTCCACCACAATTTTTTTTCTCTCATTAAAATCTCACGGCTCAGACATTTTAAATCTAACTATATCATTCCACAAAATATATAAGCAGGAAAAGGCAGCTTCACTCTCATTTTAAATTTACAGTTTACATATTCTTCTGACACATGCAGTCTAAAACTATAAATATACAAGAAAAAATTAAACATACCTTTGCATGGAATAACACAGCCAATGCATTTTTCTTCATGAAACTAAATTAAAATTGCACCTAATATGCATTATATTTGGTAATCCAGAAAACAAAGCCTTTTGCTTCAAGAAACAAGAACATAAGAACATAAGAATATAAGGAAGCTACAAGAGGCCGCGAGACCTATACGTGATAGTTCCTGTTACTTAACTCTTACCTACACCCACCTTTCATCCCTATCCATGAATTTATCCAGCCTCCCTTTAAAGCTCCCTATTGACTCCGCACTAACCACCTGATGAGTCGATGACTGAGTCCATTCTAATCACTTACCACACTATTTGTGAACCAGTTTTTCCTTATTTCCTTTTACAATCTACAGATAGTTGGGGGGATACCGAGTTTGTTTATCATATCAGCAGTCAGCTGTTCGTCACAGGAGAGATGGGAGGGGAGGGGGCATGGGGGGTGTATAACTGTACTACTTACATATATCAGTGGCTTGGCTGCTGTTGCAATTTGTCTGCTATCTGCTTAAATCGAAGCATCAGACAATTTTCAAGTGCAACCCGCATAAGAGGATCCAAATTCAGAATGGCATTCCTTTTCTATGCCTTGATTAAAACTAAGCTTGAGAAACTGCTGACACAAACATGATGTTGGCATCTGCACAAAAATGGATGTTGCTTCTCAGCTAGCTTACTCCTTGTAGTCCTGACTATCAAGCAGGACAACCCAGCAATGCAATGCATAGAATGGCCAAATGTTTTGAAAGCTGCTTCTTAAGAATAATCCACTGGAAGCTCCAATAGGGCATCAGAATGATCAGTTCCATCATGTGGAAGGTCTGAGGTGTTTTGGAAATAAGTCAAGGTTTTCCTGCATCAAAGTCAAGTGTCTGGTAATCCAGGGGGACATTCGTACCTCCAGTGTCTGCTCTGCTATCTGCATACCATGTTGCCAGCCACTGCCAGCCAGCCATATATAGGTATCAAAGACTTCAAAATCAGAACAACACCTCTTTTCTACATTGCTTTTAAATTTTTTCACCTTCAGTTTGAATCCATTTATTTTTCCTATACATGTAAAAATATCCCCACCTTTACCTAGCTTTATACCATAGATTTATTTTCCCTTATCTATATCGACACGTGGGCATGATCTCGTCCACCCACCTGTCCACCCCAAGACAGCCGTCCACCCATCACTCAGTCTCGTCCACCTTTAGGTGGACCGTCCACCCAGGTTGAATAGCACTGGTGTAAGGGATAGCACGCTCGGTTCACAACCGAAAGTCCCGGGTTCGATCCCCGGGCGGAGCGGAAACAGATGGGTTGTTTCCTTAAAACCCAAGCCCCTGTCCACCCAGCAGTGAATGGGTACCGGGTGTTAGCCGGGGTTTGTGACCTGCTCTCCGGGGTGCTGGCTTCGGCCAACACTAAGCACTAAGGATGAATGATAAAAATGTTGATATGGAGACGGGGCCACACGAGCATTGCTCTGGTCCTGTAAAATACAACTAGATGAATACAACTAGATGAATACACACACGCACACACACACACACACACACACACACACACACACACATACACATACACACAGACACTAATACTCACACAGACAACACACACACACACACACACACACACACACACACACACACACACACACACACACACACACACACAAATGAGGTACATTGATATTGCGTTGTTTGTGAATATAACATTAAACATTTATTTGAATAGACAACAATATAACATTACTGTTGAACCAAACCTTCCCCTAAATAATGACAAGCTGAATACAGACTCTGTGTGTGTGTGTGTGTGTGTGTGTGTGTGTGTGTGTGTGTGTGTGTGTGTGTGGTTGTGATCATGTGTATGTGTGTGTGTGTATGTGTTGTGATCATGTGTATGTGTGTGTGTGTATGTGTTGTGATCGTGTGTATATGTGTGTGTGTATGTGTTCTGATCATGTGTATGTGTGTGTGTGTGTGTTGTGATCGTGTGTATGTGTGTGAGTGTGTATATATGTGTGTGTGTGTGTGTGTGTGTGTGTGTGTGTGTGTGTGTGTGTGTGTGTGTGTGTGTGTGTGTGTGTGTGTGTGTGTGTGTGTGTGTGTGTGTGTGTGTGTGCATATATTTATTCTGACACAAAACCGTCAAAAAAGATACACGAAACAAAAATTTCAATAAAAGATGGAAAAAAAGGCAGAAATAATCACTAGTAATATTTGGTAGTTTGACTTTAATGGTCCATCGCAGTGCTCTTCAACCTTTCTTGATGTCGTCCGCCCCTAGTGGTGATTTGATAAAAGCTGTCCACATCAATATTTTCTTAATCTCTAAAATCTCACGGCTCTTGACATGGTAAATATTCCATATCATATAATATAGACTAACATTCTACAAATGTATAGGTAGGAAAAAGGTGTTTCACTCATTTTCTATTTACAGTTTACATATTCTTCTGTATAATAACACATGCAGGCTAAAACTATAAATCTACAAGAAAAAAATAAACATAGCTTAGGAATTCCACAGCAAATGCATTTTTCTTCATGAAACTAAATTAAATTGCACCTAATATGCGTTATATTTGGTAATGCACAAAACAGCCTTTTCCTTCAAGAAACAAAAATCAGTGGCCTGGCTGCTGTTGCAATTTGTCTGCTATCAGCTTAAATCGAGGCATCAGATGATTTTCAAGTGCAACCCGCATGATAGGATCCGAATTCGGAATGGCATTCCTTTTCTTTGCCTTGATTATAACTAAGCTTGAGAAACCTTGCTCACAGATATAATGTTGGCACGTGCACAGAAATGGTTGTTGCCTGCTAAGCTAATTCCTTGTATTCCTGAGTATCAAGCAGGGCAACCCAGAAATGCATGGGAGGGCCAAATGTTTTGTAAGCTGTTTTTTGAGAATAATCCACTCGACGCTCCAATGGGGCATCAGAATGATCAGTTCCATCATCTGAAAAGGGAGTAAGCATCCACATGTTGGAGGTCAGATCTCTTGGAAATATAAGTCAAGGTTTTCCTGCATCAAAGTAAGGTGTCTGGTAATCAATTTGTGAGACAAGTGGGACATTCGTACCTGCAGTGTCTGTTCTGCTGTTTGCATACCATCATCATGTTCTCAGCCACATTCTCTCATATAGTTATCAAAGTCTTCAAAATCAGAAAAAAACACTGATCTTTATTGCCACGTGGGCATGATCTCGTCCACCCACCTGTCCACCTCTCACTTAGTCTCGTCCACCTTAAGGTGGACCGTCCACCCAGGTTGAATAGCACTGATCTATCGCATTCTCTCTTCCATCCCTTGGCTTCCTAAATGACTTCCCTTCTCCTGTTTCTCCTCCCACGATAATAATATTCCTGCATTAGCCTTGTGTTCTATGGCCTGCCTTCCAATCACTCCCCTGCACCCTGTCCATACAGTGTAATCTTAAAATAATAAAGAATTTACTAACACTCCCTCCAAGCTTTCGGAACGTCCAAGGCAATAGCAAAGGAACTGCCCAGGAACTACCTCGTGTAGGTCTCGCGGCCTCACGTAGCTTCCTTATTTTCTTATGTCTTTAACCCCTTCACGCCCAGATCTTTCCTTTGCTAAAGAAAATTGTCTGTTTTTAGCCATAGAATTACGAGAGACCTAGCATACCAAATTAGTTAGTGAACAAAGATACTAAAGAGGTCATATCCATAAACTATTGCTCATATTCAATAAAAAACGTCTAATGGTAGCCAAATTACAAATAAAACTTCGTTCTAGGTCTCAAGGGGTTAAAAGTTTCTAAAGGTTTCGAAAGAGTAGTAAGGGAGGATGACCGAATTCTGATGGATAAAAAACAGAAATGGAACGGAAAGTAACTACCTTCACGTAATTCACATTAATAAATCATGAGAAATTTGTGTTCCCTATTACTTAAGAATCTTCTGAGAACACTTTCACAGCATTTAGGAAAGCATTACATCAAACATAGAGGAGGGTGGCTGAGAAAGAAATACAGCAGCCACCCTTATGTAGCATTGATGTATAGCTACCTCTATTAATAGGAAATTAGATTATTGATATAAATTGAAAAGTCTGATAAGGAAGGGAGTTTATAAAGACGATTGGAAAAGCTGAAATATTATGAATGAACGGCGTGGGATGTGAATGCGTGAGTGAGAGTCAAGTTATGGAGGCATGGACGCGCTGAGCCCATGCAATTATCTACTCATTCAATAATTCACTAATGCTATCATGTGTTAAAGCGACAGTCACACTGAACACGGTACAAGCACGGTGTATCAAGGTACATCCCGTTATAGGCCGGCGTGAAAATAGGGCCCGGTATAGGCGAGCGCCCCGGTGTGCCGGGACGGCGATCTGAAATTTTAAACATGTTTAAAATTTCAGATCGTTGTCCAGGCATGTCACGGCACGCCAAGGTCACCCACGGTACACCACGACATGGACACGGTATGCACCACGGTAGACCACGGTACGCCAAGGTCACCGTGCCGGGCCGTACCGTGGTACTACCGGGATCCCAGTGTGACTGTAGCTTAAGACCCCAGTCCCACTGGGACCCCGGATAAACACGGATCAACACGGACGTAATTTTCGGTTGATCCTTGTAACCACCGTGTAGGCACCGTAGTGGCGAGCAGGAGCACCGTGTTCCACCGTGGTGGTCCGTGGTGTTCCCCCAAGATCCTTGGTGATCCGTGGTGATCCGTGTAGACATTTTTTAAGAGGCTTGCATGCAAGCCTCTTAACTTTTGGTCCGTGATGGTCCGTGTTGGAGCCTATCCGGGGTCTACCGTGTAGTTGCCGTGTTATCCGGGGACATCCGTGAACGTCCGTGTTTTGGTGGGACTGGGGTCTAACCCCTTCACGCCCAGATCTTTCCTTTGCAATTAAGAAATGTATGTTGTCGAGCCATAAAATTACGAAAAGTAGTAAAATATAGCAAATTAGTTAGTGGACAAGGATACTAAACAGGTCATATTTATAAAACTTTGCTAATATTACACTAAAAATCGTCTAATGGTACCCAAATAACAATGAAAATTACGTTCTGGGTCTCAAGGGGTTAATTTGCTCATTCACTAACTCATATATACATATATTTATCAATTAATTAACATATGTACACAAATAATAGTAATATATCTGTGTTAATCCACTCATTCACTCTTTCATTTATGTATTCATTCACTCTCTCATTTATGTATTCATTCACCCTCTCATTTATGTATTCATTCACCCTCTCATTTATGTATTCATTCACCCTCTCATTTATGTATTCATTCACCCTCTCATTTATGTATTCATTCACCCTCTCATTTATGTATTCATTCACCCTCTCATTTATGTATTCATTCACCCTCTCATTTATGTATTCATTCACCCTCTCATTTATGTATTCATCCACTCATTTATGTATTCATCCACTCATTTATGTATTCATCCACTCATTTATGTATTCATCCACTCATTTATGTATTCATCCACTCATTTATGTATTCATCCACTCATTTATGTATTCATCCACTCATTTATGTATTCATCCACTCTCTCATTTATGTATTAATCCTTTCTCTCATTTATTGTCCAAGCGAGCGAAGGGAGCTTGGACACCTATTTCAGCCGAAATCAGGTGTCATATAGGCTTGTAAAATGTTTCCACGAATGTGTGGGCAAGAAAGATACAGGCGCAAAGGAAGAAATTTGGCACAGAAAGTTATATTTCGTCTCTTAACTCATTGTCCAAGCGAGCGAAGCGAGCTTTTAGCATTTATGCTAAAATTCGTAATATATTGCGCCTGGCGACATTAGTGCAGTGGCGAAAGTAGTGCATTAGTGCAGTGGAAATAAAATGTGTTCGTAGCCTTCACAACAACAGTGTCTTAGCGTCGCCGAGAGGCAGGCCGCTTGTGTTAGGCCTCATATAACACTATAACTCGTGTTTTAATGCCGTTATAGGTGTTATTTAGGGTTAGCGTGGTGTTATATATGTGGTAGGGTGTGTGTGAGGTGTTAAATATGCCATTTCAGCCGTGGGTACAGAGAGGAGGAAGAATAACAATTAGGAACCACCACCACCACCCCCACCCCCATCCCCACCCCCACCCCCACCTCCACCCCCATCCCCACCCCCACCTCCACCCCCACCCCCACCTCCACCCCCACCCCCACCCTGTGTCTGTCCGATGCACTCACAATCGAAGGTAGAGTTAATGGACAGCATGTGGGTGTTCTTAGGCCACTCGACGGTGTAGAAAGATTTTAAGTGAACTTATGAGTCTCACTCGGGATCGAACTCGGGTCTTCGAGAACGCCACTCGGTGACGCTAACCACTCTGCTACCGCCTCTCCATTCCCCGAGTACGAGGAATCACCGACCATTGCCTTGTAGATGCGATGGTAACTGGGGGTTTGACGTATGAAGATAAAATAATACTAATAAGAACTGGCGAATTAGATAAGGAAAAAAATATGAGCAACTGTAAAGTAAAGATCAGCGAAGGTTCTTTGAGGAGAGACGGAGAGAGATGGAATGTGTTGAAAAGACGTGATCCTTAATACTGTGAAAGAAATAATAATCGCTTTGCTGTTTGTCTTAGCTCACACTCAGCCTACCAAAAATGTCCCCAACGAGTCTATTCCTGAACCTATACAAGAAACCGTCTGCTCTCAAACCTGCCGCCGCTATTAGGAGTCTTGGAATGGCCTGGGAGGGAGCACAGAAAAGGCTACGCTTAAAGAAAGACAGGAAAGAGCTTAACCCCTTGAGGCCCAGAACGTAATTTCCATTGTAATTTGACTGCCATTAGACAATATTTAGTGAATATAAGTAATATGTAATAGATATGACCTGTTTAGTATCCTTGTCGACTACTAATTTGGTATATTCAGTTACTTTTCGTAATTTTATGGCTAACAGACGATTTATTATAGCAAAGGAAAGATCTGGGCGTGAAGGGGTTAAGCCGGCGAGCGTAGACTGTGGAGCCAAAGTGTAACCATTGTATAGTCTCTCGGTGAGTTACTGTTCTGTTGTACACTCACGTCATTCATTATAACCAAGGTAAAATTAACTTTATTATAGACATTCGTATTTCATCACATTTATGGCTTCATTGTGGTTCATTACGTTGTTTGTCATAATGTCACATAGAGAATTCATGACAAATATTATCCTTGTATGTATGATATATAAACATAGAATGGAAGGTGAATTTAATGAAGATATATCAGTACTCAGATATAAAGGACTATCCTTTATTAAAAATCTGAACAGGAAATCTCACATCTCATCTCTTGCTAAAACAGCTTCTAAGAAGTTAGGTGTCCTGTGGCGTATGCGTCCTTTTTTTTCTCCCTCCCAATTGCTTGCTCTCTACATTATCCGCCCATGTATGTAGTATGTCTCACATGTTTGGGGAGGATCCACTCATACAGTCTCCTAAACAGGGTTGAGTCAAAAGCTTTTCGTCTCATCAACTCCCCTCCTCTGACTGATTGTTTTCAATCTTTAAATTACCGCCGAAATGTTGCTTCTCTTGCTCTCTTCTACCGTTATTTTCATGCTCACTGCTCTTCTGAACTTGCTAACTGCATGCCCCCCCCACTCCCGCGGCCTCGCTGCACAAGACTTGCTACTCATTCTCATCCCTATTCTGTCCATCTTCCTAATGCAAGAGTTAATCAGTATCTTTACTCTTTCATCCCTTTCACTGGTAAACTCTGGAACTCTCTTCCTGTTTCTATTTTTCCACTTTCCTATGACTTAAATCTTTTCAACAGAGGAGTAATAAGACACCTCCCGAACTAAATTGGCTCACCCCTCTTTTTTATTTTATTCTCTTACTGTCTTCTTTATAGGGACTGGCAACTAAGCGGGCTTTGTGTTACACATTTTTGTTGTGCCCTTGGCCAGTTCTTTGTGATGAAAAAAAAAAAAAAAAAAAAGAGAAAAAAAAAAGTATTTTTCACTTTCCTGGCTCTTAATTGATAGAAGCAATAGATACAACAGCAAAATGTAAGGTTGTAATAAGTAGTCAGAAAAATGGCAAATTACTAAAGAAATAGAAAGTCAAGTGAATTAAGGAAAAAGAGACAAAAAAAGTATGAGCAATTGTATTTATATTAATGTGTGTTACATACAACAGACGTATTTACCATGAACACTAAAACACTACTTTAACGTTAATAAACACAATAAGGAAACCATGAGCCTACAGTCTTATGAAACGATTAACAAAAGGCAAGAATTAGCACAACCAGGCACCAAACAGGAGTACAAGAAACATACACACATATAAACATTAACTATTTATCGTAATTCGTAATTTAAAAAAAAATCAGCTGCAGGGATAGGAATAGAGACATTTCTAAGGACGAGACTATATCATATCTAAGGACTTCACTACATCACCAAACCATCAAAGGCGATGTATTAGTTAGTATTCCAATAAAGTCAATACAAGGCAGCCCTCAAGCAAAGCCTCGCCGGGATTAATATTTCCAGCCACTGTTTCGAAGCTTTGGTCCAGTCTCCCTGTTGTAATCAGTGCACATAAGAGCCACTTAATTACCCTTCTAGGACAACAAAGGGAGGCAGTCTTATTGATATATTGTTTATTGATACAGCCAACGGTCCAGCGCTAATAATGCCGAATTGTTAGGGAGATGCACACGACTCTCTCAGTGTGTGTTTGTTAGGTGTGCAACGCTACTCTTTTTTTGTGACTTTTTATTGTGTTTATCGATAGTTTATAACACACACACACACACACACACACGCACGCATGCACGCACGCACGCACGCAGGCACGCACGGACACACACACACACACACACACACACACACACACACACACACACACACATACACAAATAGTTTACGTCTATGAGTAACACAATGAATCTAGTATCCGTTATTATTAATTACTCTCCTTTAGTATTTACGCTCCTTCATAATTGAATTGCGTTTCTAATTAATTATATTTTGAATTGATAACTATTGAAGGATGACATAAGAACTTAAGACAATAAGGAAGCTACAAGAGGCTGGGAGACCTACACGTTGTAGTTCCTGTTACTTAACACTACCTACATCCACCTTTCATCCCCATCCATGAAATAGTCCAGCCTCCTTTTAAAGCTCCCTAATGACTCCGCACTAACTACCCCACGATTGTGTCCATTCCAATCATTTACCATCCTATTTATGAACCAGTTTTTCCCTATTTACTTTTTAAATCACGCTTTTCCAGTTTGAATCCGTTGCTTCTGCTTCTACCCTGTAAAACAAGTTTCAGCCACACACACCATAGCCCCGTTTTCCTTTACAGTGCACTATAAGATAAGACCAACCCTAGTCCCTAGCTATTCACTCATTCGTACAGTGACCTCCAGGGCATCAGCATGGCTCCCAACGACTTCAGCGGCCAAGTGGCACTGGTTACAGGTACTAGGCACAGGCACTGCCACGCATCGACACTTGGCGGGGAGCATGGGGGTCGCTTTGTTACCAGGGTGCGGCACTATTCTCTATTCAGTTTGGCAAGGACACATACGATAGCTTAGTCCTGGCGACTCCACTTCCCCCGGCGGGCTGGGTAGCTGAGATACTTGATACCGGCGAGCATTATATGTTGACCACTTAATATGAGATTAATTGATACTTAATATGACAAGTAGGTGGCATCATCATCCCGATCGGAGCTACCCGATTACTGAATCCTAAATACGGTACTACACATGCTTACCTTGAGATAAACTACTGGAGAAATACTTGAATAATCCCACCAAACATCCCAAGATAGACAAAAAAAATATCTCAAGTCCATGGCCCAAATCCCAAGATCTTGGGATAAATCCCCAGAAGTGGCATCACTGCCGCTAACTGTCTGGTAAAGAGAGAGAGGGATGCCAGTGACGCGAGGCTAGTGACTATAAAAGCTATTCCTTATAGTGGTCTTAGCTTAGGTTAGGTCTCTCCCCCATCTGTTCTTCTCCCAGTCGCCACTGACCCACTCTATCTTGCTCTCTTTGCTTTGCTTTGCTTGGCTTGCTATGCAGGTCTTAGCTCAATTTCTTTGCTTTTCCCTCATTTGTTTTCTGATTCCTATCATGTTCTTTAGTCCCTGGCTTCACTAATGCTGTACTCTCTTTCCGGTGTTTCCATATCGGTTCTACCAAGAATTCATTTGACAGGCAGTTAGATTGTTAAGTTTTTGATGTAATTTAGTTTTTGTTTTTCTGTCTGTTCCCGTTCATACATGTCAAAATTAATGACTGTGAAAGTTGAAAAATAGCAAGCCGGATCGCCTGGCAACTTTTTTATTCTGTTTCTGTATTTCTGTATCTTTTGTATTCTTGCCCCGACACCACCTCGACGCCGGTCAGAGCATAATCAGTCTCAACATTAACAAACAGTTATCCAAGATGACACCGCCTAAAATTTCTCACTTGATGTAAATATATGTCAGCGCCAATGAAGGCAACAGATGCAACGGAAAGATACAGAAAGACAACAAAAGATACAGAAAAACAGAAATACAAAACAGAATGAAAATGTTGCCGGGCGGATATTTTTCAATTTCGCCGTAATCAATTTTGGAAGGAAATCAGCAGCTGGTTGTTACAGGTGGTGGCAGAGGCATTGGACGCGCCATCTGCCTGCAGCTGGCTAAGGACGGCGCCCGCGTGGTGGTGACGTCACAAACGCTGGAGAATGCACAGGAGACACTCAATCTGCTGCACGGTAAGTCAGCGCCCCGCCCCCAGTCTGCTGCTGCATGGAAAGTCAGCGTCCCCAGTCTGCTGCTGCATGGAAAGTCAGCGCCCCCAGTCTGCTGCTGCATGGTAAGTCAGCGCCCCCAGTCTGCTGCTGCATGGAAAGTCAGCGTCCCCAGTCTGCTGCTGCATGGAAAGTCAGCGCCCCCAGTCTGCTGCTGCATGGAAAGTCAGCGTCCCCAGTCTGCTGCTGCATGGAAAGTCAGCGCCCCCAGTCTGCTGCTGCATGGTAAGTCAGCGCCCCGCCCCCAGTCTGCTGCTGCATGGAAAGTCAGCGCCCCCAGTCTGCTGCTGCATGGTAAGTCAGCGCCCCCAGTCTGCTGCTGCATGGTAAGTCACTGCCCCGCCCCCAGTCTGCTGCTGCATGGTAAGTCAGCGCCGCCAGTCTGCTGCTGCATGGTAAGTCACCGCCCCGCCACCCACACTCCCCATAAGAACATAAGTACATAAGGAAGCTACAAGAGGCCGTCAGACCTACACGTGGTAGTTCCTGTTACTTAACACTACCTACATCCACCTTTCATCCCCATCCATGAATTTATCCAGCCTCCTTTTAAAGCTCTCTAATGACTCCGCACTAACTACCTGTCTACTGAGTCCAATGTGCATCCATACGACCCATACACTGTGCATCCCACGCAGGCCCCGGGGACCACCTGGCGCTGGCCATGGACGTGACGCAGCAGAGCGCCGTCGAGGGGGTGATCGCGGCCGTGAGGGAGAGGTTCGGAGGGCCGCCCAGCCTCCTCGTGAACTGCGCCGGCATGTTTGAGGCGATGCCCCTTGAAGATATTAAGGAATCAAGCTTCTGCACAATAATTGACACCAACCTCAAGGTCAGATTTGATCATTTGACGTCAGGTTAATATATGTAAATTATATTATCTTTCTCAATCTGACTTGTATGATATCAATATTTATATAGTGTGCAATATCTATTTATAGAGTGCGAGTCTAGTGTAGAGTATAGAGTCTCTGCTTCTGAACTTTGCAAGGTCCAGAAGGTTGAGAATTGCAGGTTCTTGGTATCAGAGACCAGAGCTGCATCGCTGGACATGGTATAGTAATGCCGGAGGGGTAGCTAAGGAGATCGACCACATCCTCGTTAGTACTCGTTGGAGGATCCTCCAGAACTGCAAGGTTTACCGGAGTGCTGAGTTCTTTGGAACAGGTCACAGACTTGTTGTTGCTACACTTAAGCTTCATGTCAAGTCCAGAAGAATCTCAAGAGGTAACCATACTGTGTTTCATCTTGAGAAACTGAAGGACTTGACATGTGCTCGTGAGTATGCGGTGGCAGTCTCAAATCGGTTTGATGTGCTCGGTGCTCTCGGGGATCCTGTAGAACTGTGGGATACCTTCAAACGTGAAACTCTACAGGCTTCCAAGGAGTGTATTGGGGAGCACCCGAGGTCAAGGCGTGGTTTTGTCTCGACGGAGACGCTGGAGAAAATCGAGGAGAGTCGCGCTGCCAGGCTGGCTGGGAACTGGGACCAGCACAGGGCTCTGTCACGCCGGACTAGAACCCTCCTGAGGAGAGGTATGTCAGGAGTCTCGCTGAGGATGTCGAGGGTCATTTGAACGCTAATGACCTCCGACCCGCCTACCGAGTCCTGAAGAAGCTCCGTTCCAAGTCTCCTTCTCGGGCGAGTGCTATTCGAACAGCAGATGGGCGCCTCGTGTCGGACATGGATGGGCAGATGGCTCGTTGGGCTGAGTACTTTGGGCAGTTGTTTACGGTGGACCCTCCAACTGAGCAGCTTCACACCACTGGGTTACAGGCAGTGGATGCCGATCCTCCCATTGACGAAACCGCACCCTCTCTTGACGAAGTCAGAGAGGCTGTAGCAAAGTTGAAGGGTGGAAAGGCAGCTGGTGTTTGTAATATCAGTGCGGAGCTCCTCAAAGCTGGGGGTGAGGCCATGATCTGCGGGTTGCATGCTGTCCTGACTGCCGTGTGGCAATCAGGTACCATTCCTCCTGACTGGAAAAGGGGGCTGGTCGTCCCTATCTGGAAAGGGATAGGGGACCGTCAGGACTGCAACAATTACCGCGGTATTACACTGCTCAGCGTACCAGGCAAGGTGCTTGCCCATCTATTGCTGACACGAATTCGCAGTCATCTAGTGAAGCATCAGAGACCTCAGCAGTCTGGGTTCACGCCTGGTAAGTCAACAACGGACCGTATCCTAGCGCTTCGTGTCCTGGTGGAACGCCGACGTGAGTTTCGACAGAGGATGCTTGCAGCCTATGTTGATCTCACGAAGGCGTTTGACTCAGTGCATCGTGAGTCACTCTGGGATCTTCTGCGACTTCGAGGGATTCCTGCAAGGACTATTGGTTTGATAACTGGTCCGTATTCTGGGACTGAGAGTGCTGTGAAGTGTGGGGCAGGTGTATCCAGCTTCTTTCCTGTGAATACAGGAGTGAGGCAAGGGTGCGTCCTTGCCCCATCACTTTTCAACGCTTGTATGGACTGGGTTGTAGATCAAAGTGATTGTGGAGCATCCATAGGCAACACCAAGATCACTGATCTTGTTTTTGCCGATGATGCAGTAATCTTTGCTGAGTCGCTGGCGGTCCTGGTGATAGCTCTCGAGGCGCTGCACGAGGAGGCAAAGCCTTTGGGACTTGAGGTCTCCTGGTTCAAGACCAAGGTCCAGGTGTTTTGGAGACTTACTAGATGAAGCAGTACAGTCTGTTCATGCGTGTGGCGAGGACATTGAGATCTTGGAAAGTTTTACATACCTTGGTAGCGCAGTCCATAATGACGGCGGGTCACGTCAAGAAGCCTTACGGCGGATTGGCATACCCACGGTGTTATGGACTCGCTCAGCGGGAGTATTTGGCGTTGTCGGTACCTGTGTAGGAGGACAAAGATCCGGATCTTCAAGTCGCTTGTGATCCCTGTCTTACTCTATGGTTGTGAGACATGGACACTAAATAGTGACTTGAAGAGACGAATCAATGCCTTTGGTAATAAGTGTCTTCGCAGAATCATGGGGTATCGCTGGGATGATTACGTGTCAAATCAGCGATTGCACCGTGAGACTGAATCGAGGCCTATTACCTGCATAGTCCGTCAGCGCCAACTTCGGCTATATGGACATGTGGCACGCTACCCTGAAACCGATCCTTCCCATCGGGTTGTATCTGTAAAGCGGCGTTTACACGGCACTATCGCTCAGTTGAGCGATTTCTGGCAGTTTGATGATTTTGCTCGTGAAAGCCTGTTGGTTGGGAAAAGGGGAAATACTTCGGAAGCTATTTTGGCTCGTAGTTGAGTGAGCAAAACGTCCTCTGTTATACGCCCGAAATTATGGGTGACTTATTATTTATGGCAAATCTTTTTCTTCAAAACTCTCAAGATGACATCAACATGCCTGCTGACTGTACAACAGATGGAAAGCTTACGATTGACTTAGTTCAGGGACCATCCCTACAGTTTGGAACTATATAAGCCTTTATTTGTTAATACCTACAAAAGAAAAATGACCCTCATGCCTGAAGCTGACCTTCTAAGTCATTTATTTACATGATACAGCACAGGTGTTGCGAGTACAGGTGTGTAGTGACAGTGTGGTGTATATGGTAAGCGAGAGAGCTAAGCAGTTGCAACGTTTAGCACCCGAGTGTGTTGTCTGACCTAAAGAGCAACGCGTAGTTCTCGTCCACTATAACGCGTCAAGCCCGTACGCCACGGCCACGGTACGGCCGGCCACAGTGGTCCATAGAGCTACTCACGGGGATACAGGAAGTTAAATGAATCAAGCCTTTGGCCTATCAAAAAAACTTCTTAATTTGGTATTTTGATGAAGTAGTAGTTTCGTACACTGATTTTGATATTTTCGTACATACCTGGTGTCATTTCGTTACTCTAGTAGTCAAGTTCAACTCTGCGCTGAGTGTACGAAACGACTATGGTTTCATATAGACTACGAAACAACTTTTGGTATAATGGACGAGAGGTTCGCGGTCGTTTTCAGAGACACCAACTATTTTTGGTAAAACTTTGGAAGAAGTCCTTCACCCCTATCTTTTTTTCTTCCCCCTATAGCCAACAAGCCTGGGAACTGGCGGGATACGGGGTTTTTGGTGGGGGGAAGCAAATATAAGTGATTTATTGGCTCACAAAAAATCATCAAAGTCACTATATAAATCTTAACCTAACCTAACCTTAACCACAAGTATACCTAACCTACCTTAACCACAAAGTATACCTAACCTAACCTAACCTTAACCACAAAGTATACCTACCTAACCTTAACCTTAACCACAAAGTATACCTAACCTAACCTAACCTTAACCACAAAGTATACCTAACCTAACCTAACCTTAACCACAAAGTATACCTAACCTAACCTAACCTTAAACCACAAAGTATACCATAACCTAACCTAACCTAACCTTAACAAAAGTATACCTAACCTTAACCACAAGGTATACCTAACCTAACCTAACCTTAACCACAAAGTATACCTACCTAACCTAACCTAACCTTAACCACAAAGTACTACCTAACCTAACCTTAACTAACCACAAAGTATACCTAACCTTAACCACAAAGTATACCTAACCTAACCTAACCTAACCTTAACCACAAAGTATACCTAACCTAACTGGACTTAGAATTTTTTGAGGCACCTCATATTTCATAGCGGCCGTGTGGGTTAACCAAGGCTGAGCGCACTCTGGAACCTTTACAGATGTGAAGTACAATAAGCATAGGCTACAATACAGTGCGGTAGTTCATTTCAGTCAAAGCCGGAAGGATGAGTTCCAAAGTATTTCCCTATTTTTTCTTGGCCTACAATAGGTGCTTGTTCTAATGGAGAGTTTTATTTTGCGCAACCTTTACGCTATCCTTTACTAAAAATCTGAACTGGAAATCTCATATCTTATCTCTTGCTAAAGCAGCTTCTAAGAAGTTAGGTGTCCTGTGACGTATGCGTCCATTTTTTTCTCTCTCCCAGTTGCTTGCTCTGTACAGGGGCCTTATCCGCCCATGTATGAAGTATGTCTCACATGTTTGGGGAGGATCTACTCATACAGCTCTCCTAAACAGGGATGAGTAAAAAAAAATTTCGTCTCATCAACTCCCCTCCTCTGACTGACTGTCTTCAATCTTTAAATCACCGCCGGAATGTTGCTTCTTTTGCTATCTTCTACCGTTATGTTCATGCCCACTGCCCTTCTGAACTTGCTAACTGCATGCCTCCCCCCCTCCCGCAGCCTCGCTGCACAAGACTTTCTACTCACTCTCATCCCTATTCTGTCCATCTTCCTAATGCAAGAGTTAATCAGTATCTGTACTCTTTCATCCCTTTCACTGGTAAACTCTGGAACTCTCTTCCTGTTTCTATTTTTCCACTTTCCTACGATTTAAATCTTTTCAAGAGAAGAGTAACAAGACACCTTCCGAACTAAATTGGCACACCCCTCTTTATTTTTATTCTGTTACTGTCTTCTTTATAGGGACTGGCAACTAAGTGGGCTTTGTGTTACCTATTGTTGTTGTGCCCTTGGCAGTCCTTTGTGATGTAAAAAAAAAAAAAAAAAAAAAATCGTCTAATGGTAGCCAAATTACAATGCAAATTACGTTCTGGACCTCAAGGGGATAACAAATGGAAAATATATACTCTTTATCAACCTAACTTGTATGATTCCATATAGGATGCATAAATGTGTCGCGTTACGAGTATGTGATTTATCCATTACCATTCTTAAGAAAACCTGCCTTTTTGCATCACCCAGGGCACCTTCCTCGTGTCTCAGGCCGTTACTAAGGCGCTGTTGGACAAAGGGGAGGAAGAGGGATCACGGGAAGGACGCGGCGCCATTGTCAACATCGCGAGCATCACTGGCAAGACCGGAGCCACGAACGCCAGTCACTGCGCGGCCTCCAAGGGGGGCGTTATAGCTCTCACGAAGTCCTGTGCCGCCGAGTTAGCCAAGTGAGGAGAACCACTCGCTGGACACTCTTGATGGACACTGAGATGTATTTGCTTTCATGTCAGTTTTATCATTTTTTCTCTCTCTCTCTCTCTCTCTCTCTCTCTCTCTCTCTCTCTCTCTCTCTCTCTCTCTCTCTCTCTCTCTCTCTCTCTCTCTGTTCTGCTGCAGGAAGGGCATCAGAGTCAACTGTGTATTGCCCGGCAGCATCGCGACGCCCGTTGCAAAACGTAGTGACAGTGATATGAGAGAGTTGGCAGACTTCCTGAAGAAATTAAATGACATGACTCCCTTGGGAAGGGCGGGCAGACCAGAAGGTGAGAGAACAACCTAATGGAGATGAACATAAAATTCTGAGTCACAAAAGTATGTTAACCCCTTGAGGCCCAGAACGTAATTTCCATTGAAATTTGGGTACCAGACACATTTTAGAGACTATAAGCAATGTTTTATAGATATGACCTGTTTAGTATCCTTGTCGACTAACTAATTTGGTATATTAAGATACTTTTCGTAATTTTATGGCTAACACCTGACCATTTTTTATAACAAAGGAAAGATCTGGGCGTGAAGGGGTTAAGTAGCCAACGTCCGTGCATGTATATATAAGTTTTGAGGCCTCGCACTTTGCCACAAGGTGAGTAGATTTTTCATCAAGCCAGTACAAAAAATGGACAGTTGATCGTTAGGTTATTGGCATTATCGGTATATTATTATCAAATATTATTACTACTTAGCCTCCACTCGGCTCCACGTCCCTCCACAACTTGCCTAGCGTAATTATATGTTACCTCATACGTCTTTGAACTATTAGTGACACCAAGAGGGGTAACAAGGTGACTCCCTGTTTCCCTGACAGAGGTGGCCGAGGTGGCGGTGTTCCTACTGTCACGGCGCAGCAGCTACATGGTGGGCGCCTGCGTGGACGTGACGGGTGGCACGGGCATGTGAGGGCGGCGGCGGGGCAGAGGCGGGCGTGAGGGCATGTGAGGGCGGTGGCGGAGCAGAGGCCGGACAAGGTCATGGCCTTACATAAGAATATAAGAACATAAGGAAGCTACAAGAGGCCGTGAGACCTACACGTGGTAGTGTAGGGGAGGCGGTGGCCGAGTGGTTAGCGTCTTGGAGTGGTGAACTCAATGTTCCGAGTTCGAATCCTGCCGGGGGCAACTCTTTCAAAAGTCTGGTAGGGGAGCAGAAGGTCCCGAGTTCAAGTCCCACCAAGGAGCAACTGTCAAATCCATCGTCGAGTGGCTGAAAGAAACCCGCATGTAACAATTATCTGGTCTTCGATTGCGAGTGATCCTGACTGAAGATCCAAACATCATAGAAAACGGGATCTTCACCTAAGACCACAGGTGTCACTATAAAAATTCAGCCTGCGCCACTAACGGACGAGATCGACCAATATCAAGACTCTCCATAAGCCTACAGGCGCTATAGGCTCCAATAAAAAATTTAAAAATAGAAGAAAAAAGTTCCTTTTACTTAACACTACCACCAAAATCCACCTTTCATACCCATCCATAAAGCTGTCCAACCTCCTTTTAAAGCTCCCTAATGACTGCACTAACTACCTGACGATCAATTCCCATCATTTACCACCCTATTTGTTAACCAGTTTTTCCCTATTTCGTTTTTAAATCTACGCTTTTCCAGCTTGAATCCGTTACTTCTTGTTCTACCCTTTTTACTATAGCCGTAAGAACTTTTCCTACATCTCCTTTATTGTGTCCCCTTATCCATTTAAATATCAATTCAATGACCTGTTGCTGTAACTTTCATCTTTTTTTTTTTAGATGAGTAAAAAACCTTCATAAAAGTTCCTCGGGTTTCGTCTTTCCTCCTTCTATTGTGTTACCTCGTATATAAGAATATAAGACGAGGTATATGTTGCCTCCACGGCTGCACAATGGCGGGGAAGTGTAACCCTATACTGGGGGTGTCCATGGAGCTCAGCATCAATGTCTTCTTTACACTCTGATAATTTCCCTTCGTGCCATACCGACAACGACATATAGGAGAAGTTCATCTATTCTCCAGACAGCTTATCGGCATTCACATCAGGCAATGGCAAACACTTCACACAGGCACACCATAGAGGTACACTTCACGATCACTGAACACATGCATGCGTCGCGTCACCAAGCTGTGAGTCCCTCAGAGGGCAGACTGAAGGGCATTCTGCTCCCAAAGTTTTCTGTAAATCAATTTCTGCTGCATCCTTCACACTCCTTAAAGTCCGCTTAATACCGTCATTATATCTATCTATCTATCTATCTAGCTTACATAGATAGATAGATAGATATGTATCTATCTATCTATCTATCTATCTAGCTTACATAGATAGATAGATAGATATGTATCTATCTATCTATCTATCTATCTATCTATCTATCTATCTATCTATCTATCTATCTATCTATCTATCTATATATAATATATATATATATATATATATATATATATATATATATATATATATATATATAAAAATATATATATATATATATATGTATGTATATACAGGGTGTAACACGAGTTTCTGCAAATATTGAGACATGATATATCGTACAATTCTAAGTAGAAAATGCTCTATACACATATGCTTTTTGAAGCTTCCTTTAGACGTGAGATGAATTGTAAAAAATCACGGCGGCCGGTATTGTCACAGCGATGCAACGTATGGAGGTGCATTCGCAGTTGCCACTCGGTGAAATTTTGAATTATTTAATCGCAATTTTTACTTGAAATGGAACATTAATTTAGCTTTTAACAACACAATTGGTATTAATGGACTTGTTATTTACCAAATAAGCAGTACATGCGAACAGCATGACTGTAATAAGCAATACTGTAAATGGCTACTTGGCATAGTCTCTGAGCTGGTGAAGAGGTAGTGACTCGCCTTCCTCCTCCTTCTTCCCCTCCTTCCTACCCCGCTCCAACATTTTGCCAAGTAGCACATACATTATAAGTAGAATATAAAATAGGTTGCCTTCTACTGCCTCTTATGGGTCATACCAAATTGTAAGTCATTTCGAATATATTTTGCTTGTTTACAAATAATGCAAATACCAAGTTTATATTCGACATCGTGGATCAAGAGTAAAGGTAGGTACAGAATAAGTATCTATACACAAACACTGATCCATCGAGTAATTATTTTGACCGAACCTGTAGTGCTATAGGTACGTGTGCATTTATCTGAGGGGCACAGATAACAAGATAAGCAAGAGTGTTATCAATAATCACATTCGACTCTCAGCTCCACAAGACTGGTTTGGTATATTTGATTGCTACTCATATCCACGAGGTCTCTCTCTCTCTCTCTCTCTCTCTCTCTCTCTCTCTCTCTCTCTCTCTCTCTCTCTCTCTCTCTAACACACACACAGTCATGATATCGTAAGAATAATCAAAATATCTGTCAGCCTCTTCTTCTTCTTATGACCTTTGACGCTTAGTATCGCTTCATAGGTCCTCTTCAACTTCGTCTCCTTCGTTAATAGACTTGTCTACTCTTCCCTTGTTTATTTCACCTGGGATACTAAAACATTTTCATTAGTTTTCGATCCTTATACCATCATCTTAATTCATTGTCTCCTTTGTGTTCTTATCTCCCAGCACTGCGTTTGCCACTTGATGCGCTCTGGGTGTCGCCGCGGCCTTGGGGGGCACGGCGAGGCATGTGTCTTGTCGGTTACAGGGAGTTTCGTACACAAGTTGTTTCGTACCCAGATTTTGTTACCGGTAGTTGTTTCGTACACTGATTTTTGAATTTTTTCGTACATACCTGGTGTCGTTTCGTAACTCTAGTAAACTAATTGAACTCTGAGCTGAGTGTACGAAACGACTATGGTTTCATATAGACTACGAAACAACTTTTTACAACTTTTTGGTGTACGAATCTACTGGTGTACGAAACAACTTGTGTACGAACTGACTGCACCCCGTCTTGTCTTGCAGCGCGAAGCAGAGGAGCCGCGCGGGGCTTTAGTGTAATCTTTCACTCTATGTCTGACACTCCCTCAAACACCCAACGCTGCTAAGTATTGTTATGAATGGTTTCAATGCATGGGTTGTATCCATATTGCTAAACAATCTTACGCTAACGTGCTGCCATTTTTGCTCGCATTATAGGAACTACCTCGTGTAGGTCTCGCGGCCTCTTGTAGCTTCCTTATTTTCTGATGTTCTTATGTATTTCTTCTGCTTGGCAACTCGAGGCTGTGTCAGGGAGGCGCATCAACGACCCTCATCCTTCCTCCCGCAGCCTTACCAGCGGCACGGCGCCTCCTCTCCTCCTCGGGCTTTGTGCCGCTCTGGTGGGTGACTATAATTACAATAGCACGAACCTCACATGTCAATGGGGACCCTTTGTCTACTTTGACCCTTTTGTTTTAGAGACACTTGGTACTTTTGTTAATTACTGTTTAGAGTAAATTTATGGTCCATGAGTGATTTTGGTATATTATGTAATTTCTTTGTATGCATTTTTGTGGACAATACAATATCTATCTACATATCTATCAACGATTTAACCCCTTGAGACCCACAACGTAATTTTCATTGTAATTTGTATACCATTAGACAATTTTAATGAATATTAGCAATATTTTAATAGATATAACCTGCTTAGTATCCTTGTCCACTAGTTAATTTGGTATATTCAGTTACTTTTCGTAGTTTTATGGCTAACAACAGACGATTTTATATAGCAAAGAAAAAATCTGGGCGTGAAGGGGTTAAGATGCATCAAACACGGACCATAATCTGATGTGTGATGTATGTTAATTCAGGGAAGAAGGAACGACTCGCTGGTCATGACTCATTATGTGACCTTGTACTTGTGTCTTGTGTGGTAGTGAGTGTTTATCTCTTACCGTAAGTGTTTGAGTTCATAACACACACACACACACACACACACACACACACACACACACACACACACACATAGGGTACTCCGTAGTGTAGGGGTAGCACGCTCGGTTCACAACCGAGAAGTCCCGGGTTCGATCCCCGAGCGGAGCGGAAACAGTTGGGCTGTTTCCTTAAAACCCGAGCCCCTGTCCACCCAGCAGTGAATGGGTACCGGGTGTTAGCCGGGGGTTGTGACCGGCCTCCCGGGGTGCTGGCTTCGGCCAACACTAAAGATGAATGAGAAAAATAAATGTTGATATGGAGACGGGGCCATACAAGCGTTGCTCTGGCCCTGTAAAATACAACTAGATAAATAAAATTAAATAAATACACACACACACACACACACACACACACTGGGGGTGTGTGGTGTGTGAGATCCCAGCATTGCCCAAAGATCGGTAATAATGAGCTCCAAGCTCGCACTGAGAGGGTGAAACTGGCGATCGCGAGCCAGCTCGCGTGGACAAGACCATGGGTGAATGACACACACACACACACACACACACACACACACACAGGGCGGAGCGGAAACAGATGGGTTGTTTCTTTAAAACCCGAGCCCCTGTCCACCCAGCAGTGAATGGGTACCGGGTGTTAGCCGGGGTTTGTGACCTGCTCTTCGGGGTGCTGGCTTCGGCCAACACAAAGCACTAAGGATAAATGATAAAAATGTTGATATGGAGACGGGACCATACGAGCGTTGCTCAGGCCCTGTAAAATACAACTAGATGAATACAACTAGATGAATACACACACACACACACACACACACACACACACACACACACACAACACCAACGCAAAGTTCATATCAAAGTTGCTAAATGTTCGGTAAAATAGGGTTCTTATAATGTCTTTGGTCACTTCCCTTCCCTCCTTCTCAACTTCTTCAATGTTTACTTTCACGCCCTGCACACAGCAACAACAACACTACTAAGACAGGATGGCGGCTGGCATTGTAGCAACACATCCGTACACCTATACGATAATATGCCGTGGAGTCATGATTTATAGAGATTGTTGCACTTGGTTTCATTAAGACCTCTCTCTGTATTCTGTTTCCACAGCTCTGGTATTTCAGAGTCATACACTGCGTCTCTGCTACAAAGATTAAGCAATAAAGGAAAAAAAATACATGACTGCCTTACACGACGCCTAGAGTTTAGACACAATATCTATCGCTTTAATGTTAGTGTTACATTCTGCTACAAAGATATAAGAAAAAAGTAAAAAAACATATTACAAGACTGTCCTACACGAGGTCTAGAGGTTAGACAAAAAATCGACCAATTTAATGTCAGTGTTACATTGTTGCGGCCTCTCAAAGTGACTGCGAAGGGTGAAATACAGTGCACAAGCAACACGAGATATGCATTCTTTGCCGTGATGCGCCTGGACACACAAGACGACGCTGCACACACACCCTGCACACCACCGCTGACCACTCCCATCTCACGCCAGAACAAGTTTACAAGTTTAAAAGTTTATTGAAAAAAGGGGGAGGCAATTACAAAGGGGTAGGCGGGCAAGTATACTATCAGCGACTTTCTCATCACCGTCCCTAATCATCTCAGTGTGCTTCTCCGTTTATCTCTCTCTGATAACAGGCTTTGGGCTCCCGACGCAAGGGTTTAGCTGGGCAGTCAGTTTCTGGACGCAAGTATGGCTCTCGACACCTTCAAGGGCCAAGTGGCACTGGTCACAGGTGAGTACAGGCACTGGCCACACACTGACCAGGGGTGAACTGTACACATAGGGTGGTAAAGGATTGGAATGGACTCAGTCGTCAGGGGGTTAGTGCCGAGTCATTTGGGAGTTTTCAAAGGAGGCTAGATAATTTCCTGGATGAAATTGTCATATTATTATCATCCTCATGTTACCGGCTGATCTCAGTAACTATTTGTCTTCCTGTAAATCATTATATTGATGGCGAAGCATTAGTGACCAGCGGTGTGTTGCAGGGGGCGGCGGCGGCATCGGGCGCGCCATCTGCCTGCAATTGGCCCGGGACGGCGCCCGCGTGTTGGTGACGGACCTCAACCTGGAGGCGGCCCGGGAGACCCTCAGGCTGATGACCGGTAAGCTCCTGCCCTGCCCTCAGTCAGTGTCTAATAATGCCATCACTTCGCCCTCACCCAGTGTCTAATAATGCCATCGCTTCGCCCTCACCCAGTGTCTAATAATGCCATCGCTTCGCCCTCAGGCAGTGTCTAATAATGCCATCGCTTCGCCCTCAGTCAGTGTCTAATAATGCCATCACTTCGCCCTCAGGCAGTGTCTAATAATGCCATCACTTCGCCCTCAGTCAGTGTCTAATAATGCCATCACTTCGCCCTCAGGCAGTGTCTAATAATGCCATCACTTCGCCCTCAGGCAGTGTCTAATAATGCCATCGCTTCGCCCTCAGGCAGTGTCTAATAATGCCATCGCTTCGCCCTCAGTCTGCCGCCGGTCAGCCAAGGCTCTTCCAACGTGCCAGTAAAGTATGGTCCGGGGGTCTGCGTACCGCTGGTAAAACACCGCCCTATCACCAGTCCCTACTCAGTCCCTAGATATCCGTTCTAACGCCCTCCTCCTCACCCTCAGACCTCGCCAACCACCTGGCGCTGCCCATGGACGTGACGCAACACAGCGATGTCGAGGGCGTCATCGCGGCCGCCAGGGACAGGTTTGGGGCACCGCCCAGCCTGCTGGTGAACTGCGCGGGCATCGCAGACCTGGGGCCTTTCCTGTCCATTACCAAGGCCCGCCTCGATAAGATGATGGACGTGAATCTCAAGGTGACGGTTATATCACTCACGATAGTAAAATAAATTCTAATCCAATTTCTTTCTTGAGTACAAAATTCTGGCTGAAAAGAAATGCCAGTTTTGTCATTTTTACATTGTTGATCTATTAGAATCACTCCGGTTCTTCATTCATGTTTTTTGCTTCGCAAAGGGCACGTTCATCGTGACGCAGGCCGTGATCCGGGCGCTGCTGGAAGGGACCCAAGAAGGAGGCGAGGGCGAGGGTCGGGGCTCCGTGGTGAACATCTCCAGCATGGTGGGCAAGGCGGGCTTCCCGGACCACAGCCACTACGTGGCCACCAAGGGGGGCGTGATCGCCCTCACCAAGTCCTGCGCCGCAGAGATGGCCAAGTGAGCACTGCCGCTTTGTCATTTATAACCTTATACCCATAACTTTATACACTTATACACATACCAATACAATTTCAACGTAACATGGCAACGCTGTACACGGGTGTTGGCCCAGCCTGACCGCATCCTAGCCGCCATTTAAGAGTGGTCGCACTTTAGTAAAGTGGACTGTAACATTCTTAAAAGGCAATACGTTGGATGCTAATTAACTCTCTCTCTCTCTCTCTCTCTCTCTCTCTCTCTCTCTCTCTCTCTCTCTCTCTCTCTCTCTCTCTCTCTCTCTCTCCTCAGGAAGGGCATCCGGGTGAACTGCGTGATGCCGGGCAGCATCGCCACCGCCCTCTGCGACACCGTGGACAATGAGGTGCTGGAGTGGTACAATAACAAGACGCCGCTAGGCAGGCGCGGCAGACCCGAAGGTACGAGACGGCTGTCTGTAAATAACGCTTGTATCATCTGTTAAGATGGCTCGTTGTGCTGAGTACTTTGGGCATTGTTCACGGTGGACCCTCCAATTGAGCAGCTTCACACCACTGGATTACGGGCAGTGGATGCCGATCCTCCCATTGACGAAACCGCATCCTCTCTTGACGAAGTCAGAGAGGCTGTAGCAAAGTTGAGGTGTGGAAAGGCAGCTGGTGTTTGTAATATCAGTGCGTAGCTCCTCAAAGCTGGGGGTGAGGCCATGATTCCCGAGTTGCATGCTGTCCTGACTGCCGTGTGGCAATCAGGTCCCTTTCCTCTTGACTGGAAAAAGGGGCTGGTCGTCCCTATCTGGAAAGGGAAAAGGGACCGCCAGGATTGCAACAATTACCACGTTACTACACTGCTCAGCGTGCCAGGCAAGGTGCTTACCCATCTATTGCTGGCACGGATCCGCAGTCATCTGCTGAAGCATCAGAGACCTCAGCAGTCTGGGTTCACGTCTAGTAAGTCAACAATGGACCGTATCCTAGCGCTTCGAGTCCTGGTGGAACGCCGACGTGAGTTTCGACAGGGGATGCTTGCAGCCTATGTTGATCTCAAGAAGGCGTTTGACTCAGTGCATCGTGAGTCACTCTGGGACCTTCTGCGACTTCGCAGGATTCCTGCAAGGATTATTTGTTTGATGACTGGTCTGTATTCTGGGACTGAGAGTGCTGTGAAGTGTGGGGGAGGTGTATCCAGCTTCTTGCCAGTGAATACAGGAGTGAGGCAAGGGTGCGTCCTTGCCCCACCACTTTTCAACACTTGTATGGACTGGGTATTGGGCAAAGTTGTAGATCAAAGTGATTGTGGAGCATCCCTCGGCAACACCAAGATCACTGATCTTGTTTTTGCCGATGATGCAGTAATCTTTGTTAAGTCGCTGGAGGTCCTGGTGATGGCTCTCGAGACGCTGCACGAGGAGGCAAAGCCTTTGGGACTTGAGGTCTCCTGGCTCAAGACCAAGGTCCAGGTGTTTGGAGGCTTACTAGATAAAACAGTACAGTCTGTTCATGTGTGTGGTGAGGACATTGAGATCTTGGATAGTTTTACATACATTGGTAGCCCAGTCCATAATGACGGCGGGTCACGTCAAGAAGTCTTACATATTGGCATAGCCCACAGTGTTATGGACTCGTTCAGCAGGAGTATTTGGCGTTGTCGGTACCTGTGCAGGAGGACAAAGATCCGGATCTTCTAAGTCGCTTGTGATTCCTGTCTTACTCTATGGTTGTGAGACATGGACACTAAATAGCGACTTGAAGAGGCAAATCGATGCCTTTGGTAATAAGTGTCTTCGAAGAATCATGGGGTATCGTTGGTATGATTACGTGTCAAACCAGCGATTGCACCGTGAGACTGAATCGAGGGCTTTTACCTGCATTGTCCGTCAGCGCCAACATCGGCTATATGGGCATGTGGCACGCTACCCTGAAACCGACCCTTCCCACCGGGTTGTATCTGTAAGAGACAATCCGGCGTTGACGAGGGCAAGGGGGCGATCACAAGGCTCGTGGCTGGAGCAAGTTGATGTTTCTTGTCGAGAGTTGCTTGGTATGGGAAAGGAGCCTGCATGGGGACTCGCGCGTGCCCATGGTGACCCCGGGAGTGGCGTCGTAGGGTGGGCGACGCGACGCGCCCCCCGGCGTATGCCCCCAATGATTGATGGATGATAATCTGTCCCTGTGTTTTTTACGATCTTAAACCCTGACATCTAGGGGTCGTCTGTGACATGTTGCCAAAACAACTATACACAGTAAGATATTATATGTAATTAGGTAAGATGGTGATGGAGTTTTCCTCCTTTCCCTGACAGAGGTGGCCGAGGTGGTGGTGTTCCTGCTGTCGCGGCGCAGCAGCTACATGGTGGGCGCCTGCCTGGAGGTGAGCGGCGGGGCGGATATGTGAGTGCATCAACGAGGCATCACCAACGAGGCATCACCAACGAAACATCACCAACGAGGCATCACCAACGAGGCATCACCAACGAGGCATCACCAACGAAACATCACCAACGAGGCATCACCAACGAAACATCACCAACGAGGCATCACCAACGAGGCATCACCAACGAGGCATCACCAAGGAGGCACCACCAACGAGGCATCACCAACGAGGCATCACCAACGAGGAATCACCAACGAGGCATCACCAAAGAGGCATCACCAGAAATTGCTTGATGACTGCCATTATGTCACCAGTGAAATTTTTGAATATAAAGTTAATACCAGAATAAAGATTTTCTGTGTTTTTCTACTGTTGGTGTTATTAAAAACCATCTCTGGCATGTATTTCATTCTTATGCGAGATGACACATTCAATTTCTTAACCCTAAAATGACGGCCATTGATTGCGTTATCAAAACCACCACGGATCCCACAGAAAACTATAATACATCCTTTACAAAACAAAGCTTTTTTGACGTTTGTAAATATTGAATATATTTGTATATATTTGTTGGTGTGATGTGTGTAACTTTATTTGAACGGAAGATTTAGTTCACATTTCAGTTCGTTAAGGGAAAAATGGCTCTTTGCTGACTTCCTCAAAACAGAGAGAGAAATAGATTTAATGTCTAAAAATAATTTGATCCCCTAAGATATTCCCTTCCTTGATATGACACTGAGCGTCTCCCACTAAGGTCAGGGAGTTCTTTTATTAGTGGAGAGACTGGCGTGAGTGGGCGCAGCATCATAGACGTGTAGACACCTCCAGGTCCTCCATTGATAGGACATGAGGATGACACACACTCGTATATTGATAGAAGTCTTTAAGTGGTTCCAGGGATACATTCAAAGCGATGTAGGAAAAGTTTGAGATTACGGCTAGTAATCAGGGTAGAACAAGAAGTGACGGATTCAAGCTGGAAAAACGTAGATTTAAAAAGGAAATAGGGAATAACTGGTTCATAAATAGGGTGGTAGATGATTGGAATGGACTCAGTAGACCGGTAGTTAGTGCAGAGTCAATATCAATCATCAATCATTGGGGGCATACGCCGGGGGGCGCGTCGCCTCGCCCACCCTACGACGCCACTCCCGGGGGTCACCACGCGCGAGTTCCCATGCAGTCTCCTTTCCCATACCAAGCAGCTCTCGACAAGAAACATCAACTTGCCCCAGCCACGAGCCTTGTGGGCGCCCCCTTGGCCTCCTCCACGCCGGATTGTCTATTACAGATACAACACGATGGGAAGGATCGGTTTCAGGGTAGCGTGCCACATGCCCATATAGCCGAAGTTGGCGCTGACGGACTATGCAGGTAATAGGCCTCGATTCAGTCTCACGGTGCAATTGCTGATTTGACACGTAATCATCCCAGCGATACCCCATGATTCTGCGAAGACACTTATTACCAAAGGTATTGATTCGTCTCTTCAAGTCACTATTTAGTGTCCATGTCTCACAACCATAGAGTAAGACAGGGATCACAAGCGACTTGAAGATCCGGATCTTTGTCCTTCTGCACAGGTACCGACAATGCCAAATACTCCCGCTGAGCGAGTCCATAACACCGTGGGCTATGCCAATCCGCCGTAAGACTTCTTGACGTGACCCGCCGTCATTATGGACTGCGCTACCAAGGTATGTAAAACTTTCCAAGATCTCAATGTCCTCGCCACACGCATGAACAGACTGTACTGCTTCATCAGTCAATGATGCTCCCTATTGAGTCAATAGGGAGCTTTAAAAGGAGGCTGGATAAATTCATGGATGGGGATGAAAGATGTAGGTAGTGTTAAGTAACAGGAACTACCACGTGTAGGTCTCACGACCTCTTGTAGCTTCCTTATTTTCAAATGTTCGTACGACCCCTTCACTTTCACGTTCACCTTGGACAGGTGAGATAGCGGTGAGGCACAAAGTATAAACTATAGAGTAAAGCCCCGTACACACTACCACTCACCACCGTCAGCGCTTGCCGTCGATCGCGTGTTTCGTCACATAAAAGTGGCAGTGTGGACAGGATGCCGACGAACAAAATGTAACCGAATGAACACAACTCTGGCAACGGCATTGCTCCTCGGCAAGCACCGACGGGAAGCGCCGACGGTGGTGAACGGTAGTGTGTACGGGGCTTTAACACAAGGCAAGGTCGTTCACACAACAAGGGCTGTGATAGCAGATATAAGAACGTGAATAAACAACGTAATGGATGAGATACGGGAAAGATGCTATGAAAATAATTGAAGTGCAGCCAGATGGTAAGGGAAATGGTGCGAGGAAAAGTTTTCAAAATTGAACTCGGCTCGATAATCTTCAATCATACATAGTGTAAAGGTACAGGCTAATCGGGATTTGCTTAAGGAACAAAGTTTGCAAGTTTAAAGTCTCGGGAGAACCGATTGTAAAGACTGACATGACTTCCACAGGAGCCCAGCGGTGGTTGTTGTTTTTACACCATAAATAGGATATCAGAAAGCCGTGGTGACCTGCCAAAACAGCGACCCCGGTGCGCCATGTATGTGACCGAGGGACCTGAGAGGGTAATGAAATGACAGTGAGTGGTTAGGCGACAGGCAAGAGTGTGCGGTGCTGTTGCCTGGCACGGCTGTGGACTGGTTACATGTTTGGCAGTGAAGGTCACACTGTATGGCTGATAACGGTGTTGCTGGCTGGCATTGACGGGGGAGTGGCGTTGGTGGGGAGGGAGGCCGGTGTAGCGGTCTGGGAGGTTTGGTTATCCAGAATGCTGTGTTTTCGGATGCCATGTAGCGCGCCAGAGGTACGATGATTACATTTCATTTCATCCCGCCGCGCGGAGAGGCAACAGCTTGCTCCCGGCTCCTGCCTCACCCCAGCCGACCCCACGGCCGGAGATTTCCGTGGCGGATTAATTCGCCGTAGGATACTCTGGGTGGATTTAACCACTCATCTTCATCATTTATACATTTTTTCTCATCTTCACTGTCTTTCTTATGTATATCTTTTGCGTCTTATTACCCAGTAATGTGAATATATATAAGCACACTCGATGAGAGACGAATCTTCTTGTAAATCAAGGAAGCGTAGCTTTGCTTGTTACTCAATCACGGGGAAGCGAGACCACAGCTGAGGCAGCGGCCTCTCTCAACTGCCTGTTGTTCTTCGTCAGGTGGCAGCCTGTCCATCCACAATATCGGTGTAATGCATCTCACCATGTAGCGACATGATTTGCTCTCCGTCAGGAAGCAGCCTAGCTGCCATTCCTCAGTCAAGAGGCAGCTCGGCATATCTCACCATGTAGCGACCTCATTTTGTTCTCATTATTTATACATTATTTCTCACCTTCACTGTCTTTTTACGTTTATCTTTTGCGTCTCGTTACACAGTAATGTGAATTAATATAAGCGCACTCGATGAGATACAATTACTGTACGAATCCTATAGTTGTAAATAAAGGTAGCGTAGCTTTGCTGTTAAAATTTGGCCTTCCTTGTCTACCTAGTACATGTAGCTATAGGTGGCAGGGCATGACAGGTTCTGGCTTTCCGGTTTTTTCCCCTTACTGAATGAAGTTTTAATTTTCAGTGATTGCATTTGTTTATATATTTGCTTCCTCTTATCTGAGGAAATCTTTGTATTGAAGTCGTTATCGGTATAGCTGGTATTTCATAGTAGCCTACTATTTAGCCTATAATTAACTTGAGCTTATCTAGAATGGAAATTCATTCTCACACAAAATGCACCATGCATATATGGTGAGCAGCTAGTTGGTGGAAGTAAAAAAATCTGCTCTAGTTGACTCTTGTCACTTTAAATTTAGTCTAGACTACGGTAGCCGTTCCTATATGCCCTATAGTGAACCTGGAACTGTTGAGTACAGTAAGGTTTTATGCTTGAAATGTAATGTACACATCCTAAGGATGCAGAAACTGCCGGATGCTAATTTGCATTTGTTGAGCAATTTGCATAATTGACATAATCATTTTGTTTGATTTTATTTTTTAATTAGTTTAATCATTTTTGTTTTTATTTGATTGATCAATTTATTCCTTAAATTGATGCACACTTTGCCACTATCACTTCTAGTCCATTCCAGGCATCTAAGTTTCTATTGGGAAAGCTGTACTTGTGTTACTGTGCAAGCTGTTGCCTCTCCGCGCGGCGGGATGAAATGAAAAGTAATCATCGTACCTCTGGCGCGCTACATGGCATCCGAAAACACAACATTCTGGATAACCAAACCTCCCAGACCGCTACACCGGCTGTATATTCCCGTTCTCTATGCGAGTCTGTGGTTTCTGAGTGAAGACGCTTGGCTGTAGCTCCGAAACTAGCCATAGGAAATTCTCGAAAATACCCCTATTGTGATTCATACGCAACGTTGCCATTAACTGACCAGGGAAACCTAAACTACCCTATCCGTAACCTAACGTAACCTAATCTGACGTGTTCAAGAGTAAACACCGCATACTCTTCCAGAAAACGGGAACATGCAGGCCGGCGACGCATGACGCTGTTGCCTGGTTCTGCCTGACTAATGGCCGCCCGTTCACGAGGGCGCGGGGACAATAGGGACAATTTTAGATACATATACAGGACACCATATAGGCTACATAAATAGGACATTATTATCCGTTAAGGACTATGATGATTAAAGTGCATCATCAAACTAAATAAATCATCGTGAATATATGAGAATGGAAAAGTACAGCTGGACAAAGGTGAATAAAAAACTATCTTCCATGAAACTACAAATGATCGCCTGTATGCATGGGGAACAATTATATATATTTATGTTGGTTGCAGCAAAGACTACTCTATACTGGACTTGCTACTCGTGCCCCGCGCCAACCCGCCCATGACCAGTGGAGGCCAGTTTTGCGATTCCTGCCATTTTAGAACACATCACCCCTATTTCCCTTCCTAAGGTTTATCAGTATATATGATATACCGTTATCTTCGTAACTGTTTGTTCTATAATATTATCAAATAAAAAACATTAAAATACACTAAAGAAATGCCATTATGAGAGAGTGAAGAAATATGCATGACCTCAATATATACTTAAACTCTTCGCCATTTAATATTTTGCGAGAAAACATTTTAGATGCTAGCGATAGAAAGAAGCGGATTTTCATTAGCTTTCCATTGATATATTTCGTTTTCTGATAAATGAATTACCACCATGCCTAAATTAGCGTTAACTAAAAAAATAACATCATCTATTGTATCGGCAAGTAAAAAAGTGTTCCATGAATACAGTAGACTATGGCATATCAGTATAAATGATACACTGTTATCTTCGTGAATGTTTGTCCTATAAGATTATCAAATAAAAAACTGTAAAATACACTAAAGAAATTCCATTATGAGACTCTGAAGAAATATGCATAAACTTATATTCACTTAAACTCATCGCAATTTGATATTTTGCGTGAAGACTTTTTACATGCAACATATCAATAGAAGCGGAATTTAATTAACTTTCCATTGCTATATTTCATTTTCTGATAAATTAATTAGAACCATGCATAAATTAGCGTTAACTAAATAAATAACATCATCCATCGGGTAATTATCCCGATATATGATGTATTTTTTTTAGTTAACGCTAATTTATGCATGATTATGATTCATTTATCAGAAAACGAAATATAGCAATGGAAAGCTAATGAAAATCCGCTTCTTTCTATCGCTAGCATCTAAAATGTTTTCTCGCAAAATATTAAATGGCGATGAGTTCAAGTGAATATTAAGTTCATGCATATTTCTTAGCTCTCTCATAATGGCATTTCTTTATTGCATTTTACTGTTTTTTATTTGATAATATTATAGAACAAACATTTACGAAGATAACGGTATATCATATATACTGATAAACCATAGGAAGGGAAAAGGGAGTGATGTTCGAAAATGGCAGGAATCGCAAAACTGGCCTCCACTGGAAATAGCCCAAAATGAGTAGCAAGTCCAGTATAGAGTAGTCTTTGGTTGCAGTAATGGCCAAAGGGAACATCTGATTAAGACCTAAGACAGCGGGGACAAAAATATTCCTTGATGACATGCACTGGCAACAAGATAAGATACTTTGATCCTATCTAGACACTTTGCAAGTACCAACTACAAGGTTATTGACTGTACAAAGCGCCACCACACCAGGACGAACTTGATGGACTCGAACCGCTGACCAAATGGCGCAGGGACTCTGCAACACCAGTCCGTGATTCTACCAACCGCGTCACCCTGGGGGTCACTGGCAACAAGAAACTCTTACCATTAACTCTTATTATTACCTTACCTCTTACCATTAACTCTTACTATTACCTTACCTTTAACCATTAACTCTTACTATTACCTTACCTCTTACCATTAACTCTTACTCTTCCCTATACAACACCATACGAGGGAAACACACACTATAGGCGCGGCAACGGACACAACTCGTAACGCACACTGGCTATTCCTATCAAGAGTTCACGTGAAGTTTATCTGACAAATTACCCTTGACGCAAAAGTTCCCCTCCAGGAGATCGTGTGTCCTGGAGTGCATGTGTCGTGTCTCTAGGCGGGATGGGAAGGGCGGGAGTCGAGCAGGACTTGCAATGCGTGCGTGCGTGCGTGCGTGCGTGCGTGCGTGCGTGCGTGCGTGCGTGCGTGCGTGCGTGCGTGCGTGCGTGCGTGCGTGCGTGCGTGCGTGCGTGCGTGCGTGCGTGCGTGCGTGCGTGGGTGGGTGTGTGTGTGTGTGTGTGTGTGTGTGTGTGTGTGTGTGTTTGTGTGTGTGTGTGTGTGTGTGTGTGTGGTGTGTGTGTGTGTGTGTGTGTGTGTGTGTGTGTGTGTGTGTGTGTGTGTGGTGTTGTGTGTGTGTGTGTGTGTGTGTGTGGTGCGGGGGCATGAATGACTACTACATGTCTGTAGACAGTGACCATTGAGGCAGCTGATAATACATAATCTTGACCTTGATAAGACCTGCAGTTGTGAGAGAAAGTGAAGAGAGAGAGAGAGAGAGAGAGAGAGAGAGAGAGAGAGAGAGAGAGAGAGGAGAGAGAGAGAGAGAGAGAGAGAGAGAGAGAGAGAGAGAGAGGAGAGAGAGAGAGAGAGAGAGAGAGAGAGAGAGAGAGAGAGAGAGAGAGAGAGAGAGAGAGAGAGAGAGAGAGAGAGAGAGAGAGAGATGGGGGGGGGGGAGGACAGACAGACGGACTTACAAACGACCGCACGAAAACACACACACACATATATACCAGAGGTAGGCACTTCTGCAAACACTTCCGCAAACCGCAATTTCCGCAAATTGCGGAAGGCCGAATTCGTTTGCGGATGTGCGGTGTAAGTGTAAATGTTTGCGAATTTGCATTTGCGGAAGTACTTCCGCAAAGGCAAATATGTCCGCAAATTCCGTATGTTTCCTTATAAAAGCATTTTACTGCGTAACTATTAGGCCTAGAGGAAAAATGCATAGAAGCAAAGTTGTTAAGGTTGATGTGTTCTACCCAATGTCTTTATCAGAAGTCAATTATCTCTTGTAGATTTTGAGATATTTAATAGTATGTCAAAATTACACCAATACAATTGTATATAAGATATATGTATATATATGTATGTTTACATATATATATATATTATATATATATATATATATATATATATATATATATATATATATATATATATAATATATATATATATATATATAAGATCCAGGTATTTTCACATAATTTATTAAAGTATCTCTTAGGATATTATTAGGGGTATATTATATATACCCCTATTAAGGGTATATAACATCCTACCCCTCTAATTATATATACTCTTAATAGGGATTATTAAATAGGGTATTAATATCACAGATATATTTCAACCTATGTTTCCTTATAAAAGCATTTTACTCCGTAACTATTAGGCCAAGAGTAAATATGCATAGAAGCAAAGTTGTTAAGGTTGATGTGTTCTATCCAATGTCATTATCAAAAGTCAATTATCTCTTGTAAATTTTGAGATATGTAATAGTATGTCAAATATACACCAATACAATTTTCTCACTTATTTAAACTCCAAATAAATTTTTCTATGGCTCATCAGAAAGACCTGCTCAAGCTCTATCTTTACTCTATCACAGAAATTTCCTGTAAACCTCATTGTTTTCGAGTTATTTAAGAAAATACATATTTTTTACAGAAAATCAAAGGTGTACCCCTTTTTTGAGATACCTATTATATCAATAGGTAAAACACCTCCAGCTTAACGTTTGATTGTTGTTACCCTATTAATGTTTCCACTAGAAGTAATATTTTAATTGGCAAAGCAAAAAAATTAAAATCCTACCTAACCTAACCTCACCAAACCTATATATAAGAGCCAGGTATTTTCACATAATTTATTAAAGTATCTCCTAGGAGATTATTAGGGGTATATTATATATACCCCTATTAAGGGTATATGATATCTACCCCTATTATTATATATACTCTTAATAAGGATTATTAAATAGGGTATTAATATCACAGATATATTTCACCCTATGTTTCCTTATAAAAGCATTTTACTCCGTAACTATTAGGCCTAGAGTAAAAATGCATAGAAAAATGTGAGCTATAACATCTGTGGGGCGCTGAAGAGTAAGTAGGAACAAAATATATATATATATATATATATATATATATATATATATATATATATATATCATAAGTGATTTAGTGAATAATATATAAATTTACTACCACAAAGTTCTTTACCTCTAGTTTTAAAATATATGCAGAGAAAATATAACATAATTGGTTTGCGGATTTGCGGACTTGCGGTTGCGGAAGTGTGAACTTAAAGAAATTTGCGGACTTGTAGTTGCGGAACGTAAGGATTGGGGTTTGCGGATTTGCGTTTACGGAAGTGGATTTTCATTTGCGGTGCCCACCTCTGACACCCACACACACACACACACACACACACGTACACACACACACACGTACACACACACACACACACACACACACGGGAGTCAAGCCCCCTCCTCACACCAGGGAAAGCCAATAAGTTCAGTTTTCCTCCACAACAAATGGAACAGTTATACAAATCCCCCAGACCAGGACGCTCGCCCATCAAGTGTCAAGCGATGCAGAAACCACACCGCCATCAGCTATACTCTGTTTTTTTAACGAGGTGAAAAATCCTGACCCCGTGCTGCATACTCACTGATATTCAATACCAGGAGAAGGGAATACTACGCTTCTTCTAAATATCAGTTGTATTTTATCATAGGTTAAACATAGTATCAGGTAAACATACTTAATACAGGCATTATTTTAAACATGAGACCTTCAGATAGAAGGGAATTTTGGCCTCGTTAAAAAAAATAAACTATAGCGGCAAAAAATGAGCCTGAATGCTACGACGCCATAAATAAATATTCAAAAAGAGAAATAATATTATAAAAAAATCCGGACCAAAAAAGCATACCTACGCCAAGGCTGAAAAATATTCCACCTCTAATAAAAAAAAATATAACCAAATAATAATAAATAAATATAAATAGATGAAATATAATATAAATTAATAACAATGATATTCTTTTCGCCACACATAATAACCCACAAAAGAAAAATATAATAGACAAGATCAGCTCAAGACCGCATGCCTTCGCCAAGGCTGAAAAAATATTCAATCGGCTACAAAAAAAAATAAAAAAAAATAAATAATAATAATGATAATGGTAATAGCAATAATACAATTTTTTTCACCGCACAAAGCTGTTCATTCAATACTGTCTTTCTGCAGCACCCTGGGGGCCTTCACACCCAGCAACACCCTGGGGGCCTTCACACCCAGCAACACCCTGGGGGCCTTCACACCCATAAATACCCTGGGGGCCTCCACACCCAGGGCCGCGGGTCTTGAGGCGCGGCTGTGTGGGGCGCCACCTGGAGGGCGCCACACGCCTAGCCTACCCAGGGCGCATATTCCCGTTTTCTGGAACAGTATGTGGCGTTTACTCTTGAACACGTCAGGTTAGGTTACGTTAGATTACGGTTAGGGTAGGTTAGGTTTCCCATACCAGTAACTGTAACTTTGTGTGGGAATGACAATGAGGGTATTTTCGAGAAAACCCTATGGTTATATAGTCAATTCAAGAACCTTAGAGCCAAACTCTCCTCCCCCGAGGAGGAGCATGCCAGGCCAGCTTCGCTGTGGTCTCTTATTCGTTGAAAAAATTCAGTGGAAATTGGGCATCCTACAGTCCTTCGTTATTTCTTTAAAAACACACCATATATTTGCTTTGAGTGCATGAAAGTCCTCGATTCACCATCGTTAGTAAATGTGTTATCACATGGACACAAAAGTAAGCCAGATACTCTTCATGAAGACGAGATATTGAGAGGGAAATATAAAGGTTCGTTAAATTTTGAGTGAGGGAGGAGGTGAAGAGCTGATGGCGCCGTCACCTTTTAGAGGTGAAACAAGTAAACCCTTAACCTGACCTGTCCCCCCAGCGCTAATGACCTCAGGCCTCAGGCTCCCTACCCGGCCATGCCTTGAGGCGATATAGCAGGTCACCACATCGGAATAGACGTGAGAGAGAGAGAGAGAGAGAGAGAAATACAACAATGATT
>JACEEZ010014454.1:85000-117500 GCA_016584305.1 Chionoecetes opilio
GAAGGGGAAACCCGGAGAACCCCCGCTTCTCCCCCCCAAAACCGTCTGTGGGCCATGGGGAAAATCCACAACATATATCTGTTTTTAAGAAAGAACCCTGTGTGGTGTTGGGGGGTGTGTGGCGAGAGAAGGGGGAAAAGAGAGAAAGGGGGAGAGAAGGGGAGGGGAGAAGAGGGGAGGGGAGAGAGAGAGAGAGAGAGAAAAGGGGAGAGAAAAGGGGAAGAGAGAGAGGAAAAGAGAGAGAGAGAGAAGAGAAAAGAGAGAGAGAAAAGAGAGGAGAGAGAGAGAGAAAAAGAGAGAGAGGGGAGAAAAGAGGGAGGGAGGAGAGAGGAGGAGGAGAGGAGAGAGAGAGGAGGGAGGGGAGGGAGATTGTTTGATTGTTTTTGGCTTAACAACAACATAAAGTTGATTATACTTAATAAATATAAAAGCCGGGGGTCCATTGAGCCGAACTCTTTTTTGGACCTGATCCCTTAGATTTTTTAAAAAATTTACAACAGTCGTGGGAAAAATTGGATTTTGTATCGAAATTTTAAAAAAAAATATATATTATATATATTATATATATATAATTATAATATATATAAAATATATATATTTATATTTATTATAATATTATATATATATATAATTATAAAAATTTTAAATTTTAGGGTTCATTTAAATTGTTTTAATAAAAAAATCAAAGAAATAAAAATTTAATGAAAATAATTTAAAAATAATAATAGTAAAAAATTTTAAATAATTAAAAAATAATAAAAATGTAATGATGCTAATTTGAATAGAGGGAGTCATGTTAGAGGTTTAATTTTTAACTATCTTGCGGGAAATTTTTTCGAAATCTTGAGTTTTAGTTTGTATTTGAAAAATGAGGGTTGGTTTTTTTTCATGTCATCGGGGATTGGTTCCACATTTTGCTGCTCTAAAAAAAGGACGTTGTTGAACATGTTGCCCTGATAATGGGAGTCTGAGATTTTTGGGGCCCTTCGTGTACATATTGGGGGAGGGTATTAAAAAATTATTTCTGGATGCCTATGGAGACTTTATTTTTCAAACAAATTGTCTGAAAGAATAATGTCATAAATTTAAGTTTTTTGTTTTTAAAAAATGGGGGGATTGTGTGGGCATTCAAAGGTGATGAAAATATCCGGATTAGTTTTTTTCTGAGCTAAAAAATATCTCTTGTATGTTTTGAAAGCGCCTCCCCAAATTGCTGAACAGAAACAATGGGATATGCAATGGATAGATAAATTTGTTTAAACATTCGGAATTAATAAAATTTCTTACCCTGTTAATCCCCAATATTTTGAGATTTTAGTTTTTATCTCTTGAATTGTGGTTGCCAGTTTAATTTATTACCAAGAAAATTCCCCAAAAAATTTGTTTCCTTTACCTCTTTTATTATATTATTGTTAATCTTAACCCATATCATAGGTTGTTTTAAAAGTGTGTGATACCATAAGTGATTTTTTTTGAAGTTTTTAACGTAAGTTTATTTACTTTTTACCCAAAATTTGATACTTCCCTCTAATTCTTTTTTTTTAAAAAATTTTTTTAAGTTCTTGAGATCTTTTCCTTGTATAAAATTTTTGTATCGTCTCAAAAAGAACAAAAAAAGTTTTTGCTACACGTTGATACATTAATAAAATTTAAAAAAACAAGGGGGCCTGGTGGACCCTTGAGGACACCAAAATTTAAATGGGTCTAAGACAAGTTTTCCTATCTAAAAGCGTATTGTTTTCTTTGGTTAAATAACACTGGAACCATTTATAAGCCGGACCATGAATCCCGTATACCAGTATTTTTTCTCAAATAGAATGAGTGGGATAGTGTAAAAATGCTTTATTTAAGTCACAAAATACAGTTAGTTGGATAACACTTCAAAAAGGCGTTGTAAACTTTGGTGATTTGGTGTATCCCTGTTCAACGAATGGTTTTGGGGAAAACCATTTTGGACTCTGTAATAGGCATTTTGGGGAAAGAATTTTGATTCCCTTGTTGCTAAGTTTCCTCGAAATTTTACAAAAAAGTTGGGTAGAATTGATATGGCCTTAAAATTTGGTTGGTAAGGAGTATCGCCTTTTTTTTATATATGGGGTTTTTATTTTTTGCAATCTTTAATTGCATGGAAAGGAACCTTTTTTAAAAAATTTTTTAAAATTGGAAAGAAATGGAAGACCTCTTCCCCCACCTTTTTTTAAATTTTTTAGCATTAATGTCGTCGTGACCGGGTGACGATATTTGAGCCCCGTAAATTATATTCGACTTCTGGGGCTTTTGTTGGTTTTAAGATAAAGATATATCAAAAGGTTTCGGGAAGGGAAAATTACTGAAGGAACGAGAGTTGGTTGTCTTGAGCAAAAGGTTTTGCCATGTTACAAAAGTTTTTGTTAAATTCCTCCGCTACCCTCATTTTTGCAAAGTACGTTTTGAAACGTGAGGGAAGGTGGTGGTTCTGACTTTTATTTCCTTTCCGTGAGAGTTTTTTATGATATCCCGGTTTTTTTTTTGGTATTCCTGCTTTTTTTTTGGTTTGTCTTTGAAGGTGATTTTCTTTATTTATCTTATTATTGCTGAAAGCGATTTCTATACCTCTTTAAAAATAGTTTTCATAAGTAAGGGGCCTTTTTGGGATAAAGTTTTTGAAAACCCATTTCGTTTTTTTGATTGACGTTTTTAATTTCCTGAAGTTTGTATGGTTTTTCCATATGTTTTTTCTTTTTTTGTGTTTGCTTGACAGGAAAAATTAGTATTATATAATTTCTAAAAAAAATGATGTAAGTTTCAAAAGCACATTTACCTTTTGCCATCTATTTCCTTTTGCCAAAATTATTTTGATAGTTCTTTTTTAATGAGTTGACAGATTCATTTAGTAAAATTTTTTTTTGTTATTTTGATGGTGAGCAAAAATTTTTTGTTGAGGAATGGAAAAGAACTGAAACGGGAAGTGGGGCTTTTTTGATGTACAGATGCCCTGACTGATAATTTTGCTGTTATTGGTCCAAAAAGTGATCAAATTAAAAAGTCGCTGGGGGATTTGTTATCTTGTAGGTTTAGTATTCGGAAAGAATAAATTGAATTTGATAATTCTTTACGCTTTTTCGTATGCTTAAAAGTTTATGTTCAGGTCTCCCCTTGGGGGAAGTTTGTATTTTGGAAAATGTGATTTTTAAAAAGTTTTTCGGGGTTTACATAAAATCCTTTTGTTGCTTAGGTGGTCTATGAGAATCCCAAACCCAAAAATTTACATCTTTTCAGTGCACTGTACGATAAGGTTTCTTTGTGGGATTTTAAAAGGAAAATCTAGATGAATTACCCCCTTTTAATTTTTTTTTTAATATATAAGGCCACGCCACCGCCTTTTGTAATTTGTTATTGAAATTGATTATATTTTCCCTTTAAAAAAGTAAGTGAAGAATCTCGTCATTTAACGTGTTTCACAAATAACCAAGGATTCTATTATATTATCATTGCATGAAGCATTGGTCATGAAGGTATCTAAATGGGTGGTAAACTACTAATTTTTTGATAAAAATGCATATTTGGAAGGGGATAAATTTGTCATTTAATCAAAAACATCACAAAAATTATTACATACCGGCCTTTCAAGCCATGGGAACAAAATAGTTTCTAAAAACATCCCCTCATCGTTTAATTAAATGGGGAAATGTAAATTTTGGGATAAAACTTAAATGGAAATTTGCTCTTTTTTTTTACTTAAAGGGATTGATTAATTCGTATCTTTTAATTTTACGAAAAGGGAGAATATTGGGGCTATGACATTGTTGAGGCATTAACTACTTTCATATGTCTGACGTTTAAATTCTTAAAGACCATTTCTTTTCCCTTTGGGTGCTCCACTTCTAGTGTTTCTGCGTTGGTTTTTTTCGAAAGGCGGAAGCAACTCGGGCCCGCGCAGGAAAAAAACCTTCGGCCCTTCATCCCGGGCCCGGGAGCAAAGCATAAGCACCCCCAAGGCGCCCCACCAGCAGCACTCAAGATCGAAGCGGGTTTAAAGCTCCTTGAGAGCAGCAAAACCCCGCGTCAGTAGAAAAAACTCATCGCGACGGCAGGCCCCCTTAGCACCCGTATCACCCAGCTTCAGACCGCACTAGAACCGATACCCCCCCCTGCGGCAGCGTCCCGCCCCCCACAGCATTCCCGGCGTATCTTGCTTTCTTTGAGACTAGTTTGGTGTACGAATCGCAATTTTTCCATTGGCCCCCGCTTGTTTGAGAAGTGGTATTTTATCCTTGCGTTTTTGTTGCAAAACAGGGCCAAACTTCGTTTATGAAGATCCCGGGCCCCCCGAAGCTTCGCCCCCATTCCCCAAAAACCATCTCGATCACAATATCGCTGGAAAAAGAGCAATAATTGGGCGAGGGGCGGCTGGTGTTGAAATTTTCCCCGTAAGATGGGCTCGTTCAAGGTGAATGTCTGGAAATTTAAGTTTGTCTTTTAGTACCGGGGCTTGTTTTGGGAGTTCGTTTTCCGGTTTTTTGCCACCCTAATTTGAGTCCTATTTATTTTAGGTTTTTTTTTGGGGTAAACTTTTGTGTTTAAAGGTCTTTAAAAATTTTTTTGATTTTTGTTAATTGAATATACTGTTAAAGATCTTGAATTGCTTTATTGTCCCTTTTCATGCCGGCCGCTTCATTTAGTCTTGAGATCTTTCGGATTTTAGTTTGACACTAAATGTTTAATGAGTGCTTGAAGCTTTCCCCTTTTTTGTGTCATGAACAATCCAAGCTTTTTATAAACTTTTTCTTGGGTGTCAAGCAAATTTTTTAAAGTTTGTTCCATTTAGGGGAAAGGGGGTTATGCAGGGCAGGTTTTTAAACGGGCCGTTCACCCGACAGTTTAACCAGAACGAAAAAAGAGGAGAGAGAGAGGAGGAGAGAAGGGGAGAGAGAAGGGAGAGAAGGAGGAAGGAGAGAGAGGGAGAAAAGAGGAAGGGGAGGGGGGGGAAGAGAGAGAGAGGAGAGAGAGAGGAGAGAGGAGAGAGAGAGAGAAAGAGAGAGGAGAGAGAGAGAGAGAGAGACACAGAGACCAGAGACACAGAGAGAGAGAGAGAGAGAGAGGAGAGAGAGAGAGAGAGAGAGAGAGAGAGAGAGATGAGAGAGAGAGAAAAGAGGAGAGAGAGAGAGAGAGGAGAGAGAGAGAGAGAGAGAGAGAGAAGGACCATTTCCATGTGAGCGCGGATAAGCTTGTGTGAGTGGGAGTTGATATCTTTATTCCCATCCTTCTGCCGCCGAGCCTGTTTCCATAAATAAACAATAAAACAAACAGGAGCCATTACAGCCATCCGGTACACAATCTCCCTCTCGGCGCCCCACCATTCCACAGACAGCCGCGGGAAGACGTGTTGAGACTAGTTGGCAAGCCAGTGCAACGTAGAACCCACCCTCGAGACGCGCCATTATAAACGAGTAGCCGGCGCCCAACAGGTGACAAATGGAGTAATCAAGAGTGGGATAAGATAGGCTCTTGAAGGATACCAGGATGGAGTGAGAGATTACCCATTGCCGGCTGTGAGGAGTCGGGGATGTGTTGGGCGGTGTTGGGCGGTGTTGGGCGGGCTGACAGAAAGGTATGGAGGAACGAAGGAGTATGGAAATTTGGCGGGAAAAAAAGGTGGAGAACTGATGGAGTGGCGTGAAAAAAGGCAGGAATCGAAGTAAAAAAAATCGGAATCGGGAAAAAAGAGGCGTGAAATGGAGGCCATTGAAAAATAAGAAAAAATGAGAGAAACAAATAAGTAGAAAGAAGACAGAAAGCTATGGAAAAACGAAGGAGTATGGAAATTTGGCGGGAAAAAAGCTGGAGACTGATGGAGCGTGGGAAAAAAGGCGGCAAAACAAACGGAAAAAATACAAATAATAGGTGAGAGGATAGGTATGGTAATTGTGGTAAGGAAGGAAGATGGACTATAGAGGATATATGGAGTGGAGGGAAAGGGGCTGATATATGGGGGGATAATGGGTGAGGAACAATAGCTTGGACTATCAGATGAAGGCGATCTAATGCGTTGAAATGTGGCGTGAAGATGTTGAAATGGCGTAGCAGGAATGCTGAAGCTAAAGGCTGATGCAGAGTATGGGTAAATATGGAATAGGCGTAGGAATGTAAATAGGAATTTAAAAAAAAAGGATAAATGGCATAGGTAAATAGGGAAGAGGGTAATAAAACATTTAGAATGAAAGACGTGTATCTTTTTGTAATGGAAAAGAGAAGAATACCAAATCATTTACCCCTTGAGGCCCCGAACGTAATTTTCTTGTAATTTGACTACCCTTTAAAATTTTAAAGAATTAAAACAATACTTTAAGAATAAACCCGTTTAAAACCTTGTCCACTAGCTAATTTGGATACAAGTTACTTTTCGTAATTCTATGGCTAACAACAGAAGATTTATATAGCAAAGAAGATCTGAGTGTGAAGGGGTTAGAAAAACACAGAAAAAAAAACCAAATAATGAGGTGAAATAGCGAATTTTTAGTTTCTGTGACTTAAAATAAATTACCAATTCCGGCATGACAGAGACGCAAACGCGAGAACAGAAGACGGAACACTACGCAATACAATAGAACACCCCAATAACAATACAACACAAACAACGCAACACACAAACTCTTACCTCCCTCGGGTCCTGCGGTAAAAAGGGGAAATTGGGAAGACTCGGGGGTATCCAAACACATTTTTCAGGAATCGATGTGCAAGCTGGACGGAAAAACAGGGGGGGAAAGAGGGATACCCCACAAAGAGGAACTTCTTTCTTCGGACTAACCCACCCCCCCGAATTCCAAATACATAGGCCGAAGAGCGATTGAGAGGGCGCAAAATAGAGTGGAAGTTAGTGGTAGCGGCGAGCCGGGAGATGGATCACAAAATGACCGTCCAGGAGGAGGAGGAGGAGGAGGAGGAGGAGGAGGAGGAGGAGGAGAGGAGGAGGGGAGGAGGAGGAGAACGTGGAGGAGAACAAGGAGGGTGACGAGGAGGAAGAGGAGGAGGAACAGGAAGAAGAGGAGGAGGAGGAGAGGAGGAGGAACAGAAGAAGAGGAGGAAGGCGGATGAGGATTACATAGGATTACATAGGAGTAAACAGACACAGGAGACCTATTGGTCCATAGCGAGGGATCGCCTGAACTACATACTATAACTATCAACTACTTGTAAGAAAACAGTTGAAAATGATACCATGTCCTAAAGAGGATAGGAACATGGAAGTTTCACTCGTGCAGAATGATAGGATATGAAAAATCCTAACTACAATACCACTACCACTACAACTAATCGCTAAGGGGGACTAGATACGAATTCGCACTATTACTACCCATTTATTTACCCCCATTCTCGTAAGTCTGTTTCTGACTGTAGTATTGTGTTGCTCGATCAAAAAACATTTGCTGGTAAACTTGCTCCATCGATCAACGACTCTAACATGAAATAATTGTTTCCGGAGATCTCCGGGATGCAACGTTGGACCGTTAGTTTTAAACCATTATTCTTGTTGTCACTTGAGTTGAAAGCTAGAATAGGTTTCTCTTGATTACTGACATCAAACCTTTAGGATCTTAAGGTTTCTACAAGGCCCACACGGATTTCTACGATCCTTTACGGAAAACATATTAAGTTTTCCGCAGTCTCTCTCATAAGAGAATTCGCAGAGATGGATATTTGTTGGGTTGCTTTCTTTGCAATGATTCAATTTGGCTGATTATTTTACGAAACAGGGCGACCAGATGACTGCATATCCAAGTTCCCGCCTAACCAAGGACGTGTAGAATTTGTGTCATACTCGGGTTATGTTCAAAGTTACGTTAATAAAGCCCAACATCATATTTGCCTTTTTACTGGCGCTAAGGCAATGCGAAACTGGTTTTCAGATCATTACGGATGATGACACCTAAATCCTTTTCCTGTGTACTCAGTTAACGATTTATTGTGCATTTGATAGTTATATTTCAGGTATGTGGCCTATATGCCATTACTTTACATTATCGAATTGAATTTTAATAGCCATTTATCACTCCAATCTGATAGTTTGTCGAGATCACTTGTATGAGTCGCAGTTTTATCAGTATATGCTTTACCGGACTAATTTGGTGTCATCTGCAAATTTTGATATTTTAGATACAAGCCGCAGTCCAGATCGTTGATATATAGCAGAAAACGAGTAGGACCAAGACCGAGCCTGGAAGCACCCCACTAGTGGACATCTAACCAATCAGATGCTCACCATTAAGTCACTACCCGTGCTTTAGATTGGAAGCCAATCGCCAATCCATGAAACAATAATTGCTCTCTAAGGCCATGTGCCCTAGCTTGGTCAACAGTCGCTTATGTGGAAACTGGTATCGAAGGGCTTCTGAAATCAAGGTATATTACATCCGAGGAATTAGCGTCCCAGTTGAAATAAAATGACATTAAAAAATCCAGTAGGTTTGTTACGCAGGATCTCTTATTTCGAAACTCCAGGCTGGAGTTTAGTATATGAGTTATTTTCATCGAGCAAAGGACACTATTGACCCGCAAATATTTCTCAAAATAGTTTAACAATCACGGACGTTAGACTATTGGGTGATAATTACTTGCGAGGCTCTTACTCCTTTCTTGAATATGGTGTAACATAGATAATTTCCAAATATAGGAACATTTTTTCACTTAGCGATTTAATTGAAAATAATCTTTAATGGGAGGCGAAAGTTGACTGTGACATTGTGAAGTAGGCGCGGCGAGATTTCGTCCACCCCACGGATTTTGTGTGTCCAAGTCTTCAGCAAATACATTTGATATTTGTTACTGTTATCTCTCCTATGACCCAGTCTATCCCTTCGCGTCCTGCATACCAGTTTACTGGTTCTTGGTAATGGAGTTTTGTATTCTTTAATAAATACCGCAGTAAAAGATTCATTGAGTACGAACGCCATACTATATTATCATTTACAAGAAATTCTTATTATCTTTCAGTGGGTTCCAATACTTGTTTTGACGTTTTTTCTTACTTCGAAACGTATTGAAAGAACCTTTTCGGGTTTGATTTGGATTCCTTGCAATTTTTTCTTCTACTCGCGCTTTTTAGACTTAATTAGTCATTTGCAGCGGACGTTGGACGTCATTGTATTCTCTAGAATTCGCAGTCTGCATTGATCGTTTGTAAAACTTTATACGCTCGGCGCTTTCTGCCAATGATTTGTTGGATCTCATGATTCATCCAACTGGGTTGTTTATGGTATTCAAATCGTTTCTTACCAGGAAACATGTTTTTCACCACCGATCGGAGTTTATTAGTGAATACATTACAATGTTTTCGGCGTTATAGCTTAGTAGGTCAATCCATTCAACTTCGCTTAGTACCCTGCTGATCTCGTGAAATTATGCTTTATTATTAATTTGCGGACCTAATAACCGATTTTCTGTGAGTTGTCTACATTGCAATTATGCCGATCTGATTAGCTGTGATCACTGTTGCCAAATGTTCACCTATATCGCAGTATCAATAGATCAATGTCGGTAGTGAAAACTAAATCTAGGATACTATTATCCCTTGTAGGCTCACGGACACTGATTTAAATATACTTCGTTCACCATATCAAGCAATCGCATACCTTCTCTATCAGCAGAATTATTATCCAGTTTATATGAAGGTAGGTTAAAAATCTCCACAAATAATTGTATCGGTATTAGTGTCACAAACTGACTTTATCTCGTCATACAGAGGCATCGACTCCGCATTAGATTTGGGAGGACGATCTATGTACCAATCGTTAGCAATTACCGTTTGCTTATCTTTGCGTAGAATGAGCATAATGCATCTTTGTTTACTTTCTCGATTTTCGAATTGTTGCAAATTTTCTTTATGTAAGTAATGACACCTCCACCTGCTTATTGCGTGCGACATTAGGGAATGTCTTAAGCCTGGAATGGCTAATTCATGCTAATAAATGTTTATCGTTGTGTTGACAAACTCTCAGTGGATTAAAACTGGGGGGGGGGGAAAAACGCAATCGGCGTTTCGGCAACAACGTATGCTAATAATCGTTACGCTTTAAAATAATGTCTCTGGATTTGTGTAGAGTAAATAAGTTCCATTGATAGTTTTGGTAACCCTGCGTGAGGTTTACGGCAGGGCGGGTCTACGGCCACTGTTTCAGGGCGCTTGATTAAGTTACTTTGATAGTATTTGCGGAAACGGGACGTAACCTAGCGATTGCGTGGGGAAGAAAAGGGGTTAAGGTGATGCTGCTACCGCCGTCCGCTCGTCCGTTTTTGATCTGTAGAGAAAACTTAGCATTTTAGCAGACAGGATTACATAGGAATTACATAGGAAATAACAGTACACCAGGAGACCTATGGTCCATGACGAGGGTATCTGCTGAAACTACATACTACTAACTATCCAACTACATGTAAGAAAACAGTGGGTGAAAATGATACCATGTCCCTAAAAAAATAGGAACATGGAAGTTTCGTAGTGCAGAAAGATAGGGTATGACAAATATACTAACTACAAACTCCACTACCCACTACCACTACAAAATAATCGATACGGGGGACTAGGTACGAAACGCATCTATCAATACCCAATTTATTTACATTGCGCGTCAAGTCTGTTTTTAAATGTGTTATTGTGCTGGCTCCGACAACATTCGTGGTAACTTGTCATCGATCAACGACTCTAACATTGCACAAAATTTTTACGGAGATCTTGATGCAAATGTTGACCTTTTAGTTTAAAACCATTATTCTTGTTGTCACTTGAGTTGAAAGTCGAATAGGTTCTCTTGATTAATGACATCAATCCTTTTAGGATCTTAAAAGGTCTATCAAGTGTCCACGGATTCTTCGATCCTTTCAAGGAAAACATATTTAAGTCACCGCAGCTCGTCTTATAAGGATGAATTATTCGCACAGAGATGGAATTTGTTTGGGCTCTTCTTATGCAATGATTCCAATTGGTGATCTTTACGAAACAGGGCGACCAGAATTGATACGGCATATTCCAAGTGCGGCCTAAACAAGGACGTGGTATAATTGTGTCATCACTTCGGAAGTTGTATGTTCAAAGTTGCGTTTAATAAAGCCCCAACATCACATATTTGCCTTTTTTACTGGCAGCTAGGCAATGCGGGTGGTTTTCCATCAGATCATCTACTGAGGATGACACCAATAAATCCTTTTCCTGCGTACTTAAGTAACTGATTATTTGCACTTTGAAAGTTATATTGAGGTGTCGCGTTGCCTATATGCATTACTTTTACTATTTATCGGATTGAATTTAATAGCCATTGTCACTCCATCTGCTAGTTTGTTGAGATCACTTGTATGAGTTCGCAGTTTTCGACTAGCTATATGCTTTTACCGCCTAATTTGGTGTCATCTGCAAATTTCGATATGTGTAGAGAAAGTCGCAGTCCAGATCGTGATTATATATCAGAAAGAGTAGGACCCAAGACCGAGCCCTGAGGCACCCCACAAGTACATCTAAACAATCAGAGCCTCGCCATTTATTACTACCGTTGTTTACGATTGAAAGCCAATCGCCAATCCATGAACATAATTGCTCTCCTAAGCCATGTTGCCCTTAGTTGGTCAAACAGTCGCTTATGGGGAACTGTTATCGAAAGCTTTCTGAAAAATCAAGGTTATTATCATCGAGGAATTTTAGCATCCCAGTTTGAATAAATGACATTAAAAAAATCCAGTAGGGTTGTAAGAAGGATCTTTATTCGAAATCCATGCTGGGAGTTTAATATGAGTTATTTCATCGATTGAAAGGGACACTATTTATCCCGCAATATTTTCTCAAATAGTTTAACATCACAGGGACGTTAGACTACTTGCGATAATTACTTGCTAGGCTCGTACTCCCTTCTGAATACGGTGTAACATTAGCTAAATTCAACATACTAGGAACATTTTGTCCATTAGCGATTATGAGCATAATCTTTAACGGGGAGGCGAAAAGTTGACTGTGAACATTCGCGAAGTAATCGCGGCGAAATTTCGTCCACCCCACGGATTTTGCCTGGGTAGAGTTGCTGCAAATACTTTGGATATTTCGTCTACTGTATCTCTCCTATTTCCAATATATCATTCGAGTCCAGCATACATGGTTACTGTTTTGGTAATGAAAGCTCGGTCTTCTTTAATAAATACCGCATTAAAGTATTTCATTGAGTACGAATGCCATGCTCTTATTATCATTTCCAAGATGTTATTCTTATCTTTCAGTGGCCAATACTTGTTTTGACGTTTTTTACTTCGAACGTATTGAAAGAACTTTTCGGGTTTTGATTGGATCCTTTGCAATTTTTCTATACTCGCGCTTTTTAGTCTTTATTACTCCTTTGCAACGACGTTTTACGTCATTGTATTCTCTAGAATCGCGTCCGATTTGAACGCTTGTAACTTTATACGCTCGTCGCTTACTGCCACTGATTTGATGAATCTCATAAGTCATCCAACTGGTGGTTTATGTTATTTAGAGTTTCCCTTTCATGGGAACATGGTTTATCAACCACGATGGAGTTATTTGTGAATTAAATGACAAATGTTTTCGGCGTTATACCGTTAGTAGGGCAACCAATCAACTTCGCTAGTACCCTGCTGTATTGCGTGAAATCTGTTTATTATAATGGGGAACTAAAATCGGTTTCTGTGATGTCTACATTGCAATTATGCCGCATATGATTAACTGTGATCACTGTTGCCAAATGTTCACCTATATCGCAGTAATCATCCAGATCAGTGTCGGTAAGTGGCCAACTAAATCTAGGATACTATTATCCTTGTAGGCTCACGGACACCTGATTTAAATATACTCGTTTACCATATCCAAGCAATCGCATACCTCTCTACAGCAAAATTATTATTCCAGTTTATACGAGTAGGTTAAAAAAATCTCCACAAGAAGGTGTCGTTTAGTATGTGATAACTGGACTTATCTCTTCATAGAGGCCATCGACTTCAGCAGAGATTGGGAGGGACGATATATTGTCCCAATAGTTAGCAGTTTACCGTTTAGCTTAATCTTGGCGTAGGACTGAGTCATAGTGATCTTTATTTAATTATCGATTTCGATTTGCTTGCAAATTATATTAATGTAAAGAATGACACTCCACCGCTTTATGCGTACGACAATTTAGGAAGGTCTTATTTTAAGCCTGGATGGCATTTCAGCTAATAAATGTTATCTTTTGTGTTGACCAACTCTCAGTGATACTAACGATATCGCGTTTCGAACACACGTATGCTATAGTTCCGTTACGCTTTAAAATAATGCTTCTGGCATTTGTATATAGTAATAGTCTTTTAATAGTTTTGGTAACCTTGCGGAGGGTTTACGCAGGGGTTGGGGTCCACGGTACCAGGGCGCTTGATAAGTTACTTTGATTTGTATGTGCGGAAACGGAAGTGACCCAGCGTTGCTGTGGTTAGAAAGGGGTAATGTGCTGCTCCCGCCCCCCCCCGTCCGCTCCGTCGTTTTGTGATCCTGTAAGAAGAAACTTTATGCATTTAGACAGACGTCCTAATCGTGCCATGGCCAACGGGGCTGAGTGGAGTCCGTCATCCCCAAACAGGATGGAATCCTCAAACAGGATGGGGTCCTCGTTAGAAAATTTCCAGAAGTTTTCGAAGTCTACATTTTCCTGTGCACAAAGAGCCCCTTAGCCGGTTATTGTGCGCACGCTTTATCGTAAAAGCGTTGGCCAACACCTAGTCTGGGGAGAATTCTGAAATAATGATATGATTAGTTTTAGTCTTGAACTTCCGGATCAACTTCCTGTACTTGTCCAGTATCAGGAAGGAGGAGGAGGAGGAGGAACAGGAGGAAGAGAATAAGGGAGGGAGAAGAGGAGGAAGAAGAGGAGGAGGAGGAACAGGAGAAGGAAAGGGGGAGGAGGAAGGAGGAGGAGGAGGAGGAGGAGGAGGAGGAATAAGAGGGGAGACCAAGCACGAGGTACACGGAGGAAGAAAAGGAAAAGATAACGAAAGAAAGACCAGAATAAAAAAAACAATGAGAAAAAAGGTGAGAGAGAGACAGAGAGAGAGAGGGAGAAGAGACGAGAGAGAGACGAGGAGAAAGAGAGAGAGAAGATAGAGAGAGAGGAAGAGAGAGAGATGAGAGAGAGAGGAGAAGAGAGAGAGAGAAGAGGTGAGAGAGAGAGAGAGAGAGAGAGAGAGAGAGGAGAGGAGAGAGAGAGAGAGAGAGAGAGAGAGAGAGAGACTACCTCAGGGTCTCTATGCTACAACAAGGCACATCGAGCTAAGCAAATACACTCTAGACATAACGTACAATAACACTATAACTTGCATAGCCACTTCACAAAACATGCCAGACACTGTTTTCCCTTTCAAAACAGACAACATAATACATGAAATAAATAAATAAAATAAATATATATGTAAATAAATAGATATTCGCATTTTTCCTTATCAAAAACGACTCAATAAATAAATAGAGACATTGCAGGCTTCATCTTTTTTCCCCTAAACATTACAAACAAAGTCGCTGTCTACATTGGTGGATTATTTTCGACTCTTTAAAACACCTCAGGGAGCCAGCTTGGTGCGCCCTTTAGACTAAGTTCACCCCAGCAGCCGATACACCACCACCACCACCACTGCCAAAGCCGTCTGTATGTAAAAGCCTGCGCCTGCGAGGCGAGAGGGACGGTGACGTCATGATGTGAGTCTGCTCCAAAATTCAGTTGGTGCTGAGCGACCATCGAGTGTGGACATACGGCTCTCAGTGCAACTACCGTTCACCCGCTATTTCTTCTTTAGAACTGGATTCCATACAAGGTAAGAGTTTTATATATTTGTTAATCTTATGTAGGATGTAGGTATAGTATAACTAAAACACTTGATGTTTCATAATCAAATTTTGTACATGCAATAATTACGGGATGCTTTTCAAATGGTTACGAGATTTCCAGTATGAGAGGGATGCAATGTAGCCTTAATACACTTCTCAGTGATATAAATATAAACACACTAGCAAAGGTTGTCGTAACCCATGGCAAAATAAACTTTATTTGCCTTGGCTTTGAAAATGTAAGTACGTGCTGGAACGGTTGGGCGTTTTGAAATGCTCGTGTAACGATTGTCGTCTTATCGATGTATCTGAAAAGTACAACGTTTGAGTATAATTCTACATCATTTATGACGCAAGTGTGAGGAACTATTATAGTCTGGGAATTCTGAAGTTTAAGGACGTTATCGTTTATAATGCATAAAACGTTTAGCGCTACCGTAGATAACAGTATAGTCGCCAGCTGCAATCATGTCGCCAGCCGCCAAATACTACGAATTATAGCATCACTACTGATTTTTAAGTGCCACTGAAGATGATACAGAGTAGTTTATATCATGACTGTATAATATACCCTGTTTCAGCGTTGTTTTATGCTTTGTATCTGCAAGTATATACAGTTTCAAATTTCACTACTCGTTTTTTTTCTCGGGCGACGACGACGGCGCGAGGACATTGTAAATAAACACGAGATGGCGACCTTATTGTAGCCCGTTAACAACGTCGCCACTGATTTATTTTTGTAATTTGTTCATTTATAGCCATAATACTCCGTAGTGTTGGGGTAGCACGCTCGGTTCACAACCGAGAAGTCCCGGGTTCGATCCCCGGGCGGACCGGAAACAGTTGGGCTGTTTCCTTAAAACCCGAGCCCCTGTCCACCCAGCAGTGAATGGGTACCGGGTGTTAGCCGGGGTTTGTAACCCACCTCCCGGGGTGCTGGCTTCGGCCAACACTATAAACACTAGCAGACAGCTCTCTAGGGGTAGTCTGAGAGAGAGCTGTCTGGTTACAGTGGAGATCCATCTCAGCTGCGTCGATAACTGACGAAATTCTTCAAACATCAAACATCAATATTTTTTTTTTTTTACATTTTGTGCCTATAGCGCCTGTAGGCAGTGGTGACCCAGGGTTCGGATGGAAGGCTCTGGAGGTTCACTTGAGGATTCTGATGGTTGGTCCTCGCCCGTTGGTGGCGCAGGCAGGATTCTTATAGTGACGCCTGTAGAGGCTCATGCCGCCCCCCTGTGTCCTCCGATGCACTCGCAGTCGAAGGTAGAGTTGATAGGCAGGGCATGTGGGTGTTCTTAGGCCACTCGACGGTGCAGAAAGGTTTTGGGTTTCTTCGGGGATCGAACTCGGGTCACCGAGAACGCCAGTCGGAGACTAACCGCTCCGCTACCGCCTCCCCAATATGACACAGATGAAGACACAAAATGACACAGACTCTCCAGATAGCCCTTCTAACTTTCCTGAAATCATGGATGTAGAAGTGTAAGTATTAACGCCACCACACGTCTGTACATCGAAAAGAAACGTTGTCCTGGCGACTTTAGTGTTATCTACGGTAACAATTCACCCTTAACCTTAACAAGCGGTCCACCGAAATATGCCAAAACCTGGGGTTTTGGCATAAAGTAATTAAAAACCTTTGGCCCAATCAAAAAACTTTTGAGCGCCAGCAGGTCAGCATTAGTAGCCGTCACAGTGTTTGGCCTAACAACTATGATATATATTTATTTAGAACATTATTAATACCTTTTGATTATATTTCTGAGGGTTTGGCACACATAAATTCTCAGGTTGGCATAACAATATTCATGTCTTCTGTATATAGGAATTCGAGTTGATATCTATTTTCTTGGTAGATCGAGGTATTATAACCTTTATATTAATATTTACTTATCATGGAACGGTTAGCAATAAATTTTGAGGGTTTTGGCATAAATTCTGAAGGTTTTGTGTCCATAACAATATTCATTGGTTTGTATATATATGGGTATAAACAAGGTTTAATATGCTCTTTTTGCTGGTCGATGGATTTGGTATATACTTGAGTATATATTTTATTTTATCATGGATGTTAAATTCTAAGGGTTTTGGCTAGTTAATTCGTGAGGGTGTTTTGGCATAACAATTATTCTTGGTTTTTGTTATTATTTACAGAATATCAAGTTTATATGTAGTTTCATGGTAGATCGACTCGTGGTATATACTTTGTATATATATTATGTATTAGGAACATGTTTTGTAATACCATTATAAGGTGTTTGGATGGCATAAATTATGAGGCTTTGGCCTAAGCTTTGTGAGGGTTGTTGGGTCATAACAATTATTCATTGGGTTTTGTATATATAAGTATACACAAGTTTATATGCTTATTTTCCTGGTTAATATCAGGATATTACTTGATGTGATATATTATTTACATTATCGCCTGATGATAGATGAATAGTCCATTGAAAGCTACTTTGAGACAGCGTATGTCAATCACATAGCTAATAGTTACGACTTTACAAATGCTTAAAAACAATAAAACATGTAATTGACATCACACATTCCACCGTTTATCTAATTAGTTTATCTCAAACTTATACTACTTTCAATTTAATATTACCTAATTAAGAAAAGTTTTTGATTAGGCCAAATAGTGCGGTATGTAATGTTAGGAAAAGGGCTCCCGTTAGGATTTTTGTGCTAAAATAGATTTTTTTGCAGTTCTGGCTTCTATAGGTATCAGATTAACAAAAAAGATGGGGTCCAATTTTCAGACCCCTTACCCCCTTTTTGGGGGTCACTTCCCTTTTGGGGCCCCCGGCACTGACCATGCACCTATCTCCGCCAATAATTGACCGATTTTCATAATTTGAGTATCCTTTTGTGGGTTTTTCAGGTATGCCGAGTCGATTTATAGCACTCAAAAAAGCAACCGGAAGTGTCCTTATAGCATTCGGTTCAGATTTAGCACTTCCGGTTCAGAGTATAGGGTCTAACTCCATTTTTTCTTTTTCAGGCATGTTGAAGAAAGCAGTTTTGAGCTCAGTCAGATATACCCTGTGAACTGAGATCGTGGTAGTATCGCCAATATGTCGGAGGAGGACGGAGTTTGCGTGATCTGTAAAGAAGGTGCCACATCAAAGAAGCGATTGGTGAACAATCGGTCATGACAGATGAAATTTTACAACACTGTCAAGAGAGAGTGTCTCTTGGTGATACTGAAAGTGAACATTCATAGACTACTAAATTACTTGTCAGTTTTAAATGAAGGAGAACTCAAGTACGTTCGGTATCATAGTGAATGTCGGAAACCTATCGTCAACAAGAACAAGATTGAACGTCTTAGGAAGAGATCCCGAACCGATTCACCTGTCTGCGCTCCACGAGGACCGGGGCGACCTTCAAGTGCTGTGGGATCTGTTCGGCCAAAGCGGTCAAAGACTTTTCCCAAAGGAACAAGTGTGTCTATTTTCCAACTGTGACTTCTGTCCCAAGAATGACTCAGAGCCACTGCACCGTGTTGTTACTGACTCAATGGGTAAAACACTCCTACAGATCAAGCAGAAAACCCCAGATGACCATGTTAAGAGTTTCAGTAGCGGACCTTGAAGAACCCGGCGACGCATCAGCTCTTGAAAAGCACTATCATCGGACATGTTTGCGCTCTGCACAGCGAATATCAACGAGGACAGATCACAGTAATGTGCCACTCATTCGCTCAGTATGTGATGCACAATTGGTCCTCGCTATTCAAAACACCTTGAGTGACGAGGATGTTACACTGAGCATGGCTGAGGTAAATGATGCCTACTTGTCAATTTTGAAAAGATACCGTGTGGATGTAAATGAGAGTGAGAACTATCGGAAATACCTCAAAAGACTCATCAGCGAGCGCCTTCCAGAAGTGAAGTTTGTCACATCACTAAGACGGAATGAGCCTGACCGTCTTGTGCTCTCCACTGCAGTCACGATGGCCATGGATTACAGGTCCTCAATGATGAATGATGATGAGATAGTTGGTCACCTGAAGAATGTCGCCAACCTTCTGCGAGAAGAGATGCTGCAACAACGCAGTTGGTCGTTTACAGGCAGCTTCAGTAATTTTGAAAATCCGTCTTTACTCCAGTTCTTCATGAGTCACCTCCTCTTTGGTAGCCATGTTGTCAAAGTGTCCGGAATACGAGACCAGGAGGTGGACAAAACTGTCGACGTTTCATGCCAGTTCCTCCAGTACCAGACATAGGGCAGGAAGATCCTCCAGTTAAAGTTCTCATCATTGATGCAATGGGTGTACTTCAGAGTATGACAAAGACGCCAAATATGCTGAAGATTTCACACCTTCAGGATGCATTCAACAAACGCATAGAGACAATGATGGCAAGCTATGATGAGGGGCGTGTTGTGTTTGATCGATACTTGGATCTGTCGTTGAAAAACAAGACCCGGCAGAAGCGATCAACCACATCCATTGAGTACGAAGTTCATCCCGAAATGAAGCTCACCATGTCCATTAAGGAGTTACTTTCAGCATCAAAAACAAAGCGGAAGCTCACATGCTTGTTTGGCCAAGGACTGCTTGACTATTTCGCAAGCAAAGATTCATTCGTGCTCGTTGTCGTGTACGATGATCATATCAAGGGACTAGGTTTTGAGTATGCTCATACACATGAAGAGGCTGACACATTGATTCCAAACCAAGTACTTGCCTCTACAGCCTGTGGTGCTGCCAGAAAGATCTGCGTATGGTCGCCCGACACTGACGTACTCCTGCTCCTTCTTGATCTTATCGCCTCCAGACAGATAGCATCTACTATATCCTTGAAGTTTCATACAGGCAAAGGAAAAAGAAACGGGAAATAGACATCTTTGAAAGAGTGCAGGTTATTGGCCGTCGCAAATGTCAAGGACTTCTTGGACTCACAACTTCTCAGGTGTGATGGGGAGGCAGATTTATAGGAATTTCAAAGAAATCATGGGTAGATGCATACCTAAAGCTTGATGATGACCCTGCCATTGACTGCTTCAAAGCATTAGGGTGCATTTCTATTCCTGCCGAGTTGGTCAATGACGAGCTTCCCACGCAGGTGAAAGCGTTGGAGACTTTTGTGTGTCATGTCTACAGTTCAAAAGGTCCAGCAACCCTACCATCACTCAGGTGGGAGCTGTTTCGGTCAAAGAACTTGGAAGGGGAAATGCTTCCACCAACTCGTGCTGCATTGCTTCCCCATATCATGCGTGCAAACTACATGACAATGCGGGACAAGTCATACCCTGAAAATTGTCCAAACCCTTCCTGCAATTGAAAAAAATGGATGGAAATGGAGAAAGGCGTGTATGTTCCACTGACATGTCTTGCTCTGCCTGCCCAACAAGCTGTAGTTGAGCTCGTCAAATGTGGCTGCAAAGTAGGATGCAAGGGAAATAGGTGTAGCTGCTTGAAAAATGGCCTGCCCTGTACTCCTCTCTGTAAATGCTATGGCAGTGATTGCGCAAAAAGCTATTCGGGAGGACATTTCAAATATGGACATTGATGAATAAACTGATTGATTTTACGTCCGATTTTGACAGTATCGCAAAATCGGACGTATCGCTAAATACTAACGCGCTTGGGTGGATGGTTGGGCGCAGGGGTGGTAACTCCGCCAGTGGAACTCCACTGTCTGTCTTAAGCCAGAATAAAGGAGGGAAAAACAACCCTGTTAACATTATTTAAGTATGCCTAGCATAAAACGTGGCATGGAAAAGTAGCTTAGACGGCTTTCGTAATAGAAGCGGGTGAGAAAACAACGAAAAATAGAGGTTTCGGTTATACCAAATCTGGACGTGATAGAGAAATTTAGATATCAGACCCGACATCAGCATCAGCAATTTAGTAGGAAATCAGTAGTTCACGTGTCTGTAACAAAGAAAATGTTGAAATTTGTTGCTTAGTGTTACCAGAGACCAATCCTGGGGGTGCCAAAAGAGGAATGACCCCCCAGAAAGGGGGTGAGGGGTCTGAAAATTGGGACCCTATCTTTTTCTGTTAATCTGATACCTATAGAAGCCAGAACTGCAAAAAAATCAATTTTAGCACAAAAATCCTACGGGAATACATGGCATACCACACTAAAAGGTTTTTGATTCATTTATGCCAAAACCCGGGGTTTTGGCATATTTCGGTGGACCCTTAACAAGTAGTTGTTAAGGCCCGTGTCACACGGGTGATATTTTTTGGCATCTTTTGGTATGTTGCTACCAAAAGATGCCCGTAGTGCTAGCAAGAAGTGTGCGTGTTGTCACACGGTCGTTTCGGCTACGAGCATCTTCCATTGGCATCTTGCCCTGGTACGTAACCAAAACAAACACAATGGAGCGTGCTAGAAGACTTCGTCTAGCTGCAATTGGCCTCAATTTTTGTATTTTGGCACATAATATGTCTTGACCACCCAAGATAGGTCATTTATCTATATATCACTGAAATGTGTAGTCCATTGAAAGTTAAAAGTAAAAGACAAAACTTGAAATAATGTCAAATATATAGTTTCAGCCCATGCGTAATTGTTATTGACAGAATGCCTATGCTTTGGCTATATATATATTAGGTTGGTAATAGTTTATCATACTTAAAAAAACATGGAAAGAAAACATATGGGTAGACTTGTATGTTAATACTGGATTTTCCTATTATTTGTGTGTGTTTCTTTTAGGAGCTGGTTACTAACAGCATGTTTACCGTCACTATGTTTGTCAAGTTACAAGTGGTCGTGAGGACCTTTAACGCCTTAACAAAACTCTTGTTAAGCTCTAAGTGACGCCCAAAAAAACCATAAGACATGGCCCCGTTAGGTTCCCAATTCCAAAGCTCCTTAAAAGAAACCACACAAATATTNTTAAGTTCCCTAGATAAAACGTGCATGGAAAGTGCTTAGACGCTTTCGAATAAAAGGGGTGAAAAACAACGAAAATAGAGGTTCGGTTATACAAATTGACGATGAGAATTTAATATCAACCTGACTCCACAGCAATTTAGAGAATCGTATTCACGTGGAAACAAAAAAATGTAAAATTTGTTTTATGACCAGAACCAATCCGGGGGTCCAAAAGAATGACCCCCGAAGGGTGAGGGTCTAAAAATTTGGGGACCCTATTTTTTCTGTAATCTGAACCTATAGAAGCCGAACTGCAAAAAATCAATTTTAGCACAAAACCTACGGATAATGGCATACCACACTAAAAGGTTTTGTTCTTTCCAAACCCGGGTTTTGCCTATTTCGGTGGACCCTTAACAAGTAGTTGTTAAGGCCCCGTGTCACACGGGTGATATTTTTTGGCATCTTTTGGTATTTTTCTACCAAAAGATGCCCGTAGTGCTAGCAAGAAGGGGTGCGTGTTGTCCCCACGGTCGTTTCGGCTACGAGCATCTTCCATTGGCATCTTGCCCTGGTACGTAACCAAAACAAACACAATGGAGCGTGCTAGAAGACTTCGTCTAGCTGCAATTGGCCTCAATTTTTGTATTTTGGCACATAATATGTCTTGACCACCCAAGATAGGTCATTTATCTATATATCACTGAAATGTGTAGTCCATTGAAAGTTAAAAGTAAAAGACAAAACTTGAAATAATGTCAAATATATAGTTTCAGCCCATGCGTAATTGTTATTGACAGAATGCCTATGCTTTGGCTATATATATATTAGGTTGGTAATAGTTTATCATACTTAAAAAAACATGGAAAGAAAACATATGGGTAGACTTGTATGTTAATACTGGATTTTCCTATTATTTGTGTGTGTTTCTTTTAGGAGCTGGTGTACTAACAGCATGTTTACCGTCACTAGTGTTTGTCAAGTTACAAGTGGTCGTGAGGACCTTTAACGCCTTAACAAAACTCTTGTTAAGCTCTAGTGACGGTAAACATGCTGTTAGTCCACCAGCTCCTAAAAGAAACACACACAAATAATGTGACGGAGATGAGCGCCGAGGCCACGCGCTGCATAGCGTATGCCTCCAACTTTACCTTTATCATGTAATTGCAATTCCCCTTATTTGATAATTTTGGAACCAAATACACCTCAACACTTTTTCAACATTTGATGGCAAAAAAATATTATCATGATAGGTTTGAATGGCCGGGACTATACTTATCTGGCCGAATATCCGGCTGGATTCGGTTATCCGGCCAAATCACTAGCTATCCAGTACAACCCTACCTTCGTTAGCGTGTATTCTAGGTTAGTCAGACCACCTAGTTTGGACCCCTAGGGTCTGTGTGGTCCGAGTTTCTATGTAAACCTATTTAACACTCATTTAAAAATCTAGGCTTTCCAGTCCTCATTGCCTAATATGTTAGAAAACACATATTATGTATACTTCTGGCTTTAATTGGCAACGAGTTTAACTCAATAAGTATTTGCGTTATCCTCTCATAAGCACCACGTAACTGATATTGCCTTCCTGTTATTGAACCAGTTATATACTTATTTACTTGTTAGCTGTCACCTGTCCCATCAGTGGAAAATCATAATCAATTTCAAATCATCACTGAATTAACTCCTCTCAACTTGAACCAAATTCTCATTGTGAAGCTGGGGACTTTTTGGAGAAATTCAAGGGAGTTGAAAAATATGTGCAAGAACAGAGTTTGTCAAAGGGAAAATAAAAATGTTATGATGTACATTGCTGGTTTTTGTAGCTCATACTATCATAAAGAAGCTTAAATGTGACTTATGTGTAAGTCGGGTCTCTCTTTGGGAAAGTACTTGAAGCTGAAATTCCTGAAAGTGTCAGTATCTCAATATTCTTTATAGAGGAGGCTTTGAAATGGGCCAACAGATTTCACTCTCCCCAATCTGTATTTACACCTACCAAATTTTTCAAGCTCTCTTAGGTAATTTTTGGACAGATTTTGGCAGTGCAAAAACAACCAACGACAGGTTCTTGTCAAACTAACCTTTAAAATTTTTAAGAAAAGTTTTGATATCAATGAATGTTGTCCATGGGAAAACATCAGTAAATCGACTACTTAAGATATGTATCTGGCCTATGACAAATATTTTATTGAATAATTTCACAGTCATATAAAAATGCAATAGTCCAACAACAAAAAACAACAAATAGGAGGAAAATTTTTAGCACTAAACTCTTCTTAAAAAGGAAAGCCGTCTTGTGCTTGAAGTTGTTTATGCGAGATTTCAATAAATTTACTATTTTTGTTGTGCAGTTATGTTTGTATTTCCCCTATTAAGTGGTCCTGGTAATTTATACTCATGTACTGCTATAGGGTGATTTAGATAAACACAAACTAGCTGTTCACATTTACACACAAATCACAATTCATATTAATTTTCAGCTGATATTTTGGCAACTACATGTACATTTTATGAAGTATTACTATGCTTATGATCTTCATTAAAGTATATGGTATGTTTTATCATTTTTTTTTTTCATCATTATTATTGTATTATCAATATTTTTTATACGTAATACCCCATGAAAGTGGTGTAATTATATCATGTTAATGTCTGTTGAAGCTCACGGATTAAATTAGGACATAAAGGTAATGAAGCCCTCTGAAATAGAACCATACTAACACACAAATATAGGTTTTAAATTAGATATAATAATGTTATGTTGATGGAAACTATAAAAGTAACGACCAATAGTAGTACATAGACAATAATAACGAGGATAAAGTAAAAAAGGATGAAGGAAAGAAATTGTAAAGGGTAAGTAGTGAAGCGAGAGAAGGCGAGCGGTACCGACTCCGTCCCTGACGTCATAAATCTCAGGCGCAGGCCTTTACATACAGACGGCTTTGCCACTACCCAGAGGAGGAGGATGATACAAATGAATACAAAGGAAGAACACACAGCAACAACCCTACTGGACAAAACGAGGCTGCCTGTGTGACTACTTTCTACCACTATAGTTTCTACGTGTTAGAGGTAAAAGAATAGCAAAGTTGAAGGTTTGTTGTTTTCTACGTGTTAGAGGTTAAAGAATAGCAAAATTGAAGGCTTTAACCAAAGTTGGAGGAGGAAGAGGAAAGGGGGGGGGGGAGGAGGAGGAGGAGGAACAAAAGGCTGCAAGCAACTGATCTAAATTCTTCAAGTCAATGTCTCATCCTCGTCTGATCCTGGTAGTGGCAGAGGAGGTGGCAGAGGAGGAGAAGGAGGATTACATAGGATTAACAGACACCAGGAGACCTATTGGTCCATAGCGAGGGTATCTGCTGAACTACATACTACTAACTATCAACTACTTGTAAGAAAACAGTTGGAAAAAGATACCATGTCCTAAAGAGGGAATAGGAACAGGAAGGTTCATAGTGCAGAATGATAGGATATGAAAAATACTAACTACAACTACCACTACCACTAAGACTAATCGATACGGGGACTAGATTCGAATTCGCAACTAGCAATACCCATTTACTTTATTGTGCGCGTCAAGTCTGTTTTTGAATGGAGTTATTGTGCTGGCTCCGACAACATTGGCTGGTAACTTTTTCCAACGCGTTCCACACGACTCTAACATTGACTAATTTTTACGGGAGATCGGTGATGCACATTGACCTTTAGTTTTAACCATTATTTCTTGTTGTCACTTTGATTAAAGCTCGTAGTTTCTTCATTGATTAGTGACCAATCAAAACCTTTTAGAATCTTAAAGGTTCTATCAAGATCCCCACGATTCTACGATCCTTTTAACAGAAAACATATTATTTCCGCAGTCCCTCTCTTCATAAGAGAATTTCCGAGATGGAATTTGTTTGGTTGTCTTCTTGCACTGGGGGGGGTCCAATTTGGCTTGATCTGTTACGAACCAGGGCGACCAGAATTGAACGGCATATTCCAAGGTGGGGCCTAACCAATGACGTTATAATGTGTCATTACTTTCGGAGTTTTATGTTTCAACTGTTACGTTTAATAAAGCCCGAACATCATATTTGCCTTTTACTGGCAGCTAGGCAAATACGTGGACTGGTTTTCAGATCATTACTGATGATGACACCTAAATCCTTTTCCTGCTGTACTTCAGTTTAACGATTTATTTTGCTTTGATAGTTATATTTGATGTCTCGTTGCCTATTGCTTACTTTACATTTATCAATTGAATGTTTAATAGCCATTTATCCTCCAATCTGATGAGTTTGTTCGAGATCACTTTATGATTCGCAGTTTTCTCTAGGTATATGCTTTAACCCGCTAGTTTGGTGTCATCTGCAAATTTCCATTTTTAGATACATAGTCCGCAGTCCAGATCGTTGATAAATATCAGAAAAGAGTAGGCCCCCAAGACCGAGCCTGAGGCACCCCACTATTAACATCTAACCAATCAATGCCTCGCCATTTATTACTACCCTTGTTTACGATTTGAAGCCAATCGCCATCAATGAACATAATTGCTCCTCCTAGCCATGTGCCCTTAGCTTGGTCAAAGTCCTTATGGGGAACTGTATCGAAGGCTTTCTGCAACTCACGGTATTTACATCCGAGGGAATTTTAAACGTCCCTTTTTGAATAAATGACTAAAAAAATCCATAGGTTTTTGTAAGCAGGATCTCTTTATGTCGAAATCCCTGCTGGGAGTTTAGTATTGAGTTATTTTCATCGAGAAAAGACACTATTTTATCCCGCAATAGTTTCTCAAATAGTTTAACAATCACGGACGTTAGACTAATTGGGCGATAAGTACTTGCGAGGCTCTTTACTCCCTTTCTCGAGTATCGGTGTAACAATTACTGAATTTCCACATACTAGGAACAATTTTGTGTTCACTTAGCGATTTATAAAATAATCTTTAATTGGAGCAAAAGTTAACTGTGACATTCGCGACGTAGTCCGCGCGAGATTTCGTTCCACCCCCGGACGGATTTTGGCTGGGTCAATTTTCACAGCAAATACTTTGATATTTCGTCTACTGTATCTCTCCTATTACTAGTCTATCCCATTTTAGAGTCCGCATACATGTTACTGGTTCGGTAATGAGTTTCGTCTTCTTTACTAAATCCCGCATTAAAGTATCATTTGAGTACGAACGCCATACTCGTATTATCGCTGTTCCCACTATATTGATTATTATCTTTCAATTGAGCCCAATACTTGTTTGGCGTTTTTCCTAACTCGAACGTATTGAAATAACTTTTTCGGGTTTGATTTGGATTCCTTTACAATTATTTCTTCATACTCGCCCTTTTTTAGACTTATTATCCTTTGCAGCGACGTTTTACGTCGTTGTATTCCTAGAATCGCAGTCGGCCTTTGATCTTTGTAAACTTATATGCCGTCGCTTTCTGTCAATGATTTGTTGGATCTCATTATTCATCCAACTTGGTCTGTTTTGTTAGTCAAACGTTTTTCTTACCCTGGTAACGATGTTTTTCAACCAGCCGATTGAGTTTATTTGTGATACATTATCACACACACATGTTTTCGGCGTTATTTACCAGTTATTAGGTCAATCCATTCACTTCCGGCTTAGTTACCCTGCTGATCTTCGTGAAATCTGCTTTATTATAATTTGGGGACTATAACCGATTTTCTGTGATATTCTACATTCAATTTATGCCAGTCATCCTGATTAGCCTGTGATCACTGTTTGCCAGTATGTTCACCTTATCGCAGTAATCAATCAGATCAAGGTCGGTAGGGAGAACTAAAGCTTAGGATTACTATTATCCCTTGTAGGCTCACGGACCACCTGATTTAAATATACGTCGTATCACCATATCAAGCAATCGCAATACCTTCTCTATCAGCAGAATTATTAATTCTCCAGTTTATATGATGTGGTTAAAATCTCCACAAATATTGTATCGTTATTATTGTTCACCTGACTTACTCGTCGTACAGAGGCAATCTACTTGCCGCATTAGATTTGTGAGACGATATATTGTCCCAATAGTTAGACAATTTACGTTTAGCTTCATCTTTGCGTAGACTGAGTCATAATGATCTTTGTTTCTTTATCGCTTTCGATTGCTTGCAAAATTTTCTTTAATGTAAAGAACACGTGACACCTCCCCCTGCTTTATGCGTGCGACAATTTAGGACTGTCTATTTATATTATAGCCTGGATGGGCTATTTCAGCTAATAATTTTATCTTTTGTGTTGACCCAACTCTCGTGATACTGACGATATCATGGCGTTTTCGTTTCGGCAACACCGTATGCTAATAATTCGTAACGCCTTTAAAATAATAGCTTCTGGCATTTGTGTAGATTAATTTAAGTTCCTTGATAGTGTTTGGTAACCTTGCGTGAGGGTTTACCGGCTGGGCGTCCTAGGGTCCACTGTTACAGGGCGCTTGATTAAGTTACTTTGATTAGTATTTGCGTAAACGGGACGTGACCCAGCGTTTGCTGTGGGGTAAGAAAGGGGTTAAGGTGATGCTGCTACCGCCGTCCGCTCGTCGTTTTGGTTGAAATCTGTAAGAAGAAAACTCTGTCATTTAGCAGACGTCCTAATCGTGCTGGCCGACGGGGCTGAGGGGGAGTCCGTCATCCCCAAACAGGATGGAATCACTCAACCAGGATGGGATCCTCGTAGAAATTATCCGCCAGAAGTTTGCCTCTAAGTCTACTTCTCCCGTGCACAAGGACCTCAGTCGTTAATTTGTGCTGAAACGCCTTATTCGTAACCGCGTCGGCTACTCCTAGTCTGGGGATAATTCCCTGAAATAATAATATGATTAGATTAGTGTTTGAAATTTCCGGATCACTTCCTGTACTTGTCCAGAATTATCTTCAGATCCGCTACTGTACCGTCGTTGGTGTTCCTGCATGGATGACATAAGTGTTATCCGTTTTGTGTTCTTTGTGAGTCAGCGCAGGCTGCAGTGATGTCGTCTAGTCTTGCTCCTGTAAACAGAAGCGCTTCTTTTGTCCCTCGTGACCCTACCACAAAACTCCAACCATTTGTCCTCGGAGAATTGAGTCCCCGATCATCTGGTCTCGTGTACGTCTTCCTTCATTTCGCCAAGAACCTGAAATTTGGTTGTAGGGTTTGATCGTTAGGGGCGCCTTTGCCTGCTGTTTAGTCGGTCTTGATCCTCGCCTTACGGGAACCAAGGGAGCGAGGGGAGAGAAACGAGGGAGCGGGGTATGAGGTGAGGAAGTCTGCTGGCAGTAGCGGATTGAGAAGGGGGAGTAGGAGGGAGGAGGGAGGAGGAGGAGGAGGAGGAGGGAGGAGGAGGAGGAGGAGAGGAGGAGTGAGGAACTAGGAGGAGGAGATTACATAGTAATACATAGGAGTAACAACACCAGGAGGATCTATTGGTCCATAGCGTGAGTATCTGCTGAACTACATACTACTAACTATCAACTACTTGTAGAAACAGTTGGAAAATGAGTACCATGTCCTAAAAGAGGATAGGAAACATGGAAAGTTCATAGTGCAGGAATGATAGATATGAAAAATAACTAACTACAACTACCACTACACTACAACTAATCGCTTCGGGGGACTAGATCGAAATTCGCAACTATCAATACCCATTTACTTTTACGTGCGCGTCAAGTCTGTTTTGATGTATTATTGTGTTGGCTCCGACAACATTTCTGGTAACTTGTTCCATCGATCAACGACTCTAACTTGAAATAATTTTACGGAGATTCGGTGATGCAACGTTTACTCGTTAAGTTTTAAACCATTATTTTCTATGTTGTGTCACTTGAGTTTTGAAAGCTCGAATAGGTCCTCTTGATTAGACATCAAAACCTTTTAGGATCTTAAAGGTTTTCTATCAAGTCCCCACGGATTCTACGATCCTTTAAGGAAAACATATTAAGTTTCCGCAGTCTCTCCTTCATAAATGAATTTCGCCAGAGATGGAAATTTGTTTGGTTGCTCTTCTTTGCACTGATTCCAAGTTGGCTTGATCTTTTACGAAACAGGTGGCGACCAGAATTGAACGGCATATTCCATTGCGGCCTAACCAAGACGTGTATCATTGTGTCCTTACTTTCGGAGTTTATTTCAAAGTTACTTTTTAATAAAGCCCAACATCATATTTGCCTTTTTACTGGAAGCTAGGCAATTGCGAACTGTTTTTTCAGATCAGTACCTGATGATGACACCTAAATCCTTTTCCGGCTGTACTTCAGTTAACGATTTATTTTTGCCTTTTTGATAGTTATATTAGGTTATCGTTGCCTATATTGCATTACTTTTACATTTATCGGAATTGAATTTTTAATAGCCATTTAATCACTCCCAATCCTGATAGTTTGTCGAGATCACTTTGTATAGTTCGCAGTTTTTCTCGACTAATGCTTACCGCACTAATTTGGTGTCATCTGCAAATTTCGATATTTCAGAATACAAGTCCGGCAGTCCGATCGTTGATATATATCAGAAAAAGAGTATGACCCAGACCGAGCCCTGAGGCACCCCACTAGTGACATCTAACCATCAGATGCCTCACCATTTTATTAATATACCCCGTTGTTTTACGATTTGAAGCCAATCGCGCAATCACATAACATATTGCTTTCCTATGCCATTTGCCCTTAGCTTGGTCAACAGTCGCTTATGTGGAACTGTATCGAAGGCTTTTCCTGAAAATTCAAGTTTATTTAACATCCGAGGGAATTTTAGCGTCCCATTTGAATAATGACATTCAAACAATCCATTAGGTTTTGTTAAGCCAGGATCTCTTATTTCCGTAAATCCATGCTGATTTTAGTATAGAGTTTATTTTCTTCGAGAAAAGACACGATTTTATCCCGCAATATTGTTCTCAAATCGTTTTTAACATCACGGAACGTTTAAACTAATTGGGCGATAATTAATTGCGAGGCTCTTACTCCCTTTCTTGAAATATCGGTGTAACTTAGCTAATTTCCACAATACTGGAGGACCATTTTTTTTCACTTAGCGATTTATTGAAAATAATCTTTAACTAGCGAAAGTTGACTTGACATCGGCGAAGTATTCGCGCGAGATTTCGTCCACCCCCACGGATTTTGCTGTGTCAATTTTCAGCAAATACTTTGATATTTCGTCTACTTTATCCTCTCCTATTACCAGTTATCCCTTTCGAGTCCTGCATACATGTTTACTGGTTCTGGTAAGTGAGTTTTTCTTCCTTCTTTAATAATACCGCTTAACGTATTCATTGATTAGAACGCCATAACTCTTATTATCATTTACCAAGATATTATTATTATTCTTTCAGTGGTCCAATACTTGTTTTGACGTTTTTTCTTACTTCGACGTAATTGAAAGAACCTTTTCGGGTTTGATTTTGGATTCCTTTGCAATTTTTCTTCATACTCGCGCTTTTTATTAGACTTAATTATCCTTTGCAGAGCGACTTTTGACGTCATTGTATTCTCTAGAATCGCAGTCTGCATTTGATCGTTTGTTACACTTTTATACCTCGGGCGCTTTCGTGCCATGATTTGTGTTGGATCTCATTATTCATCCACTGGGTCTGTTTATGTTATCTCAAACGTTTTCATTACACATGGGAACCAGTGTTTTTCCACACCGATTTGAGTTTATTAGTGTACATTCACATTGTTTTTTCGGCGTTATTACCATTTAGTATGTCAATCCCTTCAACTTCGCTTAGTACCCTGCTGATCTTCGTGAAATCTGCTTTATTATAATTTGGGACTAATACGAATTTTCTGTATGTTCTACATCTTGCAATTTATGCCGCATCTGATTAGCCTGTGTCACCTGTTTGCCAAATGTTCACCTATATTCGCGTAATCACATCGAGGAGGCGGAGGAGGAGGTAGGAGGGAGGAGGAGTATGGCCGGGAGGAGGAGGGGAGGATGTTTAGGAGGTGGAGGAGGTGGAGTGTACAATGCGGTCAAGGAGGCGGCAATGCGTATGACGGAAGGCGCTGTGGAGTGGTTGGATGAAATCGACGGGGAATAGATGGAGGATGAAGGAGGAGGCGAAGGAGGAGTTCAAGGGAAGGGGGGATGGGAGGAAAGAGGGTGCAGGATGAGGAGGAGGAGGAGGAGAGCAGTATGCAGGAGGCGGAGGCGGAGGAGGAGAGGAGGAGGACATCGGGGACTAGGGACAAAGTAAGAGGATGAGGTAGGCGAACGTTTTGAACGCAAATGCATAGGAGTGTGTTTTGAACAGGTTGACGTGAGGTGGTGGTGAGGGAGGCAGACGGGATACGAAGATGGGACAGGGGGGGATGAGGGAGAAGGTTTGAATAGCGGAGGAGGCGAGGGAGAGAAGGAGGAGGCGGGGAAGAGGGAGGAAAAAAGTGGAGGTTGAGAGAGGGAGGTCCTGGCAGTGGGTCTCTCCCCAACATGGAAATTACAAAGTCCTATTTAAAACACCTTCGTAGCTACCTTTATAGATCTACATTTTTGACTCTCAAGAAACTCGCTCTCGCGCCGTGAATCCTTAGTTAAGCGTACCAAGCTCCTCTGTTTATCGTAACAGATCCTACAAGTATAAGGAATTTACAAAGTACTGTTTAGCAAAACGAACCCTCACACTTAGCAGGCAATTTATAGCTGTGAGGCATTCTGATAAAATTTGTAGGAAAGGTTTTTTATACCAAAAATAAATATGAATATTATGTGTGTACGGGCAGTAAGGGTGTGTGTACGTCAGGTTATGGGTGTCTCTGGGCGTGTTTTATACCAAGGAGGGGATGAGGACTCGATGAGTAGTTAAAGGGGATTACGCGGTCGAAAAGTCATTTCCTTGGGAATACTTTC
>JACEEZ010014454.1:120000-157500 GCA_016584305.1 Chionoecetes opilio
AATTATCGCCAAATCAGAATTTTAGTCGCTAAGTGGCATCCTCTCCTTGAATACTTAGTTCCTGTTTGAGTTGAAACGTCTAATAAACGACCGAACGTTGAAAATGCCGGTTAGCATCATCCATACGTAGGAGTGGATAGGGCTTTGAGTGTGTATGTATATGTTATGTAGGTGGTTTATTCATGTGTATATTATGTGGTGTGTATGTGTGTATATGCAATGTGTCTATGCGTTATGTTATATGTGTATCTGTATTTATATATGTATATAGTAATATTTTTTTTTTCTTTGCTTCACGTTACAAAGTAGTATAATTTTTATGCATAAACAAACAGCCAACTGATTCTGCTCAGCACATATAACTTTATCTGAACATGTCTGTCAGGAGGAGCCTTGGCTCGATAGACCGTGCCAACGACCACCTTGTTAATGTAATTACTGAATGTATATATTTACTAGTAATTATGGCAATGAAACTTTACCCTTATTTACTTTACTTTACCTACCAAATTTTCTTACCTTAACACCCCCACCCAACCCATTACCCAGTTACCCCCCCCACCACAACACACAGACATACACCCCCCAAACCCCCCCCCCCCCCCCACAAAACACACACATACACCTACACCACAACACACATACACACACAACAAACACTGGTATCCACGTGCCATTACCATATGTATCGTTATTCCTTGTACAGTACAATGGTCCGTTGGCAAGGGTTGTCTGTTCCTGAAAGTTACTTTTGAACGGTCAGGATAGACCGGCTTGCCCTTCCCGCCTAAATTATAATTAGAACATAACTTTGCATACGTATATTACAAATGCCATTGTAGAATATAGCGGTAGAATATCCTTAAGTCTTAACCAAACCAACCCCATTTTCACGACCATGATTTTTTTTGCCTTTGCCAAAAAAAATTGTCTGTTGTCCGAACCAACAAATTACGAGAAATACTGAATATAACCAAATTAGTTAGTCGACAAGGATACTAAAACGGTTTCACTAATCTATAAAATGTTGCTTATATTCACAAAAAAATGTCTAATGTTACACAATTACAATGTCATTACGTTCTGTCTGCTTGGTGCTGCTGGGCCTCAAAGGGGTTAAGTAATAAAAGAGCGTCATCAAAGAACACGGATGTATAGCCAGGGCCTCACCTCCACCCTACTAATATATATAGACGCTATCAAGTATGTCCTTTTTAATCTTTGTCTCCGATCACGAGCGCATCAGTGTTCTCGTGTGTACTCTTTCCTCGCCCTTAGTACCAAGAGAACGCCCTTCATCCACGTTCTGAAGGTTACAGTGGCTGCGTCATCAGGACACGCACGCCTCACGGCCCCATCCACCGCCACCGCCACGACGCAGAACATGAATAACATAAGAACATAAGGAAGCTACAAGAGGCTGTGAGACCTACACGTGGTAGTTCCTGTTACTTAACACTACCTACATCCACCTTTCATCCCCATCCATAAAGCTCTCCAGCCTCCTTTTAAAACTCCCTATTGACTCCGCACTGACCACCTGACGACTGAGTCCATTCCAACATCACAAATTTTAGCTCATATATCCATAAACCACTAATATAAACTTTTACCTTTCTCTATACACACCAAGAATTCAACAAACTACACATATCCAACTCATAAACAAGGCATATATTCTACCATAGCGATCGCAGGTACAGTGTTTGGTAGTCATGAGTCAAAATATCTTCGTGTATTCTTTCCGGATGCTCATATTCAACTTTTCTGCAGTGTTTGTCATGTTTCCGTTATTTCCAGCGTCCTCAATCAAGTTTACGTTATTTCCAGCGTCCTCAATCAAGTTTACGTTATTTCCAGCGTCCTCAGTCAAGTTTTACGTTATTTATCCTGAAAGTTTTCGCGTCCTCAATCAAGTTTACGTTATTTCCAGCGTCCTCCAATCAAGTTTACGTTATTTCCAGCGTCCTCAATCAAGTGTACGTTATTTCCAGTGTCCTCAATCAAGTTTACGTTATTTCCAGCGTCCTCAATCAAGTTTACGTTATTTCCAGCGTCCTCAGTCAAGTTTACGTTATTTCCAGCGTCCTCAATCAAGTTTACGTTATTTCCAGTGTCCTCAATCAAGTTTACGTTATTTCCAGCGTCCTCAATCAAGTTTACGTTATTTCCAGCGTCCTCAATCAAGTTTACGTTATTTCCAGTGTCCTCAATCAAGTTTACGTTATTTCCAGCGTCCTCAATCAAGTTTACGTTATTTCCAGCGTCCTCAGTCAGGTTTACGTTATTTCCAGCGTCCTCAATCAAGTTTACGTTATTTCCAGCGTCCTCAATCAAGTTTACGTTATTTCCAGCGTCCTCAATCAAGTTTACGTTATTTCCAGCGTCCTCAATCAAGTTTACGTTATTTCCAGTGTCCTCAATCAAGTTTACGTTATTTTCAGCGTCCTCAGTCAAGTTTACGTTATTTCCAGCGTCTTCAATCAAGTTTACGTTATTTCCAGCGTCTTCAATCAAGTTTACGATATTTCCAGCGTCTTCAATCAAGTTTACGTTATTTCCAGCGTCCTCAATCAAGTTTACGTTATTTCCAGCGTCCTCAGTCAAGTTTACGTTATTTCCAGCGTCCTCAGTCAAGTTTACGTTATTTACAGCGTCCTCAGTCAATTTTACGTTATTTCCAGCGTCTTCAGTCAAGTTTACGTTATTTCCAGCGTCCTTAATCAAGTTTACGTTATTTCCAGCATCCTCAGTCAAGTTTACGTTATTTCCAGTGTCCTCAATCAAGTTTACGTTATTTCCAGCGTCCTTAATCAAGTTTACGTTATTTCCAGTGTCCTCAATCAAGTTTACGTTATTTCCAGCGTCCTCAATCAAGTTTACGTTATTTCCAGCGTCCTTAATCAAGTTTACGTTATTTCCAGCGTCCTTAATCAAGTTAACGTTATTTCCAGTGTCCTCAATCAAGTTCGTGTTAACCCCCCTTGAGACCCAGAACGCAATTTCCATTGTAATTTGGGTACCACTAGACGATTTTGGTGAATATAAACAATGTTTTATAGATATGACCTGTTTAGCATCCTTGTCCACTAACAAATTTGATATATTCAGTTGCTTTTCGTAATTTTCTGGATCGACAACACATGATTTTTATAGCAAAGGAAATAATCTGGGTGTGAAGGGGTTAACACAAATAATAATGGCACTAAGCATAAAAAGAGTAACCTAATTATTGTGGTTTCGGTGCCTGGGACGTGGTCTTCTCTGCGTCTGTATGTGCATGTCTGTTGCGGCCTCTTGTAGCTTCTCGCAACCTTTTATAGCTTCCTTATTTTCTGATATTCTGATGTTCTTATATTAGAGAGAGAGAGAGAGAGAGAGAGAGAGAGAGAGAGAGAGAGAGAGAGAGAGAGAGAGAGAGAGCGAGAGCGAGAGCGAGAGCGAGAGCGAGAGAGAGAGAGAGAGAGAATCACAGACAAAACTCTCCTTGAGACTCTCCTCACAGACAAAAGTGCTGTCTTGTTATGCGCTCTTTATCGCCCACAATGGCACGGCGCAGCACCCTTAGCCTTCCTCACCGACCAGCTGGACACCATCTTGGCCACCAGCGACTGCCAGAACAGCGTTATCGTGGGCTACCTGAATCAGCACTTGGTGAAAAGGGCCTTCACAGAGTTGACAGTGGTCCATGGGCTCACCAATCACGTCACCTTCCCAACATACGTACGAGGTGGCTCCCTGGACCCATTGCTCACTGATCTTCCTGCAGACTCAGTGCATGCAGCCAGCTGAAAACAATTGGCAGCTCCGGGATCATCAGGCAGTGCTCTCCCACATTGGCCTAGACCCCGCCAGAAAGGGAAAAAAAAACATGCCACGGGTCATTTGGCTGTGGATAGAGCTGACTGGCGGGCCCCATCAGCGCGTCCTGTCTGACACTGACTGGGCCGCCCGCGCTCTGCGGTGACGTGGATCAAAATGTGGCCACCTTCACCGCCATTCTCCTTGTCGCGCGGGACCAACATGTTCCACATAAGGTGTACGAGGCTGGGGGCCGGGGAGACCAGCCTGGTTTGGTTTCAGGTGCCCGCCTTGCCGCGGAGGAAAAATACAAGGGCCTGGGTGCGCCTAAAGCGCCGCCCCACACAGAGGAAAAAGGCCCTGCACCGCGCCACCTGAAAGGCCCATGACCAGGACAGCTTCATGGGCCGGGGAACGGTGGGAAAATGACGTCAGGAGGAAACTAGCCTCCAATCAAGTTTACCCCAAAATGTGATGTCCTTGGTAAAGGGAGAGACAAGGAAACCGTCACCCAGGAGAGAATCCCGCCCCGCATCACACCAGCAGGAGACGGGTGGTAAAAACCAGGAGAAGGCAGACCTCCTGGCGACGCACTTCAGCAGGAAGATGACGACACAGGACCCTGAGAGGCAGCCACCTCGCCTACCCCGTATGTGTCACCTGGGCCGGACAGCCCGGTGGTCACGGAGGAAAATCGGGGGCCCGCCTCCTGCGTACCGTCAAACACCAAAAAAGCGCCGGGGCCTGTTGGTGTGAGTCCCTTCCTGCTCAGCACTGTGCAGATGAGCTGATAAGACCCCTCACGCACTCTTTCAGCAGTGGCCTCCAAACGGGCCCTGGCCAAGGGCCTGTGGAGAGGAGGCTCGTGTCAGGGCCCGTACACAAGAAAAAGGAGAGGACGATCCAGCCAACTACGTCCAATCTCGCTCCTGTCAGTTGTCGAAAGATCTTAGAAGGATTATTGCAGAGCAACTGACCCGCCACCTAGAGGAGCACCACCTGATGTCCCCTAGACAGTACGGGGTTTAAGGAAGGGACGCTCCGCCTCGGACCGGGTTTTCCCTGCTCTCCAAATCATGGCAGGACTCCCCTGGCTCGGGCCGCCCATCGGTTTGGTGATTGCAAGGGACATCACCGGGGCCTTTGAACTGTGTGTGGCACAATGGCCTCCTGGAAAAAGCTTGAACAGCTCGGCATCAACGGGACACCTGCTGGCGTTGTTCTCGGCTCCCTGCACAGCCGGAGTCTGAGGGTGGTGTGAATGGGAGCACGTCAGCCACGTACCCGGTGGAGGCTTCCGTTCCACAGGGATCGGTCCGGGCCCCTCCTGTGGAACATTTACTTCAATGACCTCCTCCAAGCCTCCCTGTGGCGTCTGCCTATGCTGAGGGCTGCACCGTGTCCCACTCCTACACCAAGAGGAGAACTGCGAACGTGATAGATGCCACCAAACCGTCAACTTGGTGACATCACGGCTTGGGAAGACCGGTGGCAAGTCAAGTTTGCTTGCCGAAGACCCAGGCCATGGTTATATCACGTTCGAGGGAGGACCCCAGGCTACTCGAGGGGAAGCTGAAGTTTGGGGACGAAAACCCTTGCCATAAAGGGCCCTCCATCAAACATCCTGAGGGTGGAGGTTGACTCCAGGCTCCACTTTGACCGCCACCTGGAACAGGGGGCACGTCGAGCCTCCCTGAGGGGGGACTCTCCTGCGCCGAGTAAGGCACCTGCTCGACGCTGAGGCCCTCACGGGGGCTGTATAAGGCCCAAGTGAGGCCCGTCATGGAGTACAGTCCTCTCACCTGGATGAGTAGTGCCCGTGCCACCTGTCCATGCTGGACAAAGTGCAGAGGGCGTGCTGAGCGCCTCAAACACCCAACCGACGACCAATTTTCACGGGGAAACGTCGCCCGCGGCAACAGTGGCAGCAGCAGCAGCGACGACAGCAACAACATCAGCTGCAGCTCAAAAACACCAGCAACACAACAACAACAACGACTACAGCAGGAGCAGTGGCGGGATGATCCCCCGCCCCCAGCTTGAAGCCTGGGGCACCCGGGGGAGAGTCGGTGCCCTCACGTTTGCACAAGGCCCAGGTGCAACACTCTTCCCACCTTGGGCGGACTTCGGGTCCAGTGGAGGTCAGAGCGCGCTAAGGAGGACGGTAGCGTCAGGTGAATCTCCTCCTCAAAGGCCCCGAGGCCCCCACAACCGTGATGGGCCAATGAGCCCTTTACTTGGGCCAGGGCGACACTGTGGAACACCTTCATGGTTGAGGTGGATGTCGTGCCATGAACACCAGCAGGTGAAGGTGGGGGGCCCACAGATGGTGCCGCTTACACCCCACCTTAATGCCCATAAGGGTAAAAACAGTGTCGTGTCAATAGTGATACATAGTGACACACACACAAAAGTGGACACACATTGACACAGTGTACGTGTACGTTGTAAAATAGTGCGCCTGAAAAGTGCCTTGACGGACAGTGACCCATCAGTCTGTAACATTATATTTTAGTTTATCCTATGGCATAGTTTTTCAGATAGATGTCCCCGGGCAGGGGACCACTTTTAGCTTCTGCCACCCATTGCCTTCAACAACCTCTTTGCTATTTGTAGCCCCTTGTATACCATGACCAGTTGTTTAAATAAAAAAAAGAGAAAGAGAGAGAAAGAGGGGAGGAGAGAGAAGAGAGAGAGAGAGAGGGGAGAGAGAGAGAGAGAGAGAGGAGAGAGAGAGAGAGAGAGAGAGAGAGAGAAGATAAGATACTTTGGTCCTATCTAGACACTTTGCAACTACACGTTATTGACTACACAAAAACGCCACCACGCCAGGATGAACCAGGGGGGCTCGAACCCTGACCGAATGCGCAGGAATCTGCACACGCAAGCCCGCAACTCTACCAACCATGCCAAACCCACCCTGACGGGTGGGGGGGGGGAAGAGAGAGAGAAGAGAGAAGAGAGAGAGAGAGAGAGGAGAGAAAAGGAAAAGAGGGGAGGAGAGAGAGAGAGAGAGAGGGGAAGAGAGAGGAGAGAGAGAGAGAACCCTTTGCAATCGTCTCTTCTCTCCTGCTGGGAAGTCTCCTCACAAACACTCGAGATCTTTCATACTCGCAAAACTTACCTGCCAACTGGCCTGTGGGAGATGGCTACGAGTTGTGTGTTTTCCCCATGGCTTCGTACCAAAAACCAAAAGTTTCTCTGCCCTTTCTGAACTTTGCAAGTCCAAAGGTTTGAGAAAATTTCAGGTTCTTGGTATCAGAGACCAGAGCTGCACCGCTGGACATGGTATAAGTAATGCCGGAGGGGTAGCTAAGGAGATCGACCACATCCTCCGTTAGTACTCGTTGGAGGATCCTCCAGAAATGCAGGGTTTACCGGAGTGCTGAGTTCTTTGGAACAGATCACAGACTTTTTGTTGCTACACTTAAGCTTCATGTCAAGTCCAGAAGAATCTCAAGAGGTAACCATACTGTGTTTCATCTTGAGAAACTGAAGGACTTGACATGTGCTCATGAGTATGCGTGGCAGTTCTCAAATCGGTTTGATGTGCTCGGGGTGCTCTCGGGATCCTGTAGAACTGTGGGATCCTTCAAACTTAAAAACTCACAGGCTGCCAAGGAGTGTATTGGGGAGCGGCCCGAGGTCAAGGCGTGGGGGTTTTGTCTCGACGGAGGGCGCTGGAGAAAATCGAGGAAGTCGGGGGCTGGGCCAAGGGTGGCTGGGAACCGGGACCAGACAGGGCTCTGTCACGCCGGACTAGAACCCTCCTGAGAGAGCAAGGGAGGTATGTCAGGAGTCTCGCTGAGGATGTCGAGGGTCCTTTGAACGCTAATGACCTCCGACCCCCTCCGAGCCCTGAAGAAGCTCCGTTCCAAGTCTCCTTCTCGGGCGAGTGCTATTCGAACAGCAGATGGGGCCCCCTAGTGTCGGACATGGATGGGCAGATGGCTCGTTGGGCTGAGTACTTTGGGCAGTTGTTCACGTGGGACCCTCCAACTGAGGGAGCTTCACAACACTGGGTTTACAGGCAGTGGATGCCGATCCTCCCATTGACGAAAACCGCCCCTCTCTTGACGAAGTCAGAGAGGCTGTAGCAAAGTTGAAGGGTGGAAAGGGAGGTGGTGTTTGTAATATCAGTGCGGGAGCTCCTCAAAGCTGGGGGTGAGGCCATGATCCGCGGGTTGCATGCTGTCCTGACTGCCGTGTGGCAATCAGGTACCATTCCTCCTGACTGAAAAGGGGGCTGGTCGTCCCTATCTGGAAAGGGAAAGGGGACCGTCAGGACTGCAACAATTTACCGCGGTATTACACTGCCTCAGCGTACCAGGCAGGTCTTGCCCATCTATTGCTGACACGAATTCGCAGTCATCTGGGGAAGCATCAGAGACCTCAGCAGTCTGGGTTCACGCCTGGTAAGTCAACAACGGACCGTATCCTAGCGCTTTCGTGTCCTGGTGGAACGCCGACGTGAGTTTTCGACAGGGATGCTTGCCCGCCTATGTTGATCTCAAGAAGGCGTTTGGACTCAGTGCATCGTGAGTCCCCTCTGGGACTTTTTTCTGCGACCCTTTGAGGGATTCCTGCAAGGACTATTGGTTTGAAAAACTGGTCTGTATTCTGGGAGTGAGAGTGCTGTGAAGTGGGGGCAGGTGTATCCAGCTTCTTTCCTGTGAATACAGGAGTGAGGCAAGGGTGCGTCCTTGCCCCATCACTTTCAACGCTTGTATGGACTGGGTATTGGACAAGGTTTTAATCAAAGTGGGTTGTGGAAACATCCGTCGGCAACACCAAGATCACTGATCTTGTTTTTGCCGATGATGCAGTAATCTTTGCTGAGTCGCTGGAGGTCCTGGTGATGGCTCTCGAGGGGCTGCACGAGAGGCAAGCCTTTGGGACTTGAGGTCTCCTGGCTCAAAACCAAGGTCCAGGTATTTGGAGACTTACTAGATGAAGCAAATACAAATCTGTTCATGGCGTGTGGCGAGGACATTGAGATCTTGGAAAGTTTTTACATACCTTGATAGCGCCCGTCCATAATGACGGCGGGTCACGTCAAGAAATCTTACGGCGGCATTGGCATACCACGGTGTTATGGACTCGCTCAAACGGGAGTATTTGGCGTTGTCGGTACCTGTGCAGGAGGACAAAGATCCGGACTTTCAAGTCGCTTGTGATCCCTGTCTTACTCTATGGTTGTGAGACATGGACACTAAATAGTGACTTGAAGAGACGAATCAATGCCTTTGGTAATAAGTGTCTTCGCAGAATCATGGGGTATCGCTGGGATGATTACGTGTCAAATCAGCGATTGCACCGTGAGGGCTGAATCGAGGCCTATTACCTGCATAGTCCCTCAGCGCCAACTTCGGCTATATGGCATGTGGCACGGCTACCCTGAAACCGATCCTTCCCATCGGTTGTTCTGTAAGAGACAATCCCGGCGTGGAGGAGGCCAAGGGGGCGCCCACAAGGCTCGTGGCTGGGGCAAGTTGATGTTTCTTGTCGAGAGCTGCTTGGTATGGGAAAGGAGCCTGCATGGGAACTCGCGCGTGGTGACCCCCGGGAGTGGCGTCGTAGGGTGGGCGAGGCGACGCGCCCCCCGGCGTATGCCCCCAATGATTGATTGACACTTACAATACTTACATACATCGTAACAAGCCCTTGACTCTTGTCTATCTGCAAAATTGTCTCATGAATAAATTTAGGAGTGAATTTTTTTTTCTTCTATTAGAAGGATTTTGAAATGAGTGGTAGGTTTATGCAGGGTAGAACAAGAAGTAACGGATTCAAGCTGGAAAATCGTAGATTTAAAAAGGAAATAAGGAAAAACTGGCTTACAAATAGGGTGGTGGATGATTGGAATGGACTCAAGTCTTCAGTGCGGAGTCAATAGGGAGTTTTAAAAGGAGGCTGGATAATTTCATGGATGGGGATGAAAGGTGGATGTAGGTAGTGTTAAGTAACAGGAACTACCACGTGTAGGTCTCCCAGCCTTTTGTAGCTTCCTTATATTCTTATGTTCTTATGTTATGCTTTTCCTCAAATATCAGGGCGTAGATCCTCCTGAGAATGAATAGTTGCCATAATTCTTTAATGAAGTTTTCAATCCCGACCTCGACAATACTGTGCCCCTGTTACTCAGGAAGGTCACAAAGCTTTCAGCAAATGACTCGCTACCAAGAATCATGAAGCCAGGGCTCCGATTGCCGTTGTTTTCTCATTAACTTCCCACTCCTGCCTTCGCTGCTCTGGTTTTGGAGGATAGAAACCGTGAAGGTGAAGGTTGTCTGCTCCTCACAACACAAGAGACAACAATTCACAGGAGCATTATGTAGGTATTCTGTCTGTCTGTCTGTCTGTCTGTCCAACTCATGCATGTGTTTATTTCTTGATTTTAAACTGTCTCCAAGGTGAAAAAATAATAACAATTAAGGGTGATACAGGTATAGTAGTGGAGAGAGAGAGAGAGAGAGAGAGGAGAGAGAGAGAGAGAGGAGAAGAGAGAGAGGGAGAGAGAGAGAGAGAGAGGAGAGAGAGAGAGAGAGGAGAGAGAGAGAGAGAGAGAGAGAGAGAGAGAGGAGAGAGGGAGAGGAGAGGAGAGAGAGAGATGAGAGAGAGAGAGGAGAGAGTAGAGAGAAGAGAGAGAGAGAGTGAGAGAGAGAGGGGGAGAGAGAGAGGAGAGGGGGGGGGGGGGGGGGAGAGAGGCTTTATAAAGACTGGCAATGTAATGGACGCGTCAGTAGCCTGTATGTACGAGTCTATATGTTCCATTAATACCTTTTTTTGGCATAAACGATGAACGCGATACATTTACTGATGAAGGTAGCGTTACAACTTAATATGTAGAATTGATAGTCATCATATATCGTTATTCCTAATGAGTTAAGCTTATTATGGCCATTAACTCTACGCGATACATATATTGAAAGAATAAAAAAAAATATAATCATTGTTCTACAAGCAATTTTTCTTTTTGTTGGGACTAATAGTGAAAATTAAAATTCCTTTTCTTCCTCTTTTCTTGTGACCTTTGACGCTTAGTATCGCTTCATAGGTCCTCTTCAACTTCGTCTCTTTAGTTATCATTGTAGTTGCCCATTAACCCCTTCACGCTCAGATCTTTCCTTTGCTATATATAATCATCTATTGTTAGCCATAAATTAAGGAAAAGTAACTTAATATACCAAATTAGTTAGTGGACAAGGATACTAAACAGGTCATATCTATAAGATATTACTTATATTCACTAAAAATGTCTACTGGTTCCCAAATTACAATGGAAATTACGTTCTGGGCCTCAAGGGGTTAAAGACTGACTGAATATATTATCACAGAAGTCTAAACTATATGTAAGTTATTCTCTTGGTTGGGGTTGTAGATCGCCCGGCAACCCACTCTTAAGAACATAAGAACATAAGGAAGCTACAAGAGGCCGCGAGACCTACACGAAGTAGTTCCTGCAGTCTTAGGTTCAAGACCCCGGCCAGCGGAAACAAGGAACGCGGGTCGCCTTTCACACACACACACACACACACCACACCCACACACACACACACCACACACCACTCTCCCCCCCACCCCCACACCCCCACACACACACAGACACACTCTCCACACACACACACACACACACACACACACACACACACACACACACACACACTCTCCACACGGACACACACCCACACACCCACACACCCACACCCACCCACACCCACACACACGACACACACACACACACACGCACATAAGTCGCGCTGAAACCTCTTGGTCCAGCACAGACCAAGACCATAAATCGTGCACCTCTATGTGTGTGTGTGTGTGTGTGTGTGTGTGTGTGTGTGTGTGTGTGTGTGTGTGTGTGTGTGACTAATACCTCAAATGTTTTATATTTGGTTATTTATGTATATTTTTTTTTAATAAATGTAAGAAAAAGTCACAAAATCTGCAGCGTGTGTCTTAAAGTAATCGTTCAGACCATTTCATCATTCCTGATTCAATGCAATCAAATCATAGCCATTAACGAGTATATCAACAATACGTCGTCACTTTTTGTATCCAGTCAGCCGTTTTTAAATAATCCGCAATCAAAATCTGCAAATTCCCCGAGTTCTCAAAACACTCCTCAAGGTTTGCAGACGCTCAGGCTCGGTCACGTAGCATCAGGGAGGCTCCTCTTCCCGCGCGCTGATCAGAGGCACGTAAACACAGAGATAAATATAGTACTTGAAGATATTTGGGTGTTTCTGATAGATTTTTTTTGCTATATGCCACATGCATGCATCCTTTATGGGTGCAGCATGCTTCCTTCCCACACACACGCCTGCACACCGACACCCTTCCCACACACACGCCTGCACACACTCCTCCTTCCCACACACACGCCTGCATATACGCCTCCTTCCCACACACACGCCTGCACACACGCCTCCTTCCCAAACACACGCCTGCATACACTCCTTCTTCCCACACACACACCTGCACACACGCCTCCTTCCCCACACACCCCTGCACACACGCCTCTTTCCCACACACACGCCTGCACACACGCCTCTTTCCCACACACACGCCTGCACACACGCCTCCTTCCCACACACACGTCTACATACACGCATCCTTCCCACACACACGCCTCCTTCCCACACACACGCCTGCACACCGACACTCTTCCCACACACGCCTGCACACGCCCTTCCTACACACACGCCTGCATACACGCCTCCTTCCCTGACACACGCCTGCACACACGCCTCCTTCCCACACACACGCCTGCATACACGCCTCCTTCCCACACACACCAGCATACCGACACCCTTTCCACCACAGCCTGCACACACGCCTCCTCCCACCACGCCTGCACACCGACACCCTTCCCACACACATGCCTGCACACCGACACCCTTCCCACACACACGCCTCTTTCCCACACACACGCCTGCAAACACGCCTCTTACCCACACACACGCCTCCTTCCCACACACACGCCTGCACACCGACACCCTTCCCACACACACGCCTGCACACACGCCTCCTTCCCACACACACGCTTGCATACACGCCTCCTTCCCACACACACGCTTGCATACACGCCTCCTTCCCACACACACGCCTGCACACACGCCTCCGTCCCACACAACGCCTTCACACCGACACCTTCCCACACTCACGCCTGCACACACGCCTCCTCCCACACACACGCCTGCACACGACACCCTTCCCACACACACGCCTGCACACACGCCTCCTTCCCCCACACACGCCTGCACACACGCTCCCTTCCTACACACACGCCTGCACACCGACACCCTTACCACGCACACGCCTGCACACACGCCTCCTTCCCACACACACGTCTGCACACCGACACCCTTCTTACACACACGCCTGCACACACGCCTCCTTCCCACACACACGCCTCCTTCCCACACACACGCCCTCCACACACGTATGTGTGTGTGTGTGTGTGTATGTGTGTGCAGGAAGGGTGTTGGTGCGCAGGCGTGTGTGTGGGAAGGAGGCGTGTGTGCAGGCGTGTGTGTGGGAAGGGTGTCGGTCTCAGCGACAGATTCACTGTCTGACACCGAAGTACAATCGCTCATCATAACATTTGCCGACAGGTGTCAGACAGAGTGTCTGCGGTCGTCCCTGTTCTGACGTCATCAATAACAGTCGTAGCCCTGTTGGAGGGAAGATTTTTTTTTTCGCGCGCTTTTTACAAAAGTCGTGTTTTTACGGAAATAAGGCCTGGAAATCAATTATTTTTGGTGGATTAGGTGTTTTGAATGTACATTCAACATAATTAAGGCAAAAAAAATGGGTCTGGACGATTACTTTAAGTATACTGAGTAGCAGGCAGTGTACATACATACATACATACGTGCCGTGAGTCCAGAGCCGGAGTCACGACGCAGTTATTGGTCTGCTTAGCGGCGCCACAAAAGCAACGTTGCTTGGCCATTGCTGCGCTAACAGGTTGATTTGTAAGGACTTTGTATTTTTTTACATGCCGGTACGAAAGTGTGAACCCCTTAACCCCTTGAGACCCAGAACGTAATTTCCATTGTAATTTGACCACCATTAGACAGTTTTAGTGAATATAAGCATAATTTTTATAGATATAACCTATTTAGTATCCTTGTCGACTAACTAATTTGGTATATTCAGTTACTTTTCGTAATTTTATGGCTCGACAACATATGATTTTTTATAGTAAAGGAAAGATCTGGGCGTGAAGGGGTTAATGCGACGGTAATATATAATACATACAAGTATATACAGACAGACATACAAATAGATAAGACTATAATATACACCGGCGTGCATATCATCGCATGGATAATATTGGATATGAATAAACAAATATGTCTTAACCCCTTCACACCCAGATCTTTCCTTTACTCTATGAAAATCGTCTGTAGTTAGCCATAAAATTACGAAAAGTAGCTTAATCTATAATAATATAAGCGAAAGTGTGTCTGTCTGTCTGTCTGTCTGTCTGTCTGCTGTCTGTGTGTGTGTGGTATAGGTTCCGCCCCCCGTGGCGCAAACACCTCATATGGCACATTTTTGGAATCAGGTTGACCAGGGGAAGGTCATAAGCCCACTTATGAGATGATCCGATCACTTTTTTTTTTTTTTTTTTTTTAGCAGCCTATTAGCGAGAATTGTGAAAACAATAGTGGGTTGCGAGAATTGAGGAAGCCTTGATGTAGGGTGATGGGTAATGGGTGAGTGAATGGGTGGGGTGATGGGTAATGGGTGTGGGGTGAGTGAATGGGTGGGGGGTGATGGGTTGGGGGTGATGGGTGATGGGTGAGGGAATATGTGGGGGGTGATGGGTAATGGGTGAGTGAATGGGTGTGTGGTGATGGGTAATGGGTGAGTGAATGGGTGTGGTGATGGGTAATGGGTGAGTGAATGGGTGGGGGGTGATGGGTAATGGGTGAGTGAATGGGTGTGTGGTGATGGGTAATGGGTGAGTGAATGGGTGGGGGGTGATGGGTAATGGGTGAGTGAATGGGTGGGGGGTGATGGGTAATGAGTGAGTGAATGGGTGGGGGGTGATGGGTAATGGGTGAGTGAATGGGTGTGTGGTGATGGGTAATGGGTGAGTGAATGGGTGGGGGGTGAGTGTAATGGGTAGGGGGTGAGTGAATGGGTGGGGGGTGATGGGTAATGGGTGTGTGGTGATGGGTAATGGGTGAGTGAATGGGTGGGGGGTGATGGGTAATGGGTGAGTGAATGCGTGTGTGGTGATGGGTAATGGGTGAGTGAATGAGTGTGTGGTGATGGGTAATGGGTGAGTGAATGGGTGGGGGGTTATGGGTAATGGGTGAGTGAGTGGGTGTGTGGTGATGGGTAATGGGTGAGTGAATGGGTGGGGGGTGATGGGTAATGGGTGAGTGAATGGGTGGGGGGTGATGGGTAATGGGTGAGTGAATGGGTGGGGGGTGATGGGTAATGGGTGAGTGAATGGGTGTGTGGTGATGGGTAATGGGTGAGTGAATGGGTGGGGGGTGAGTGAATGGGTGGGGAGTGATGGGTAATGGGTGTGTGGTGATGGGTAATGGGTGAGTGAATGGGTGGGGGGTGATGGGTAATGGGTGAGTGAATGGGTGTGTGGTGATGGGTAATGGGTGAGTGAATGGGTGGGGGGTGATGGGTAATGGGTGAGTGAATGGGTGGGGGGTGATGGGTAATGCGTGAGTGAATGGGTGGGGGGTGATGGGTAATGGGTGAGTGAATGGGTGGGGGGTGATGGGTAATGGGTGAGTGAATGGGTGGGGGGAATACATACATTTCTACATCTATGATTTCAGGAAAGTTAGAAGGGGCTATCTGGAGAGTCCATGTTTTGTGGGCCGAAGGCCCACCAAACACAGGTGGTGGGCCGAAGGCCCACCAATAGCCCTCCGCAGGAGCTAACCAAAAAGTCCGCCCGGAGGGCGGCTTTGCGGCTAGTATACCATATTAGCGAGTGGACAAGGGTACTAAACAGGTCATATCTATAAAATATTGCTTATAATTAATTAAAATAGTCAAATGATAGCCAAATTACAATAGAAATTACGTTCTGGGCCTCAAGGGGTTAAATTATGCTTGGAATTGACTATTAAAGACCAGGAACGGCGTGAGAATGTAATGTCGTGTGTTTGCTCGGCGCATTAAATACATAGCAAGGAACGGCGTATAGTGGCAAGGCTATTGATACGCTACATTATTAGGGAGATAAACATAACACTAAGAGGCGCACTGAACACAACTTGACAGGAGGGAATGGAAGTTGTAGGCTAATGCACAAAGTGGTATTGATCCCAGAGTGTTGATGTCATACACGCCGCCGCTGCATTACCGTCTGTCTGTCTGGGGAAGTGGGGACATTAATATTACCAAACGAGAGAGTATATAGAAACGTGGCCTCTTGTAGCTCCCTTATTTTCTGATGTTCTTATGTGAGCCTCGCCGTGCATACTAAGGCTCTTCTATCGACCTATTATGAACACCAGCAAATCTTTCCTTTCCCGGTACATTTGCCTTTTCTTCAATACTTCGGCAATGCACTGAAAATCAAGAGTAATTGTTGTCCTTCGGAGTTTGCAGCCATACGATGACCTCCCACCATTTACTATTCATAATTTCTACTATAGTCGCCGCACGTAAGTTGGCGAAAATGTGGCCCCTTCACTCCCCCCTTCCAAACGCACGGTTGGCTGAGGTGTTGGGTGTTGGGTGAGAATGCCTTACTCCAAGTTCCGCCCTAAAGCCCCAACACCTCAGCCAATCCCGTGCGTTCGGAAGGGGGGAGTGAAGGGGCCGCATTTTCGCCAACCTAACGTGCGGCGAGTATAGTAGGCTACATAGCAAGCTATAGGTCTTCGCATTGTCCTCCCCACTGGTGACTGAATACGCGGTTCCGCACACCCTCGACCGTCGTGCGGACCGTCGTCTTGTGGGTTCTCATAACGATGTGGTGCAGCAAATGTCTCTCTGCGAATAGTGCTCCAGCGTTCTTGGAAAGTGCATCAGGAAACACTCGCTTATCTGTTGAAGGTCCCGCAGTCCTCTCGACAGTCTCATAAGAACATAGGAAAATAAGGAAGCTACAAGAGGCTGGGAGACCTACACGTGGTAGTTCCTGTTACTTAACTCTACCTATATCCACCTCTCTTCCCCATCCATGAATTTATCCAGACTCCTTTTAAAGACCTCAAATAGACTCCGCATTGACCACCTGACGACTTAGTCCATTCCAATCATTCACCACCCTATTTGTGAACCAGTTTCTCCCAATTTCCTTTTTAAATCTACGCTTTTCCATCTTGAATCCGTTACTTCTTGTTCTACCCTGCTTACTAGCCGTATGAACTTTTCCTATATTGCCTATATTGTATCCCTTTATCCACTTAAGAACTTCTATCAAATCGCCCCTTACTCTACGCCTCTCGAGTGAGTGTAAATTTAATAGCTTCAATCTCTTCTTATAACTAAAGTTACGCATCCCATGCATCATTTTGGTCATCCTTCTCTGCACTGATTTTAACAACGCAATATCCATCCTGTAATACAGAGACCAAAACTGAACTGCATAGTTTAGGTGAGGTATGACTAGAGCCAAATAAAGCTTTAGAATAACCTCAGCACATCTACTTTTAACACTCCTGGTAATAAATCCTAGCACCCTGTTGGCTCGATTTCTAGCCTCAATACATTGATTCCTAGGACGGAGGATTACCCGCAATCCCAGATCTTTCTCACCCTCTGATCTTTTCAGCGATACATTGCGTATGGTGTATCTATTACCAGGATTTTTCCTACCAACATTCATTACGCTATACTTATCAATATTAAATTCCATCTACCATCTATCTGCCCACTATAAGAAAATAGGGAAGCTACAAAAGGCTGGGAGACCTAAACAAGGTAGTTCCTGTTACTTAACACTACCTACATCCACCTTTCATCCCCATCCATGAAATTATCCAGCCTCCTTTTCCCCTTTTTGTCTCGGCCGATGTCAGAACTCTGTGACCTTGAAACCATACTTCGCAGGAGACTGGCATTTCATGAGGCCTTCTTCCTATTTTTACAGTTATATCACCGAGTATAGGTACATTTTTCAAACAAGGGAGAAAGAGTAAGAGTTGTACAATACCTCATCAAGTGTCGTCACGCGGAAATATTCACACAGTAGAATTTATTGATAAGTTAACCCAATACGTCCTGCAAGCTGAGTCAGAAGAGTTTTATCTCATTCACTGACTTGAGCTAGACTACTAAAGCATCGTTGGAGAATCTTATAACAGCTTTTCTTCCTCTCATTACTCACTCGAGGCTTCTATTCCTCTCTCGCTGCCTCCTAGTGCTCAGTGTGTGTGTGTTTGAGTTATCAGTCCATCTCTCAAAAGCCTGCGAGGAGCCTTCCATGACCAGCAGTGACGCCCGATGCCTTGATTGAGCAAAATAAACTGCCGGAGGAGGAGGCGTGTAAGAGAACTTGAGATGAGGTCCCGAGTTTGCTCTCTGACGCGGCAATGCACACGATAGTAAGGCCTTCAGTCAACACAAGGTGATCTGACACCTCTCTGTATATACTCGTGACATAGTAAGAGCAGAATCTACGTACCACTATCATTGTTGTATTTTATTTCCATCGTAAGTGTTATATATATGACTTAACCCCTTGAGACCCAGAACGTAATTTCCATTGTAATTTGAGTACCATTAGACGATTTTTAGTGAATATAAGTATTTTTTTTATAGATATGACCTGTTTTGTCCACTAACTTATTTGGTATATTAAGTTATTTTTCGTAATTATATGGCTAACAACAGACGATTCCATATAGGAAAGGAAAGGTTTGGGCGTGCAGGGGTTAAAAGGTAAATATCACTGTTGACGAATTTTCTTTCCCTCGTGAGTGATATTTATATGACGTAAAAGGTAAATACGTTTCACATTTGCTAGCATGTTATCACAATCACCATCATCATCACTGCTCCGGAATCTCATCATATGCAAATACCATCATCACCACCACATACATCACTACTATCTCCCCATCCCTCCCATCATCTAAACAGCCAACCTATCACCACCCATCAACTCCCATCACTACTTACTGCCACCTATCAAACCTATCAGCATCAATAGCCCTTCTCTCCCTTCTTTATCTAGGAGCCCATCACTTTCCATCACCATTATTTGCTCTATTTTCATTACATCAACACCACTATAACGTTTCACCCTTGTTACTCATCACCACTGCCTTCTTCTCAACACCATCACCAATCTTCATATCAATCTATCATTCTCCATCAACTCCATCATTCGTACTACTTCCATTATCATCCTGTCAACACCACACCACCACCACTACCAACATAACCTTCGCAACCACACCAACATAATACACTACCACACCACACCACCATCACCACCCTACCGTTTTCGCAACCACACCAAATTACCACACCACATCAATACCACACCATTAATTTCGACCACACCAACATACAACACTACCACACCACCCACATACATCACCACACTGCACACACGAAACTACCATCCCACCATTTTCGCAACCACACCACCACCACACCACAATCACCGCCACCACACCACAACCACACCACACACACTACCACCATCACCATACTACCACCACAACACAACCATCACCCACACACCACTACCATACCATAACCATCACCCACACACCACAATACCACCCCACCTTTTTCGCCACCACATCACACCACCGCATCACTACCACACCACTTATTTTACAGCCACATCACCACATATTTATCTGCCGCTGTATCATACTTTATCAAATGCATGACGACAAGTACTTAATAAAGAAAGTCACCATTATTTTAACCCTCTCTAGTCAAGGAGTAAAACCACTACTAATACAATACAATACTAATACAAAGGACAACACAAGATTACGTTCAATTATATTACTTTTATTATTTTACATTAGTGAATTAGTAGTAAAATCAGAGGTAGTATTTTCTGTCCATCGCTCGATCCCGATCCACAACTCCAACTCATTATTATTATCATTATTTGTATTATATTTTTATTGACTATTTTGTATTATTATCATTATTACATCATCTCTCTGCCTTTCCAAATCTTAGCTTCTTCGCTCCTGTTATTTTATTTTCATGCCTCCCTCTCCTCTCTCTCTCTCTCTCTCTCTCTCTCTCTCTTCTTTTCTTTCTTTTCTCTCTTTTTTTCTCTCTCTCTCTCTCTCTCTCTCTCTCTCTCTCTCTCTCTCTCTCTCTCTCTCTCTCTCTCTCTCTCTCTCTCTCTCTCTCTCTCTCATTTGTCTCTCCTTGGATTGACGCGAGCACCTTACCTTTGCCTTGTTTTCTTGCTTTAGTGGCACCTTTCCTACTACGCTCCCCTTTTTTGCTTTCTTGTTCCTTCCTTCCTTACTCCAACCTTGTTTTTCATCCCAGCGACTTGAATGACGGCGCCTTAAACCTTGTGTATGTCCCTTTCCCCTCTAACTATATATTTCATCCCGTTTCATACCTCAAACTACACACTCCTTCCTTTCCCACTACTCTTAACCCCTTCACGCCCAGATCTTTCCTTTACTATAAAAAATTATCTGCTGTTAGCCATAAAATTACGAAAACTAACTGAATATACCAAATTAGTTAATCGACAAGGATACTAAACAGGTCATATCTATAAAACATTGCTTATATTCACTAAAAATCGTCTCTACATTACCATGAAAATTACGTTCTGGGCCTCAAAGGGAATATAATGTAATAATGTAGGACTACACATTCCTTCCATTCATTCTCTTTCGCCTCAAACTAAACATTCCTTCCCTTCCTTCCACTCTTAAGACTACACATTCCTTCCATTCATTCTCTTTCCCCTCAAACTAAACATTCCTTCCCTTCCTTCCACTCTTTAAGACTACACATTCCTTCCCCTCAACACATTCCCCTTCAATTGTACCTTTCCCTCATGTATATATTCTTCCTTTTCTCTCTATACACTTCCCTCCTTCCTTCGTCTTCACTATTCCCTCTCTACGCCTTCCCTTCCCTCTCTTTCCCCTCATCAAATTCCCCTTATTTACATATTCTTCCTTTTTCTCCTATACACTTCCCTCCTTCCTCCTCCCTTCATCCTCTTCTCCAAACCTACTCTTCTAAAACTATCCTTTTCCCCTTACATATCCTTCTAATGTCACCTCTTCCTTCACTCCTTAATACTAAAGCCATGGACACCCTTCCCCTTTCCCCTTCTATACTCTACACTACCTCCTTAGTACTTCCTCCTTCCTAGTTCCTCCTACGTGGTATCTGGTTCCTGGTATCTGTTCTTCTTATGTATTCCTATGTATTCCTTTGTAAGTGTATCTCTATCACCAGCTCCTAAGTACTTCCTCCTTCCTAGTTCCTCCTGGTATCTGGTTCTAGGTATCTGTTCTTCCTATGTATTCCTATGTATTCCTTTGTATAGTGTATCTCTTCCTCACCACCTCCTAAGTACTTCCTCCTTCCTAGTTCCTCCTACGTGGTATCTGTTCTTCCTATGTATTCTTATGTATTCCTTTGTATATGTATCTCTTCCTCACCACCTCCTTATTACTTCCTCCTTCCTAGTTACTACGTGGTATCTTGTTCCTGGTATCTGTTCTTCCTATGTATTCCCATGTCCTCCTCTTCCTCTTCCTCATGCCTCTACTCTGTCTTCCTGGAAACATACCCTCGAAAGCCTCCTCATTCATTCCTCCCTCCCTCCCCCATGCGACTACCTACCTGCCTGGAATGTGCCCAGCAAGACCGCCAAGGCTTGAGGCTGCGGAAGGGAGGCTAAGAGTATCCACAAAAATAATGTTGCTCAAGAAAATTTTGTGTTTTACTGTAAGATGTCCAGTTTTTTCTCTGGTTTGGCTAATGCTTTTTTCTTAATATAACAGTTCTGCTTTTTCCCATATATATGCTTCTGCTGAATCTATGTATATAATTATGTTTTCCCCATACATACAGAAGAAATGCTAAGAGTATCCACAAAAATAATGTTGCTTCAGAAAATTGTTGTGTTTTACCCTAAGAAGTCCATGATTTCTTTTTTATGGCTCATGCTTCTCTAATTCAACGGTTCCATATATATGTTTCTGTTTAATCTATGTAAGTAATCATGTTTTGACCCATAATGCTGAAGATATGCTCAGAATATTCACAAATTATGTTGCTCGGAAAATTGCTGTGTTTTAACCCAAGAAGTCCAGTTTTTCTCTGATATGACTTGTTTTTTTCTTAATTGAATTGTTCTGCTTCTATCCCATATAAATTATTCTATTTAATCAATGTAAGTAACTATGTTTTCCCCAAACATACAGAATACATGCTCAAAATATCCCAAAAATAATGTTGTTTCGGTAAATTCCTATGTATTAAGCTAAGAAGTCTATTTTTCTCTCTGATATGGCTAATGCTTTTTTCTGAATTTAACGGTTCTGCTTCTATCCTATATAAATTATTCTATTTAATCAATGTAAATAAATCAGTTTTGCCCCATACATACAGAACACACTCAAAATACCCATAAAAAATACTGTTGTTTCGAGTAAATTGCAATGTTTTACCCTAAGATGCCTATTTTTCTCTCTTAAAAAGGTTGTTTTTTTCCTTTATAAAATAGTTCTGCCTCTATCCCAAAACGGCCCTTTTTTCTTCCCTCAAAATAACATGTTCTTATCCATAAACGCCTACTATTTTTTTGCGCCGTAATATTAATGTTCCTATTCCCACAAGTATCTCTGTTTCTCCCACTACAGAGACTCTTAGAAGGCTCTGTTTCTCTATAGTATATAAGCATGTAGGTAATTCCCTTTAATAGCTTTGTATTCATGCCTTGTATTCTTCCCCCGTAAATCTGATCCTTTTCCCATAAGTATTTATATGTTCCCCCCTTTAATGGATCTCACTAGTATATATAAGCATGTAATTCCCCTGAAATAGCTGTGTATGGCTATAATCACCCATACATTGCCCTGTTAATAGCTCTGTTCTCACGCCTTGCCATGCTATCGTATTTCCCCAGTAAATAGTTTAGCTTTGGGTTCACTAAATGTTTTTTCCTTTCCCGTATTCACGTAAAAAGTTGTGCATCGCCCTCGTAAATACGTCGTAAGTGTGCACGTAAATGTGTAACCTCGTAAGTGTGCACGTAAAAGTTTCTGTGTTGTTACTCCTTTGCCCTGCTTAATGGTTCTGCATTGCCCTGCTTAATGGTTCTGCTTTGCCCTGCTTAATGGTTCTGCTTTGCCCTGCTTAATGGTTCTGCTTTGCCCTGCTTAATGGTTCTGCTTTGCCCTGCTTAATGCTTCTGCTTTGCCCTGCTTAATGGTTCTGCTTTGCCCTGCTTAATGGTTCTGCTTTGTCCTGCTTAATGGTTCTGCTTTGCTCTACTTAATGGTTCTGCTTTGCCCTGCTTAATGGTTCTACTTTGCCGTGCTTAATGGTTCTGCTTTGCTCTGCTTAATGCTTCTGCTTTGCCCTGCTTAATGCTTCTGCTTTGCCCTGCTTAATGCTTCTGCTTTGCTCTGCTTAATGCTTCTGCTTTGCTCTGCTTAATGCTTCTGCTTTGCCCTGCTTAATGGTTCTGCTTTGCCCTGCTTAATGGTTCTGCTTTGCTCTGCTTAATGCTTCTGCTTTGCCCTGCTTAATGCTTCTGCTTTGCCCTGCTTAATGGTTCTGCTTTGTCCTGCTTAATGGTTCTGCTTTGCCCTGCTTAATGGTTCTGCTTTGCCCTGCTTAATGGTTCTGCTTTGTCCTGCTTAATGGTTCTGCTTTGCCCTGCTTAATGGTTCTACTTTGCCGTGCTTAATGGTTCTGCTTTGCTCTGCTTAATGCTTCTGCTTTGCCCTGCTTAATGCTTCTGCTTTTCCCTGCTTAATGGTTCTGCTTTGCCCTGCTTAATGCTTCTGCTTTGCTCTGCTTAATGCTTCTGCTTTGCTCTGCTTAATGGTTCTGCTTTTCCCTGCTTAATGCTTCTGCTTTGCCCTGCTTAATGCTTCTGCTTTGCTCTGCTTAATGCTTCTGCTTTGCTCTGCTTAATGCTTCTGCTTTGCCCTGCTTAATGGTTCTGCTTTGCCCTGCTTAATGGTTCTGCTTTGCCCTGCTTAATGGTTCTGCTTTGTCCTGCTTAATGGTTCTGCTTTGCTCTGCTTATTGGTTCTGCTTTGCCCTGCTTAATGGTTCTACTTTGCCGTGCTTAATGGTTCTGCTTTGCTCTGCTTAATGCTTCTACTTTGCCCTGCTTAATGCTTCTGCTTTGCCCTGCTTAATGCTTCTGCTTTGCCCTGCTTAATGTTTCTGCTCTGCCCAGATTAATGGTTCTGCTTTGCCCTGCTTAATGGTTCTGCTTTGCCTGCTTAATGGTTCTGCTTTGCTCTGCTTAATGCTTCTGCTTTACCCTGCTTAATGCTTCTGCTTTGCCCTGCTTAATGCTTCTGCTTTGCCCTGCTTAATGGTTCTGCTTTGTCCTGCTTAATGGTTCTGCTTTGCTCTGCTTAATGGTTCTGCTTTGCCCTACTTAATGGTTCTACTTTGCCGTGCTTAATGGTTCTGCTTTGCTCTGCTTAATGCTTCTGCTTTGCCCTGCTTAATGCTTCTGCTTTGCCCTGCTTAATGCTTCTGCTTTTCCCTGCTTAATGGTTCTGCTTTGCCCAGCTTAATGGTTCTGCTTTGCCCTGCTTAATGGTTCTGCTTTGCCTGCTTAATGGTTCTGTTTTGCTCTGCTTAATGCTTCTGCTTTGCCCTGCTTAATGCTTCTGCTTTGCCCTGCTTAATGGTTCTGCTTTGCCCTGCTTAATGGTTCTGCTTTGCCCTGCTTAATGGTTCTGCTTTGCCTTGCTTAATGGTTCTGCTTTGCCCTGCTTAATGGTTCTGCTTTGCCCTGCTTAATGGTTCTGCTTTGCCCTGCTTAATGGTTCTGCTTTGCCCTGCTCAGCCCTGTAAATTATATACACTGATTTTTATTTTTATTTATGTATGGACATTTCTGTATTTAATTCACTTTTTTTTTCTATTTTACGTATGACATTATCTGTACCGTGATATTTTGTTCTGTTTTCCTTTATTGTTTATTTCCTGTACGGTCGTAAGATTTCCTTGAAGGCCGCATAACGCGCCTCGCAACTCCGTGAAATACGCAGGAAAAGAATTAGGTCACTTTGGCGGGAAAATTTACAACAATCGCCAAACACAGGAGTTGGACAAAAAATTGATAACAAACTTTTCAACTTAGTTTTGTGTGTGTGTTGTGGGTGTGTGTATGTGTGTGTGTGTGTGTGTGTGTGTGTGTGTGTGTGTGTGTGTGTATCTACCCACGGCTTGGTTACTCGCTGGACTCACGATCTCCCGCTATTACCCTCTCGGAAAGGGATTACACATCCAACACACACCGATCCAAGGGTAAAGCTGGGACCTCACACACCACACATCCCATCCCATTGCTCAAGGGGGACAGTAACTACTTGCACTCTCAGCGAAATATACCCAATAGGGGCTTGAGGGGGCCTTAAATTTGCTTTGACGGAGAGGTTTCCACCAGACCATGCAAACAGTGTGTGTGTGTGTGTGTGTGTGTGTGGGGTGTGTGTTGTGTGTGTGTGGTGCGTGTGTGTGTGTTGTGTGTTGTGTGTGTGTGTGTGTGTGTGTGTGTGTGTGTGTGTGTGTGTGTGTGTGTGTGTGTGTGTGTGTTTGTGTGTGTGTTGGGGGGTCCGAGCAACAGTGTGTGGGGGAAAGACCAATTCTACCCCAGCATTCCCAGTCCATCGGAATGCAATCAGGGTGGTGGTGGTGGTGGTGGTGGTGGTGGTGGTGGTGGTGGTGGTGGGGGTGGTGGCGGTGGTGGTGGTGGTGGTGGTGGTGGTGGTGGTGGGGGTAGTGGTGGTGGTAGTTGTGATGGTGGTGGTGGTGGTGGTGGTGGTGATGGTGGTGGTGGTGGTAGTTGTGAGGTGGTGGTGGTGGTGGTGGTGGTGGTGGTATTATCATAGCACCAACAATATGACAAGAGTAGGCTAATAGGACTTTCATAACACACACACACACACACACACACACACACACACACACACACACACACACACACACACACACACACACCTGCCTCGGCGTGGCCAGGTGGCGGCCTTTAGACTTCTCCCCTTAAACATGCAGAAGGAAAAAGGAGAGGCGGGTAAGGAAGGAAAAAAAGAGCGATAACATAGACGTGTATTATATTGGCGGGCAGCGGTGGGCCAAGTTTTGCTGCGGGTCGTGAAGAAAAAAAAAAAAAATTGAAATTAACTTTAAAATAACCTCAAAAAGTATAAATAGTAGTATTAGTATACTAGTGCGTGGCGTTTTTAAGAGTTGTAAATATACCCTTCTTCTCAAAGTATAAAAAAAAAAAAACTGGTCTCTTTCTCTCTCTCTCTCTCCTTCCCTCCCTCCCTCCTTCCCTCCCTTTCTGTTGCGTGTACCCTTTGCTCCCTTTGCTCCCCTATACATAAACCTATGATTGAGTTATGAGTTACGAGGGGATTACAAACTCCATTACCTTTTTTCCTTAAGAGTAACCACTGAAGGCACGCAAATAATTAACAATAGATCGACAAAGTGCTGGGTAATGAATAGGCGAAGGAACAGAAGAGTGAATCAAACCGTGGTGGTGGTGGTAGTAGTATTAGTATTAGTATTAGTATTAGTATTAGTAGTAGTAGTAGTAGATTAGTAGTAGATAAATAGTAGTAGTAGTAGTAGTAGTAGTAGTAGTAGTAGTAGTAGTAGCGAAGTAGTAGTAGTAGTAGTAAAGTAGTAGTAGTAGTAGTAGTAGTAGTAAAGTAGTAGTAGTAGTAGTAGTAGATAAGTAGTAGTAGTAGTAGATAAGTATAAGTAGTAGTAGTAGTAGTAGTAGTCCTTCGGAATGATGTTTTCTTTGCCCTTTCTGGCCTAGATCCTCGGAAGGCTTACGGTCCTGACGGAGTCCCTCCTATTGTTCTCAAAAACTGGGCTTCTGTGCTTGCACCTTGCCTGGTCAAACTTTTCTAACTTAGTTTTTTAAACTAACTTTTCCGTCTTTGTCTATCTAATTCCACCTTTCCTTCTTGCTGGAAGTTTGCTCACATCCAACCTGTTCCTAAGAAGGGTGACCGTTCTAATCCTTCAAACTACCGTCCTATAGCTTTGACTTCCTGCCTTTCTAAAGTTTTTGAATCTATACTTAATAAGAAGATTCTTAAGCATCTATCTGCTCTCAATCTTCTATCTGATCGTCAGTACAGTTTCCGTAAAGGGCGATCTACTGGCGATCTTCTAGCTTTCCTAACTGAATCTTGGTCATCCTCCTTTAGGGGTTTCGGTGAAACCTTTGCTGTTGCCCTTGACATATCAAAAGCTTTTGATAGAGTCTGGCACAAATCTTTAATTTCCAAACTACCCTCATTCGGTTTCTATCCTTCTCTCTGTACCTTCATTTTAAGTTTCCTTTCAAACCGTTCTATTGCAGCTACTGTAGACGGACATTGTTCTTCTCCTAAATCTATCAATAGTGGTGTTCCCCAGGGTTCTGTCCTATCACCCACTCTCTCTCTCTATTATTTATTAATGATCTTCTAAGTCTAACTCAAAGCCCTATCCACTCCTACGCTGATGATTCTACCCTGCATTTTTCAACGTCGTTTATTAGACGTCCAACTCAACAGGAACTAAGTGATTCACGGAGAGATGCCACCGAGCGCCTAACTTCTGATCATTCTATAATTTCTGATTGGGGCAAAGCAAACCTTGTTTTGTTCAATGCCTCAAAAACCCAATTTCTTCACCTATCTACTCAACAAAACCTACCAGATAACTATCCCCTCTTCTTCAATGACACTCAACTGTCTCCTTCTTCTACAATGAACATTCTAAGACTATCCTTTACTAAAAATCTGAACTGGAAATCTCACATCTCATCTCTTGCTAAAACAGCTTCTAAGAAGTTAGGTGTGCTGTGGCGTCTGCGTCCTTTTTTTTCTCCCTCCCAATTGCTTGCTCTCTACAGGGGCCTTATCCGCCCATGTATGGAGTATGTCTCACATGTTTGGGGAGGATCCACTCATACAGCTCTCCTAAACAGGGTTGAGTCAAAAGCTTTTCGTCTCATCAACTCCTCTCCTCTGACTGACTGTCTTCAATCTTTAAATCACCGCCGCAATGTTGCTTCTCTTGCTCTCTTCTACCGTTATTTTCATGGTCACTGCTCTTCTGAACTTGCTAGCTGCATGCCTCCCCCACTCCCGCGACCTCGCTGCACAAGACTTTCTACTCATTCTTATCCCTATTCTGTCCATCTTCCTAATGCAAGAGTTAATCAGTATCTTTACTATTTCATCCCTTTCACTGGTAAACTCTGGAACTCTCTTCCTGTTTCTATTTTTCCACTTTCCTATGACTTAAATCTTTTCAAAAGAAGAGTAACAAGACACCTCCCGAAATAAATTGGCCAACCCCTGTTTTTATTTTATTCTCTTACTGTCTTCTTTATAGGGACTGGCAACTAAGCGGGCTTTGTGTTACCCATTTTTGTTGGGCCCTTGGCCAGTTCCTTGTGATGTAAAAAAAAAAAAAAATAGTAGTAGATAAGTAGTAGTAGATAAATAGTAGTAGTAGTAGTAGTAGTAGAGAAGTAGTAGTAGTAGTAGTGGTAGTAAGTAGTAGTAGTAGTAGTAGTAGTAGTAGATAAGTAGTAGTAGTAGTAGTAGATAAGTAGTAGTAGATAAGTAGTAGTAGATAAATAGTAGTAGTAGTAGTAGTAGTAGAGAAGTAGTAGTAGTAGTAGTAGTAGTAGTAATAGTAGTAGTAGTAGTAGTAGATACGTAGTAGTAGTAGTTACGTAGTAGTAGTAGTAGTAGTAGCAGAAGTAGTAGATAAGTAGTAGTAGTAGTAGTAGTAGTAGTAGATAAGTAGTAGTAGTAGTAATAGTAGTAGTAGTAGATACGTAGTAGTAGTAGATACGTAGTAGTAGTAGTAGATACGTAGTAGTAGTAGTAGATACGTAGTAGTAGTAGTAGTAGAGAAGTAGTAGTAGTAGTAGAGAAGTAGTAGTAGTAGTAGTAGTAGTAGTAGTAGTAGTAGTAGTAGTAGTAGTAGTAGTAGTAGTAGTAGTAGTAGTAGTAGTAGTAGTAGAGAACTAGTAGTAGTAGTAGTAGAGAAGTAGTAGTAGTAGTAGTAGTAGTAGTAGTAGTAGTAGAAGTAGTAAAAGTAGTAGTAGTAGTGAAATCCTGTTCTTTTTTTGCATGAAAGTGAAAAATTTGTAATATCTGTTTTGTTCCAGCTTGAAATAGTTTACAAATATTTAAAAAAAACAGTAAGACGGAATATATCGAAGGTACGGTTCAATTAATAACTGCAACATGTAATATATATAGAAAAATGTATTTAATCTAAACTTTAATTTTTCTCCCTGCACCACCATCCCTTCCACAACTAATTACATTTTTAGTACGAAAAAATGTAATATCATAATTATACAAACTTGCCTTGGGTATAAAATCTCCAGCGTGTAAATTAAGAACATAAAACCAGTGGTGAAAGTGGTAATGACAGGCGGTGGTGGTGGTGGTGGTGGTGGTGGTGGTAGCAATTGTGGTGGTGGTGATGGTGGAAGTAGTAGTAGTAGTAGTAGTAATAGTAGTAGAAGTAGTACAAGTAGTAGTAGTAGTAGTTGTAGTAGTAGTAGTTGTAATTGTAGTAGTAGTAGTAGTATTTGGTGATGGCAAAAGTCGTGGTGGTGGTGGTAGCAATTGTGGTAGTAGTGGTAGTAGTAGTAGTAGTAGTAGTAGTAGTAGTAGTAGTAGTAGTAGTACAAGTAGTAGTAGTAGTAGTAGTGTTTGGTGATGGCAAAAGTCGTGGTGGTGGTGGTAGCAATTGTGGTGGTGGTGGTGGTGGTAGTAGTAGTAGTAGTAGTAGAAGTAGTACAAGTAGTAGTAGTAGTAGTAGTAGTAGTAGTTGTTGTAGTAGTAGTAATAGTGGTAGTAGTGTTTGGTGATGGCAAAAAGCGTGGTGGTGGTGGTAGGACTTATCGCAACAACAAGAACTGAAACATGGCTTACATCAGGTGTTGTCTCTCATTCTTCCTCATCACGTCTGCCCATTACTCCCAAAAACACCTTAACAACACTATCTTCTGTGTTCCCTTCATCACGAACATTCGGTTATGCTAGACCGCAAAAATTGATCTTTATGATAAAAGTCTGGCCTCCATCCGTCTTTACTCCGAAGGTGTTATTATGTTTCCTCCCACAATCTACAACAGTTTGTTTGCCGTCACGTTGGTGTGGACGCATTGGGATATTTATAAACATCTATTTTTACACGTGTTCTATTTTAACCCTTTGAGGCCCAGAACGTAATTTCCATTGTAATATGACCACCATTAGACGATTTTTAGTGAATATAAGTAATATTTGATAGATATGACCGGTTTAGTATCCTTGTCAACTAACTTATTTGGTATATTTAGTTACTTTGTTCATAATTTTATGGCATACAACATACGATTTCATATAGCAAAGGAAAGATCTGGGCGTTAAGGGTTATTTCATTATCCGGTGATTCTAGTCTGCGCTTTGCAATATCCAGTCATCCTATATATATACAAGCTTGTTTGTTGTTCTTGTTTAGGCAAACAATGCTACTGTTATTTGTGTGGTATTTATTGTTCCTTTTTAGAGGCAATGGTGATATAAATCTGCCTCACAGCATCCCAGACTTGTTGCTGCGAGGATAACTCACGCTAGGGGGGATTTTAGGCTCAAGGGTTGCGCCGCCAAGTTTACGAATGTAGGAATGTTTGCCGCACGTCTCTGTGAATGTAGGAATATTTGCCGCACGTCTCTGTGAATGTTGGAATGTTTGCCGCACGTCTCTGTGAATGTAGGAATATTTGCCGCACGTCTCTGTGAATGTAGGAATGTTTGCCGCACGTCTCTGTGAATGTAGGAATGTTTGCCGCTCGTCTCTGTGAATGTAGGAATGTTTGCCGCACGTCTCTGTGAATGTAGGAATGTTTGCCGCACGTCTCTGTGAATGTAGGAATGTTTGCCGCTCGTCTCTGTGATTCATGAAAACTAAGAAATTACAACTTGGTACACGCATCACTGTTTTCTTTTGGCGTAAACATTCAGCGATTATTGTTCGAATTGTAATTTCTGTCCACGTGTTTTCTTGCCTCATTGTTGCATTCAGTGACTCGCACAATGCATGTCTGGAAGTGTAGTTGTTATTCTTACTTTACTTGTTATTGGTATTCAGTTTACTTTACTTGTTATTGGCATTCTTACTTTACTTGTTATTGTTATTCAGTTTACTTTACTTGTTAGTTATTCTTACTTTACTTGTTATTGGTATTCAGTTTACTTTACTTGTTATTGTTATCCTTACTTTACTTGTTATTGGTATTCAGCTTACTTTACTTGTTATTGTTATTCTTACTTTACTTGTTATTGGTATTCAGCTTACTTTTTCTATTGTCATTATTATGCTTCGTATGTATGTACTTATGGTATGGTACTTATTGTACTATTCCCTTCATGTTCTATCCAGTTCCTTGTCATTCCTTTCTTTTTAATTTCTTGGCTATCAAGTGTTGTATTTTTCTCACAAAGATTAAATTATAGACATGAGTAGTTTGTCTTATTTTTTTCTCCTATGAAGGTCTTAGTGACTGCTGCGTAGTTTTTTATCTACAGCACGTCACAATTAAGACATTTCTATACATTTGCAAGGTTATGTCTGCCGTCGTGATCTTTATAAACTGAAGTACTTAAACCCTTGAGGTCCAGAACGTAATTTTCATTGTAATTTGACTACCATTAGACGATTTTAATAGATATAAGCAATATTTTATAGACATGACCAGTTTAGTATCCTTTTCCACTAGCTAATTTGGTATATTAAGTCATTTTTCGTAATTTTATGGCTGACAACAGACGATTTCATATAGTAAAGGAAAAATATAGGCTTTAAGGGATAAGTTAAGACCTGTAGAGAGCGTAGGCAAACGTATCCTATCAGCGGTTGAGAGAGGACGTAGCTTGAATGATCGGAAAGGAATAGCAAACCATCAACCATCGTTCTATCTTGTTATTTATCTTATGAAAATGGACCGTAAGATAATGAGAACAAATTAGGCCGTAGAAAGCAACAACGTATCAGCACAGAATGTCCAAAATATAATGTGAGTAGAAACAGTGAAACACAGAAGCAGTGAATGAAGTGTTTTACGGTAGATGCAAAACAGCTGAGAAGACGCGGGATAGGATGAAACTCCAGGTACCATTTTTATCAATACATCATCAACAGCACCAGAGTGTTAAGCCCGTGGTTCAAGAAAGGAATGGGAGCAGATAGGGTAGAGTAGGGAAGGGCATAGGTAATGTATAGTAAAGGAAGGAGCAGAGGTTAAGAAGGAAAGGGAAAAGAAAGGGTAGAGTATACATAGGGTAGGAATAGGTAGGTAGGAAGGTAAGAAACTGAGTAAAATTAATCCAAGTCGTAAAAAGTTGGAAAATATAAGAGTAATGCATAAGATTTCAGAGTTTACCAATAAAGAGGACAAAGGAGCGATGATTCTTTAATCGCACATGTCATGGAACCAAGAGGAGGTATGAAGAAAGTCACGCATTGGACGGTGGCTTCGGGGCAGAGAGTCTCCTGTACACATCCTCTCAGCTGCCCTCTCCCTGATGCCTTACTCTCTGTGTGCTTTCAGGGTAAAACAAGAAGTACGGGTTGAAATGGCCTATATTAGGGGTCAATGGAGGCTAAATTGTTGTGTAACAGATTCAAGCTGGAAAAGCGTAGATTTAAAAAGGAAATATGCAAAAACTGGTTCATAAATAGGGTGGTAAATGATTGGAATGGACTCAATCGTGGGGTAGTTAGTGCGGAGTCATTAGGGAGCTTTGAAAGGAGGCTGGATCATTTCATGGATGGGGATGAAAGGTGGATGTAGGTAGTGTTAAGTAACAGGAACTACCACGTGTAGGTCTCACGGCCTCTTGTAGCTTCCTAATTTTCTTATGTTCTTGTGTGTGTGTGTGACTGTCGCTCAACACCTCATGACGCCTCCAGTCAACGATCAGTGTAGTGGTTGTAAACGTAGTGATATAAAAGATGTATTCCGTGATGCCCATTAACAGATTAAAAAGAAATACGAATATACAACAGAAATGGTTAAAATATTCATCCAGGGTTTTATTTTTATGTATTTTCAATGGAATCATCTATTCAATGCAAACAAAAAAAAACAGATTTCTATAATCTCGATATGGAGTCTTAACATATTTTGAGTAAAGTTGATAGGAAGGAAGGTTTTGATATTTCCATATATAAATAAAGTTGCAGAGAGAGAGAGAGAGAGAGAGAGAGAGAGAGAGAGAGAGAGAGAGAGAGAGAGAGAGAGAGAGAGAGAGAGAGAGAGAGAGAGCGAGAGCTAGAGAGAGAGAAGACTACAGGCCGCGCGGCAGAACAAAAATCTTTCTACTTCGGCAAAAATTTGATTAAACCATCATGCAGGGGAGATTTTTCGTGTCAAAATTCTATAATTATTTTTACGCTCAGCTGATAATTCTATTAAAAGACACGAATGAGAAAAGGACAAATGGTTTAACAGTCAAGCCGCTTACACTTACCTTTACATGACCTCCATGCAATATTAGTCATGTTACACTAATTAACCCCTTCACGCCCAGATCTTTCCTTGGCTATATAAAATCGTCTGTTGTTAGCCATACAATTACGAAAAGTAACTGAATATACCAAATTAATTAGTCGACAAGGATACTAAACAGGTCATATCTACAGAACATTGCTTATATTCATTAAACATCATCTAATGGTGGTCAAATTACAATGGTAATTACATTCTGGGCCTAAAGGGGTTAATTAACTTTTTATGAACCACAGAACAGGGATGGAACTGATCAGAAAATCTTGCCTAGGGCGACTACGATTGGGGGGAGAGGCGTGCATTTCAGAGGCTCTAAACACTGCCAACAGAGGAATAGATAGAGTAGTAGATATAGATAGAGTACAGAGAGAGAGAGAGAGAGAGAGAGAGAGAGAGAGAGAGAGAGAGAGAGAGAGAGAGAGAGAGAGAGAGAGAGAGAGAGAGAGAGAGAGAGAGAGAGGAGAGAGAGAGAGAGAGAGAGAGAAGATCGGAAGGTGAGTAGACGAGAGATAGAGAGATAGTCGGAAGATGATAGATAGATAGATAGATAGATAGATAGATAGATAGATAGGTAGATAGATAGATAGATAGATAGATAGATAGGTAGATAGATAGATATAGATAGAGTACAATATGCAGATAGAAGAATGCAACAAGCAACACGGCAGCGAACAGAAGGAGACTGAAGCCAAAAAGGGAAAAGAAAACAAAAAGAAAATTCATCAAGTCTGCACAGTAGAGAGAGGTGAGTGAGCCCTACCCCTTAATTCCCTTATACTTTATCCTCCTACTAGTATTAAAAGTAGTAGTAGTAATAGTAGTAATAGTAGTAGTAGTAGTAGTAGTAGTAGTAGTAGTAGCATAGTAAGTAGTAGTAGCAGTACCTTTGTCCTCACTCCCCACTACAAACCTCTCGTTAGCCTTTCTACAGTACCGGTTTGCACAATGTTACAATGGACTTTTTGCACTGCTATACATCGCTCCCTCCCTCACACACCCCTCGCCACCCATACCTATAACACCCCCCATACCTAGAACACATCCCCCATACCTATAACACATCCCCCATACCTGTAACACATCCCCCATACCTATAACACCCCCCCATACCTGTAACACATCCCCCATACCTATAACACATCCCCTATACCTATAACACATCCCTCATACCTATAACACCCCCCCATACCTGTAACACCCCACCATACCTATAACACCCCCCCATACCTGTAACACCCCCCCCATACCCATAACACATCCCTCATACCTATAACACATCCCCCATACCTATAACACCCCCCCATACCTGTAACACATCCCCCATAACTATAACACATCCCCCATACCTAGAACACATCCCCCCATACCTATAACACCCCCCCATACCTATAACACATCCCCCATACCTATAACACCCCCCCATACCTATAACACCCCCCATACCTATAACCACATCCCCCATACCTATAACACCCCCCAATTTAGACCTGTTCAGAAAACACTTTTTTCCTATTTTTATACCCTCCTGCACGGTTTCCAATGCTTTTTGACCTGGAAAAGTCGAAAATTACAACCATTATAAGCCAAAATGTCAGGAACCTTTGCCTCATGAAGCATGAAGTTCTATTCTATACACGTTTCTGAAACGCCAGTTTCGGAGCATTTTTATGTTTGTTTCGCCTATTTTTTCACCCAATAAATGGGCATAAGCAGGTTAAAGCAAGTAATTAGATGCTGACTGAAACATCAAAATGCATAGAAACATTTATGGAAATATTACATGTGATATTTACAAACAAATTTTCAAAAAAATTAAACTAAATATAATTTATTTCCCTCTAGTCACAAATTCACAATGGTTTTAGCATGACATCTAATGGTCTGTAATGTTTGTTGCAGATCTGTTGAAACCTGCTAACAAATCCAGAGATACTTCACAAGTAACTTCACTATGGCAGTAAGCAAGGAGCTCCGAGGACGCAAGTTGACATCTCAGAACCTCCACCTGCAGTCCAGAGACAGCGTCACGCCGACCGCTACTAGATCTGCTACAGAAACCTTCCCTGGGTCCCACATCCAGCATCAGTCTCCCAGTTGCCNCCCATACCTATAACACATCCCCTCCCCCCCATACCTATAAAAAACCTTCCCCCCCATACCTATAACACCCCCCCCATACCTAAAACCCAACCCAACCTCCCCCATCCCTTTATACACCATCCCCCCTAAACATATCCTTAACACCCCCCCATACCTATAACACCCCCCCATACCTATAACACCCCCCCATACCTATAACCCCCCCATACCTATAACACATCCCCCATACCTTAACACATCCCCCATACCTATAACACACACACACACCCTCCAGTAGATATCACTACAGTCGCCACCTGCAATAATGTCCCCAGGCGCCAAATATTACGAATTATAGTATTACTACTGATGTGTATGTGCCACTGAAGATGAGACACAGTAGTTTATATCATGACTGTATAATCTACCCTGTTTCAGTGTTGTTTTATGCTTTGTATCTGCAAGTATATACGGTTTAAAATTTCCCTACTCGTTATTTTTTCGGGTGACGACGACGGCAGGAGGTCACTCAGAACATAAACACTATCTGGCGATCTTAGTGTAGGTCGCCACTCGGGTGATATTTTTGTAATTTGTTCATTTATAGCCATAATATGACACAGATGAAGACACAGACTCTCCAGATAGCCCCTTCTAACTTTCCTGAAATCATGGATGTAGAAATGTAAGTATTAACGCCACCACACGTCTGTACATCGAAAAATAAGTTGTCCTGGTGACTTTAGTGTTATCTACGTTACATATGACCCAGAAACGCACCTTTATCTACCTTCCAGACCCACAAAACTTCCCTTTAATGCTTCCCACAAGACGCCCTAAATAACATAACAATAACTAGGTGAGGGGGGGGGGGCACTCAGTAGAGCGCATACCTCCGCCCGAATATTTCATCAATTGGTTGCCATGGCAACAGTTGTCAATAGATTTCATCCAAAATTAAATCAGTTCTTCCTTATACCAAATAGACTTGGTATACCGAGTTTGGTCCAAATCTATTCAAAATTTTTCGAGAAATCCTGTACACTAACAAACAGACAGACAGACAGACAGACAGATCGGGGTGAAAACATAACCTCCAACTTCGTTGGCGGAGGTAACAATGGTACAAAACATCAAAATTTTGGAAATGTGATCAATTTTCCTCCATTTGGTCTACACGTGTCGCGTTTTTACGAGTGTTCTTTCTGTCCTTCGTTACGGGGCGAGGCTGAGCCCTTCGCTGCGTCCTTTGACCGAGGGGCTATTTCTTTTTCGGGTGAGAATTCAATATTTCTTCTCTCTCTCTCTCTCTCTCTCTCTCTCTCTCTCTCTCTCTCTCCTCCTCTCTCTCTCATCTCTCTCCTCTCGTCTCTCTCTCTCTCTCTCTCTCTCTCTCTCGTCTCTCTCTCTCTCTCTCTCTCTCTCTCTCTCCTCTCTCTCTCTCTCCTCCTCTCCTCTCTCTCTCTCTCTCTCTCTCTCTCTCTCTTCTGCTCCTATCAACACCCCTCGTCCACTGCCTCTCCTTCCTTCTCTCCCTCTGATTTTTTAAAACCTGACATGGTAAACATGGTAAAACAAAAAGTTGGTGAACTGGGGCGAATAAAATTCTGTACCACATCTTATTGAAAAAATGCTTATAATAACTAAATAAATGTTCAAAAAGTCTACAGGGATTTTAAACAATTACAAAAGTAACTGTACACTGTTGTACTATGATGTGTGTGTCACCGTAAAGAATACATGGGTGTTGTACCTCAATCTGATCTATTGCGTCTTCTCAACATTACTTCTTCTCCATTGGCTGATAGGAGCCCTCAGCTCTCTCTCATTCTTCCGATCTTCTGGTAATGTTGCGACCTTTACACACACCA
>JACEEZ010014454.1:162500-172500 GCA_016584305.1 Chionoecetes opilio
ACCTTCTCCTACTATTACATTTACTTATACTGCTGCTGCGGTCACTAATACTTTTCTATTAAGCATTCCCTTCCTAATGCCGGTGCCTCAAGCCTGGAGAGTTATACAAAAAGGGAAGTGATAGGTAGTCGATGAGGAAAGCTTCGATCGCACACAGGCTTTCATTACTCCCTTGATGCCCCGTAACCCAAGGCTGATATACAGTGACACGCAATACAAATGAGGTGCTTCCCTAGTGAATAATAATAATACGAGTGGTAAATATAGGGTTTTGATTCATGAAGGTAGGAGTGCATTAGGTGTGTGTGCTTCCCATGTAATATTTACCAGCCTGTGACGTCACGTATGGGAGTTATGACAATGCCACGTCCTCCAGAATATATAAAAAATGTCTTGCTTCACACTTTGATAACAACTTTTTCAGGCGTTTGATAAAGTAGATACTCGCGTAATAGTAGTAGTAGCAGAAGTAGTAATAGTAGTAGTAGTAATAGTAGTAGTAGTAATATAGTAGTAGTAGTAGTAGTAGTAGTAGTAGTAGTAGTAGTAGTAGTTGTTGTTAAGAAATTACAGTGTATTTGTTTATCGAGTATATACGAGCAAGGCTATATGAGGTATGTTTGCTTAGCTGTCATTATTATTACCCTGTGACGTAATGTATGGGAGTTATTACAATGAAGTGAATCCCAGAATGTTAGTATTGCTTCACACATTGATATAAACTTCATGTCTCGCGTTTGATCAAGACATTACAGTATATTTGTTTGTCGAGTATATACGTAGCTAAGTGCCTGTATATGAGGAAGAATGATACTACGTTCTGAGAGCACTATCGATTGGCAGAGCTTATGTCTACACTCTACATGATATAATGAAGCATATTTTAATTTATTTATTCAATTTCTCAATTATTGGCACTTTCCTCGGGGTTGTGTATCACTGCGTGTCAACATTGGACTAAACATCGCCCGCTGCCTACTTGGGACAATATACTACTACTGCTATAGCTACGCTATTATACTAATAATATAATAATATTACACTACTATTACTACTACTATTATACTACTACTACGTGCTATATTACTACTACTATACTACCTGCTATTACTACTACTACTACTACTACTATTACTACTACTATTACTACTACTACTACTACTACTGCTATTACTCTACACTACTACAAGATACCTCCACCGCCTCTTTATTTGCGGCGGGTACGCCATAGCCCCACCTCGCTATTGACTGTGGCATCCAACCTTACAACTACCCCTAAAAAATAAATACATTTACTACCCTAACTACCCCTAAATTTATAAAACCTACTTATTCCTAACCATCCACCCTTATCCCACTCTTCTACCAATGTGGCCTCGCAATCGAGGTACTTATGTCCCTGTTAGAGGAGTGGAGTATCTTCGTAACCCCGGAGCACAGGAGGGCAGAACGGAGCAGGGAGAAGAGAGGCGACACCTTCATCCAGCGGCTAGGAGCTACTTGGCCTCGGATGCTTCTTACTGACATCAAGTCAGCAAGTTTGAGTAGAAGCTCCTAGCCTTGGCGGGCATGCATGCAGCCAGATGTGTGTGAAGACCAGGGCGGGAAGGTACCATGTCGACTTGCAGGATCTATCGCCATAGGGCCCTTATCTTCCCAGCTCGTTCTGTGGTGAGACAGCCTCGAGGGAGAGCTCACGATGGGTAGGCGGCCATCGGGGTCGAGATCCGGATATGTCCAAAAAAGGTCCGCTGCCCTCTGGTCCAGAATCCCCGAGCACAGATGTACACGCGAGCCTCAGGGCAGAGTATTGGCTGTCCTGTACCGCAGGGTTCCCCATCTAGAGGCAGAAGGGTTGGCTCGGTGGAAGACGTCTTGGCACACCTCCCTGCGCATGCGGCGTGTCAGGTCCCTCACTCGTAGTCGCTGATAAACACGAATCCCCCTTTTTGCTACGTATGGTGGGTCTGCGTTAGGTGGGGCGATCCACACCACACAGGTGTTGGGGAGTCTTCACTGGCCAGCCGTAACTCAGAGAAACGGCATCGACAAATTCATTGTTTGTTGAGGTGAATACTTTGGCTCGGAGGTTATGATGTTAGACAGTTGGACGCTCCAGTCTCTCTGTGCGATGTGGATTGTTTCTCACGATGTCTGGAGGCAGGCTGGTCGAAAGGTGTTCAAGGCTGGTCTTCTGCCTTGCTGCTGTCTCGTGAGATCGTTCGTTTGCTCAGCCGATCACACTTTGGTCGATTTGTCAACCTTGTGCGTTCCCTGAGCGGATGATCATATCCGGAGCCCCGACCTGTAAGGTGGATGGATGTTGAGGTCTCCACCTCAGCCATTCTCAGGAGAGGTGATTCCCATCCCGCCTAGTCTTGGAAGGGAAGTTCGAGCAACGCCATCGCGTCATTCCCAGGACGGGAACTCTTCGTAACGCTGGTATGAAGGTTTTCTTTATAGATTCCTCCAGCGGTCTGTAGGAGAGGGCCTGATGTCCGGGATGGTGCGCAGGCGAAGGTCCACCGATATGTTGAGGCCCATGCGTGTATGCCGCGTAGGCTGCGTGAGCTCGTCTTGGCCATGGGCGACCAGGACATTCGACCTCGTGTACCACTCAGACCACTTTCTCTCCGGACGTACTAATTCTTATACTCGTCTGTTCCAATAACAGCACCCAAGTGCCGCTGTCCTTCCTTCGTTACCACAAACCTCCCACTGCCACTGAAAATGTTTACAGCCCCGTATAGTGCTCGGGGGGCTTGACGATGAGGAAGGATTTAGCTGCGTTGGGTGTGTATCCTATGGTAGGGCCATTGGCCTGTATTAACCCCCACCAGTGGCTGAGGTCCTGTAATTTGCCGGCCCCTGACAGGTCGTCAGCATTATGGCCAACTGCTTCACCTTGGTTTTTTCAAACGCAATCACGTCTTGAAGGACTGACATGCCAAGGGCGTACATTCGCCATCGGCCACGGTTCGCCTGAGGTGCGTTCCTTCCCTTGACTCTAACACCCTAGCCCTATTGCTACACTACTATTTACATATAAAATTAGAGGCTCAATATAAGTGTTATCGCGTAGGATCCAGGGAAGGACACTTTGCTTTTTATATTATGACGCATTGTTTTTCTGTTGATGGAGGTTAAACGCGTTTCTTGCGTCCACTAACAGAACCGCTTCACAGTCGTCTTGGGCGAAGATCTCCCTCATGCGTGGATGGCTGCTTACCCTCCTGCCTGTTTGCCCTGCCGCATACCTGGAGGTTCCCGCCGCCCTCCCACATCCTCCTTGGACCACAGCCATGATGCATTACCCACGACGCGTCGTCGTATGACTCGCCAATGCCAAGGGTCCTAGCATACTGGCTCTTGTCCAGGGGAATGAGCGGCAGGCTTGTGAAGGCGTCGAGATGGTGACAAGTGGTGGTGGCAAGGTTCCTTGCTATGCTGCGAGAAGCACGCAGAGGTCACTAGCGCCACTGCCACAAAATGCGTGCTGCTCAGCAGGCGAGCACCTCTCGCATCCATGCCTGAGGGGACCAGCACTGCCATGTGTTCTGGAAGGATTATTCCACACCATTCCCCCGTGATCATATCGTAATGACACTGTTTCGGGGGTATTGCATGCCCTGCAGTCTGAGTCAGTTAAGTCGCTGGGAGGAGGAGTTTTCCTCCAGCTGTCTGATGGTTTCCCTGTGAGTGCGGCAAATCACCGCGGACTCATTCCCGTTTAGAGGGCCCGCAGTGCCGATGGGGACACGTTGCCTTGTCGCATCCTAGTCGGCCAAAGCTACGGCTTTATTCCTCTTCTCTGTGACGGTTGATGGAGGGTCTCAGCAGTTCTTCTGTTATGGACTCTGGCCTCCTCCAGGAGCTCTCGTCTCGTTTGTTTTCAAGCCACAGCACAGTTCCCTCTCTGCTTGAGACTGGCCTTACGTTATCCACTTGGCTTGCTTTCTTGTGTGTCTTTTGAAAGAAAAGCATTTGGCAACAGAAAAGAGCAGTTCGAGGGGTAAAAGGTGATAGAGGCGTCTGTTCGAGTTGTAGCAGTTGAGGGAGGCCAGCCATTCCTGGTGTTTGGTGGTGGCCAGCATTTTGGGGGTCCAAAGACGGTTGTTGTAGACCATACAGCTAGCTCGCGGTAGGTGTCGCCCACCCATATGGTTGTTTCTAGCCTCTGTCAGAATCCTCCCTATGGCGTTCACTCTCCGGTTTTATTTCTTGCCCCTCAGGGTTGGGTAGGTGGAAGGTGGGCAGTGTCGGTGGCGGGTGGTGGTGGCGCGGCGGAGGTGGGGGTGGCGGTCTGCGGAGGGGGAGGTCGGCGGCGGCAACTGCATGGTGGTGGCAGTGGCAGCAGGCGCCACCTCTACCTCCTCTGTCTCCACCCTCGTTGGCCTGCTGCTCCTCATCTCGCTGGGGCTCCTGGCGTCGTTTGGCCTCACTTCCTCCCTCCCCGCCCCGGGGGTACGTCCCCAGGGGGTTCTTGCACGGTCTCCTTTTCCTACAGGAGTACATTTCTGTGTTTCTCGACCACACAACAATTGTGGCAATTATCTATCCGTTTGGTGCATAACCTCGTAGTCCGGGTGAATTAGAAATTGGCTAGATAAGCATTATATTATTATTTATGGCTTATAAGAGAGCGAGAAGGATGAGAGAGAGGAGAGAGGCAGAGAGAGAGAGAGAGAGAGAGGAGAGAGAGAGAGAGAGAGAGAAGATGGAGAGAGAGGAGATGAGGAGAGAGAGGAGAGAGAGACGATAGGAGAGAGAGAGAGAGCGAGAAAAGTGGGGGGAAGAAGAGAGAGAGGAGAGAGAGGAGAGAGAGAGCGGACGAGCAGAGAGAGTGGAGATTCGTGAGATGGAGAGTAGAGAGGAGAAGGAGATGGACGAGAGAGAGAGGAGAGAGAGAGAGATGATCGAAAGAGAGGAGAGAGAGAGAGAGAGAGAGAGAAGGGGGGAAGAAGGGGGGAAGATTGGAGAGATGAGAGAGGAAAGGGAGAGAAAGAGAGGTCGAGAGAGAGAGAGGAGAGAGAGAAGAGAGAGAGAGAGAGAGAGAGAGAGACGAGAGAGAGAGAGCAGAGAGAGACGAGGATGAGAAAGAGAGAGAGAGAGGAGCAGAGAGAGAGAGACCAGTAGGAGATAGGCACGGGGGGGATGGGGGGGGGGGCACGGGGGGATGACGTTTAAGGAGGAAATGACGGGAGGGGGGGGAGGGGGGGAGGGGGGGGGGGGAAGATGGGGAGAGATAGACAGGGAATCAGAAATGGCAGAGCAGTGGCTATTCTAAGAGACTTGCGTCTACTACTACTGCTACTACGCTACTACTACTGCTGATATTACTACTGATATTATTACTATTATTTCTACAACTACTGATGAGGCTATTACTACTACTACTACTACAACTACAAAAATACCCCCACTACTACAACTACTTAACATAAAAAATACTTAATATCAACAATATCAACATTAATCAGTATTAGTATTATAACAATAATAATAATAATAATAACTATTTATATTACTATTAACATTATAATTAGAACTGTTATCATTACAACAATACAACATAGTCCATGAGCCAGGCCAGATATCGGTACCACCTGGGGTGACTAAACACGAATGGTACTAAAATGTTTATAGAGTGACTGTAAATACATTAAGATATGATAGCCTCCCGCATGGTAGCTTAGTCGATTTTGATGCAATGGGGGTGCTACCATACAAAAAAAAGATTTTCAGCGTGACGCTCGGTTTTCCTCATTTTTCTTTAAAAATCAATCACACGATCGTTGCGACAACTTGGACACCTATGTAGAATTTGATTCTTCTTACCAGAGTTGTTCCTAGGTATTTTTCAAATTTCCTAATATTTTGGATTTTACCCATAAAAAAAAATAATTTTGTTATTTTTCACATAAATCTGAATAAATCACTAATATGGGAGAAATTGAAAAATATATTCTAAAGCTCTTGTAGCTACATTTGACTCTCTACAAGAGTTATCGATGTAATTTCAAGGTTTTTCCCCATATTAGGGGTTATTTCATATTTGGTGATTTTTTGTGATATTTGGGATACATATTATGGGAAGGAGCAAACATATCTGTAGAATGGTTCCATGTAAAGTGTTTGTTTGTTCGTTCATGTAATGTTTAATGGTGATATTTTTTTTGCAGGTGTGGACTGGACGTCTGAAGCATGATGCAAACCATCAGCGAGGAAGAGAGACACGGATCGGACGTAGCATTCCACTTGCTCTGATGATGACAGCGATGCTTGGTGTCACACAGGATTGGACTCCTGGACACCATTGCGCAGGGCTGCCAGAGACTCAGGCAGCATGATCAGTCCTGGAAGCAGCACAAGGGCCTTGAGAAGGAGGAATACACGCATACAATTATCACCGTAAGTCGTTAGTCTCTTTACAATGAAGAGTCAATGGATTCGATCCTGCCAAGGGTGTCAAGATAGAATCAGCAAGCGTCGACCCCAGGAGGAGGGCAATCAAGGGATTGCCCCTAGTACTAGCAGGGGTATGCCAAAGTAGTATCTTCTGCGAGAAGTCAAGCAGTACATGAAGCAGCAAGGACAAGGGAGCACTAATCCAGTGATGTTGAGCTACGAGCAGATGAGAAGAATCCGCCCGAGCAGCAAAAAGGAAAACTCCACCAGAGAATCTTGGTTCACTTAAGCAGAGACCTGTTGCTGCAGATGGTCACTTACCACAAGGTCGTGCTACAAACTCTTCACAAAAGAGGATTCCCCAGCGGCCGCCAGGTCTGGTGCAGGGAAATCAGGAAGAAAGCGAGGAGCACGCTACGAAGAGGCGAGATAGAAGCCCTCGAGGAACTCTTCTTGTATATAAGGACTAATTATTCCCCAACCCAGAGTTACTGCATATGATAAACCTCACATCTAGGCTTGAGAGATCCATGATGTCCCGTGGTATTATCCAACGAAAACCAGCGACAAAGAAAACAGTCGCCGAAGATTGAAACCGAGTTGGGGAATACTACGCTTTGTCCCAGAGAGAAAGGAAAAGCTTCTAATTATCACGCAGCCTTTCAATGGACGACCCTGCCCGACCAAGCACACAAATGACAAAAGATCTGCAAGAAGCAAGAGCAGCTAATCTGAGATATCTAACCAAAGAGGAATGCAGCTGAGGAAATGAGATCAATAAGCAAGATGTGAGTCAGCCATGGCCCTCCCGATACAGATCAGGAATGTTATTCCATGCAGCAGTCACTAACTTCTGCCACAACCATGCTGACAGGAGAGTGTGAGTGTCAAACTCTCTGAAAGAGTCTCAACGTCTGGCCCACATCCTTCGGCAAGTGACTGGTTCTTGCTGTACCAGTGGCAAGACAAAGCCACCCAAGCACGTTACTGTGTCCAATGCTGTAAAAGGGTGTTGACAGGAAACACAGAAACTGATCCGAACTCTGAATCGTCTTGGCCACTGTGTGCCTACTCAATGTTGGGAGATCGATACAGCCCTTTGTATCCAGAGCTGGATGTTCAAGGATGACATTCCACTGCCAGCAAAACATCTACCCTGGGTGTGTCACAACCCTGGCCTGGGATAACATCCCCCCCCGACGATTGAAGAGACAACAAGTGGGAGCAAGGTACTTCTCACAGGAGTCAATGGCAATTGCTGTCCAGTTCCAGGTTGCAGGCTCTGTGCCAGAGAAGCGCCTGCCAGAGATTACCAAGTCAAAGAGAAGAAGCACACTCTGACCGCATCAATTCTTGACAATATACAATGTCGGGCGGCGGGCAGGGCACCCCAGATTGATGACTGCGTATGTCGACACTACCAAAGAGGTCCAGGATTCAAAGACACAGAACCCATATCTGGCTTCTTACTCGAATGTCAGACCATAGAACCAGTCCATCGCAGCAAGTTGGACTGGGTAACATCAAAATCCGCAGAGACATTGCAGTGCGTCAGGTACACTGTAAGCTACTGCCCACTATCAATGCTCCGGCAACAGAGATGGCCACCGGTTAAGAAGTCGTGGAGCAACACGCATGCCATCAGTGCAGTCATTACAGCTTAACAAGATTGTGTGCGTGTTTGACAAGCACTCTTGCCAAAGCTGCGAGTTTCTGGAAACAAGAGAAGTCAAGAACCAGTATCATCAGGATGGGGTCTTCCACACAATCTGCAATCTCCTCTCCAACCATAGGGAAGAGGTTTATGATGCAGGTCTTAGAGATCTGCGGTGGAATCAGGTGTCATCGCAGAAGGATCAAGTGTCAGGGTGATGGACGGCCGGAGGTACAAACAGAGCAGTGAGACTGCACAGCTCGTGTATGAAGCCACGACTGATGAGGCTTGATGGAAAAGGCTTCTCCATGGCTAGAAGCAAACCCATCAAGGGAACATAACACCATTCTGGATGGAACAATGAGAACATCAACCGCTTCCACAGAAATGTGTCTCAGGGAACCTTTCAAGAGCTGATGAGAGTGAAGCATGCACACATATCCTGAAGCTCTTCCAAGTTTTATCTTGTAGACCCTAAGAGATGAAAACAACCTCTCAGCATTCTGGATGTCCATCCTGGACATGGTTGAGATCATGCTGGACCTGGTCGAGCCTCCAGAGAAGGCAACTGGATGCTTCACCTAGGAGCAATCAGACAGAGATTTACCGTGGGTTTTGCCTATGACAAGGTGAACTATGCCACGCTTCCTGACCTACTACTATGCCATGATAGTCTCGACTGCCATTTGATAACACCAGAGGTCCATGAAAACACTCATGCAAGGTGGCTTTTCGGTCCAAGATCGGTAGCAAGAATCCCCGTGGACGGATCCTGTGGACCAGACCATCGAAGAGACGATCAACAAGACACCGACCACCAGGGGGCACAAAAGGACTTCAGCCTGAAAGGGGAGCTGTCGCCAGGTACTACTGACATCGGAGTATCGCAGCAGATACTTGAGGCAGCTCAGGGGCCATTGGTAGTAGGCCAAAAGTATACTGACTTCAGCCACCAGACCACAGATGCCCAGGATTAGAAGAGATTGCGGCACGATGGTCCAAATCTTTAGTTCAAATGATGGAGACCAGCTGGTGAACCCCTTCAACGCCAGAGCAAGGAGATCTGTCAGTGTCAACTGCGACTACAAGCACCCTACCAGAAGTTGCCAAGGACCTCTAGGGCCTACGAATAGGAGAGGATGCAGATCAAGCTCAAGGAAGAGCGCCTGGAGACCGATACGCAAAATACAGTCAGACACGATGACGAAGACGAAAAACTGAGAACGCTTCACTAACATCAGAATGAAGGCCCACGATCACAAAACGCCATGCCACGGGAGGCTATCTTGAAGGCTGACAGAACCTATTTGGCAGATGATCCTTGGTTGCTGAGAAAGGAAAGCTCAAAATGGAGGGATGTCTTGCTCATCCCCTGGGGCTTGCCATGGGCACTTGCCAGAGGTATGGGTCTCTCCGCAAGACAACAAGCTGCCTAGCAAGGGAGTGCGAGAGGAAGTTTTCCTGCAAAGGTGATCCCGAGGCCATGCTACACATATTGATGGATGAGCCTGGGTTCAGAAATGAAGGGAAACGAACAACACTTTTCACAGCTTGCAGGCAACAGCACTGAGTCACGTTGTCCATGAGGGTGCAGAGCAGGCGCATGATGTTGTGTTTGACGTCTACAAGGAGACATCCACTCAAAGATTGAAGAACGAGCCAAAGAAGTGCAGGCACAGGGATCCATTTCAAGAACATTAAACCGGCGGGTACACAACATACAGCAGTGGAGGGAAAGTTACTCGGTAGTCCTCAACAAGGCAAGTTCATAAGTTTCCTGGAGAAGAATGGAAAAAACCACAGCACAGGGAGAAGCTCTGAGGGCAAGGAGCTGTATGTCACATGTGAGCAGCTCTGCTCAAGATCCCCAAAGAGCAGTGGGAAGAGGCTCCTGAGCTTAAGTCAAGTCAAGAAGAAGCCGACACACGCCTCATTCTC